>CM021106.1:429674623-429727693 GCA_007115665.2 Sequoiadendron giganteum
ACACTGAACCTAATCCTTCAACCATATACCCTCAAACCTATACCCTAAACCCTATACCCTCAGCCAAGTAAACCCTTAACCCCAAACCCTTCAACCCTAAACCCTTAAACCTTCTACCCTATACCCTCAACCAAATACCCTCTACCATCGACCCTATTCCCTCAACCCTCAAACCTTAAACCCTAATACCCTAGAAACCATCAACCCTATAGGTCCTCCACCCTAATCCCTCAACCCTATACCCTCAACCCCTATCACTTTCTCTCTGTCTATACATCTCACCTCTCCCTGCTTCCCTCCCTCCTACCCTCTCTAATTGTCTCTATCTACCGTCTCCCTTTTTCTACGTACCTCTCGTTCAATCAATCCCTACCACCCTCTCTCGCTCCCTCTATCCATCTCTCTTTATGTCCCTCCCACTCCATCCCACTCTCTCCCACTACTTCTCTCTCCCTCTCTCTCTTAGGTCTCTCCCTCTGGCAACCTACCTAGGTAACTCTCTCTTTTTCTCTCTCCCCTTTCTTTATATATCCCTCCAACCCTACCTAGATAAGTCCCTCTCACTCCACCCCCCTCTTTCTCTACCTCTATCAGGTCACTCCCTCCCACACCCTCTCCCTCTCTTAGGTCTCTCACTCACACTCCCTCTCTCTCCCACTCCCTCTCTCTCACACTCCCTCTCTCTCCCACTCCCTCCCTCTCACACTCCATCTCTCTCACACTCCCTCTCACTACCTATCTCTCAAGTCTCTCCCTCTCACCCCCCTCACACTCTCAAGTCCCTCCCTTTGGCACCCTACCTACATAAATCTCTCTTTCTCTCCATCTCTCTCTCCCCTCTCTCTCTCCCTCTCACTACCTATCTCTCAAGTCTCTCCCTCTCACCCCTCACACTCTCAAGTCTCTCCCTTTGGCACCCTACCTACATAACTCTCTCTTTCTCTCTGTCTCTCTCTCTCCCCCTCTCTCTCTCCCTCTCCCTCAATTATCTCTCTCCCACCCCCCCTCTCTCTCCCCCTCCCTTTATCCCTCCCACCCTACCTAGATAAGTCCCCCTCACTCCAACCCCTTCTCTCCCACTCCCTCTCCATCTCTCTAGACTCTCTCTCTCTCTCTCTAAATTCTCCCTCCGTCTAAAGACATACATAAATGCATACATACAAGCATAATACATATGTACATATAATATTACATTCATACAAGCATACATACATACATGTACATACAAACACACAAATATATCAGCATACATTCAATATATTGACATTTACCATAAAGGAAGACATAACGCGAGCGCGTTATAATGCGCTCGCGTTATGTCCTAGTTGACATGTTCCCTGCAGAAGCAAAAACCATGTCAAAAGTGAGATATAACGCGAGCACGCTATATCTTGCTTTGGGAATTCCCAAGCCTTAGGCTTGGTATTTGCCTTGGAATACCAACCCAAAGTCTTGGAGGGCATTCCCAACGACCAGAGACGTGTTTTTAAAAAATACACCATATTTCTCATAATCGAGTTCGTGCTCACCGTCAGAATTGCACGTGGTTCAATATCAAAAAAATTGTACACATGGGTAATGTTGGGTTATCTCTTAGCTATCCAATGATGCAATTTTTTTCACTTTCCGAAAATGTTAAGTCTTTCATCCATAATTTATTTTATCTGTATGTCTTTTTTTTTCAAAAAGAAGTTTTTGGTAATTTTTTTGTTATAAATTAGTTGTTCATCAATTTTTCAAATAAATTACATTTTTAGAAACTAGACTCCATTCTAGAAAATTAAAAAAAAAAAATCAATTAGTTTCCAAAATTTGTAGGGGTAGCACGGCCAAAATTCTATTTTCAGGAAATGTCCACTTCACAAATTAGTAAAAAATCAAATATTCATTAAAAAATTATCAGAAAAATTGTGCATCAACTACATACTGTTAGCTAACTTCTAACCGTTGCGATTTTAAAAATACTAAAAAAAATTTCATCGTACGAGGGTCGTACAAGAGCACTATGTTATGTTTTTTTGACAAAAACAACACCAATTTGTGTACGTCCCTCATTTGAACCCCTTAATCTCAACCATTTTCAAAATAAATTAGTAGTTTAGAAAGTAGACTTGGAGCACTTGAATCCTTCTTTTTGTTCCATCTCAAAATTTTGAGTCTAAGTATCCTCAATTTCACGTCCAAGGTCAGTATTTCCTGATTTCAGAAAAAAGTTGTCCACTTAAGTCCCCTTTTTGGGAACCATCTTGGTGCACTTACCCAAATATCTTTAACAACCAATTTGCATAAAATCCTCTAAAAATTCAAAATTAAAAATATTTAATAATTACAAAATATTTACTATTTCAAATTTAACTTAACTAATCTAATTTAATTAATTAATAAATAATATAATCCTAAGATTATACTATTTACCAATTAAAATAAATTAATTAATTCACCACTTCTAACATTAAAAGAAGATTAATTCAATAATCAAATTTAAATAATTAAATTCATTAAATTCCCTTTTTTAAAACTTGTCAACATAATAATTCAAAGCCAAATTAAGCAACTTTTAAAAACAAGACTGACTAGACCCGACGACACACTGAGACTAGGGTAAAGGCTTGACACAAAAATCCTAGCTACTATCTCCCAATCAACATCACCATTGGGTGGTGGACACACTCAAACCTGTGAAGCCAGGTGGAGTCGATGTTTTGTACCTGCAAACCTGTAAACAAGGCATAAGTAGAACATGTATATAAACATCATAATAAAACACACCGTGAAGAGGAAATCATGGAATCACAGGGCACTCACAAAAAAGTGATGCAATTTCGTCCCCTTCACCAATACACTATCACAAAATTGGCAATTCTAACATATATAATCTACTCAAGTGTAAATAACAATGTTATTCCAAATAATCATTATGCTAATCAAAGGCATGTCAAAATGATAACATCAAAATAGAGAATCATCACATCATAACATATAATCCACATCGCTCTATAAATAGCGATAAAAAAAATAACAAAGCATCATAATCTAAACATAAAGGAAAAATAGAGGGTTGTTAAATTCTCCCCCCCTAGGGTCAGGCTTACTCCTGGAAGCCTGCAAATACCCCTAGTACAAACTCCATATAATCACACATAATCAATGGTTCCAAAACTGAACCACTCCATACCTCAACATAAAAACAACAGTAACCAGTGACATAATCCTCCAAGCCAAATAAACTGCCAATCCAAATAACCATCATGGTGAAGCAACCACCCACGAGTCTCCAAAAACACATATCCATGATTTAGGATACATTCTTCACATACACACCAATACACATCACCGAGAATCATCACAAGACCACATGTGGGTCCATCTGGACACCAGAAAGCAACATACTAATCCATGATACAAAAATCCATGGACCAAGAGAAAATAACCATCTCACATAAACCAAACATCACAATCAGTGGCTTGATGGTGTTAGGCCACACATAAGGTGAGACCATCCAAGCAAGACCACAATGGCTTGTCTCTTGTTGTATCAGGTGATTAGCCTCTAAGAGATAGTCATCACACATAGGTGGGTAGTGGGTCCTAGCTGCATAACAACCTCACATACCCCCATCCTCAATGTTTTCTGCGTCTACTTCCTCGTATACACTCACCAAGTCTGCCTCATACATCCTTGGAGAGGATTCACATTATGACACATTGTTGACATTAAAACAATGAAGATAAACTAGCTTAGCCACCAAGGTCATAAAGAAGAGAAAATTAAAGTTCAATTTCAACAATAAGGCAATAAATATGCATAATTTCAACACTAATTTAAATACATAACCACTAGGGTTATAAGAAAATAAGGTCACAAGTTGTGGCTAAACCATCACAATCAAATATAACAAAATTTCGGCCTTCATAATCAATAGAAAAATCATCAATAACCAAAAAGAGAGTTCACAATCTTTAAAATTGCACTGTACAACACTGTGTGACTAGATACTAGCCACCAAATGAGGAAGGAGGAAAAAACATCTGACTATAGTAATAGCTCTCATGTGGTGCAGAATGAGCATGCCATCCACATGACCCAGAGTGTATCCACGACTATCACGTCATCACTTGACATGGTCATACGCTAGTCGAATAAGGCACGTACTGGTCATATGCCACATGATAGTGTGTTTTTGGGTCCATGGAGGTAGGCATAGATAGAACACACCCACATCACGATACCTCATGGAGAAGGCATGCGCAAGAACTCGTTGTAGCTAGAGGTATACATGGCTAGGATCTACTCATATGCTACTCGACCAACACAATCGAAGCAGCCATGAGTATCCCTCTACAAGTGTTTGAGGCCCCATAATGCCCATCACACAAGTAGACTATCAAAGACAATCTCATAATGCTCCTTCACGTGTCTAAGAACGTGGCATCGTGTAACATGACATCATCACCAACACTATGTCGAAACATCAATGGGGTGTGGCATCGTATCTATTGCATCATGTCAGAACACATGCAGATAAGGTATATATACATAATACAATATGATAATATCAATATGGGGCTAACCGAGCTTCACCTCTCATACAGACGAGGTTAACTCAATAATACCATATCAACATCTCTACGGACAACCAAGCATAAACTAACAAACCTATGTTGATGTACTCAAATATGTGGGGATTGGGTTAACACATATGGATCAAGTATTTTGATCCGCCATAAGGGAAAGTAGTGGGTACTTTTCCTCAAGATTGGTTGAGCTGAGACACTTTGCACCGCAATATGCGTACGATGCACACTCCACCCAAGGAAATTTGTGACTACTACTATCCCTTCATGGATTGAGGGGCTAGAGAAGAAAAAGAAAAAGAATCTATGAAACTAACTTTTGGTTTCTCTTATATATAAGTTTCAACCACACATGGGTTGGCCCTCAATCAGGTAACAAACATGCAAACACACATTTTGGTATGGTAATTCCACATCAAAATACAACTTTTCCCCATGGATGGGTACCAAGTATCACCATCCCATGGACACACAAAGCAAGTATGGGGTATTCACAACAGTCAACCAATGCACAATTACTAGTTCCTTACATTTACAAGGGGTACATCTACATACATAATCCCATAAAAACATCCAATTTCATAACCCATGGGATACATATCATTACTTTCCATCCATAACCTTTTTATCAATTTTCTTTCACGTTACTCTTTTCCACAGAGTATTTCATGCTAAATATTAAAGCCATGAACTCGTGATCACTTAACAACTCCACTAACAGATTCACAAGGACAACATAGTGGACTCAAATATACCCAGAGTACCTAGTGTATGAACCTAGGTCTTTGATACCATGTGTAATGCCCCACCTCATAACCCTAGAGGATGTTGCAACAATTAAGGAAGTGTACAAAAAAAAATTCTTTAAAAGTGCATTATTAACAAGGAAGATGCACTAGGGGTTGGGGCCCTAGCTCGATTGGCTAAATCTTTCCTATTGTAGGAGGTTGGTCACGAGGTCTAGTCTCCCCCACCCCCATGGTACCGGAGGGCATGTCACGTCAGCGCCGCCGGTCATGTTAAAAAGTTTACCAGGAGCACTCCAGTTTATAGGGGGTCGTGCTACCCGATTCCTGTAGTCTAATAATTTTAAAAAAAAAAACAAGGAAGATGCACTAGACTTTCGCAACAACCTCTAAGGCATGTGACAAAGGTTACATATAAATTCATAACATATACAATACTCATAAGCATTTAATTGATTACTAAACAAGAATTAAAATACATACATTTGAAACATTAAGAACTACATCACATAGAACATAATTACATCAAGACTCCAATAATACATTAATACATCCAATAAGGTTTACATCACTCATTCCTAGAATGAGGTAGTTCATACAAATGTGTTACATAATACATGAGACCTCCTCAATACAACTGAGGGATAATAAAATACAAGAGTCATCTATAACAATAACAAAGCATGAAATATCAAGTTGGAATCCATGAGCTCTCCACTAGAAATCTCACCATCATGATCTGAAGAAAGGGGACCCAAAAGTGTAGGATGCACGTTCCTCCCAACCAAGTGGTATCTGAAGGCCCACCCCCTGTGCTAGGAGATAGTAACAAAGATCCAAGACCAAACCTACTACTTCTAGACACAAGCTAACATAAAACCAAACTTAACAAATACTAGTACAACACTAACTCAAAGGATGCAATGCTCCCAAGATTAAATAACTAGTTACACCAGTGAACCATACATACTGCTAACCTAGGAGAAGTGTTACCACAAAGGTGCATGGGTTACCCGACAGATCTTCCCAGACCCCGACCCCATCAAGAATCACTCTCCTACTGTCAACACGTGGAACAAAACCACTCCACACTTAGGAGGCAATACAAAATAAATTTCCACTCCAAAACTATGAGGCAAAATATTCTCATTCAAGGAAACCAGGTGACTCAATGAGTTCAACAAAATGCACTACCCAAGGAAAATTCCAAAAGGATTTGACAATAAATTACAACCCCCAAACATTAACACACCTCAACTTGAAGACTTACAAACATCAACTACTACTTCTAATTCAATTACATTGCAAGAGTTTACTAAATCCAATTTCATTACAAGAATTTTAATAATACACTTTGCCAAATCATCTAACTTAAATCAATTTTCATTTTCAAACAATGCGGAAATCAAATCTATTTACTTAAATCAATTTACCATTTTTGACTACTCTAAATTCAATTTCTCCTTTTACATCATTTCTATTAGAAAATATTCTTATTGTGCATTCGCATTCACCATTAGAACAAAATGTTCATTTAAATATACATGTTAAAATATATATATATATACAATTATATATATACTATATATATAATTATATAAATATAAATATATTATTTAAATATTACAAACTAAACTTCATTTTTTCCAAAACAATAATAAAATATACTATTTTATTATTTAAAATCTAATTACAATTTCCAACAAATATTGAATATAATTATATTTAATAATACCATAATATATATACATATATATAATATATATAGATATTATATACCTATATATAATATATATAAAAATACATATATAAATTACATCTCAATAAAAATAAAGCAAATTTTCCAAACAAGTCCAAACTTCTTTTAGCGGCGGAAGGGAAAGTTTTCGGTGAAAGCCATTACAAGGCTTTAAGGGACGGAGGGAGGGAGGAAAGCGGGGTGGGGGGGCTGACTTGTCCACAGTCGACCCCATTGAGGGGGACAGACTGTGGTGAGTCCACTACCCTTCTCTTGGGGAAGTGGTGGTGGAAACACCACCGTCCATCTCCCTTGGGGGTGCGGTGGTGGTATTCCACCCGCCTCCCTCCAAGGAGCTGGCTAAATACTAGACAAAATTCACCTATGGACATCGAAAAATGCATGAAAAACATACATGAGAACATACATGGATACATACATAACATGACGAGACGTCGTAGTGTGGGGCCTGCCAGATGCCTAAAACTGGCGGACGAGACGAAATGTCCGAGCGATGGTCAAGCAGGAGTTAACGGCGTCGTTAGGTGCATTTTCTCGCCCGTTGCCGGACGAAAAAGTGGGCGGGTTAGCTTCGTCGGCAAGTTTCTTTTGTCTGGCACGGGAAAAGTGGAAGGGAATGACGTGGGCCTTTTCTGTTTCGAGAAAGCAAGGCAAAAATACTATTTGTTTTGTTTCCTGTTTGCATGTTGAAAGTGAAAGTTGAAGGTCCGAGTGCACGTGGACGACTTCGAGGAGAATACCGACCAAATAAGCTGAAGTGTGGAGTGCACGTGGAGAATTTGGAGGAGAATACATACCAAATCGAGGTGAGGGGTAATGTTGTTGCAAGCAGAGGGTTTTACAAGATGTTTTAATTTGAAATTTGGGAAACACAATGTGGAGTATTTCAGTTGCTTGAATGTCTTTAAAATCACACTCCTTCCATTGTTGTGTTTAAATTTCGCACCATTGAAAAAAAAAATAGCAAAAAATAATTCTGAATGGGAAACGAAGTGTTGGGTTTCAATTTTAAATTGTAGAAAATAATTATGAATGGGAAACACAGTGTTGGGTTTCATTTATTTGAATCTCCTTGTTTAAATGTAGAGGGTTTTACAAGTTCTTTTAATTTGAAATTTGGGGAAGACAATGTGGAGTATTTCAGTTTCTTGAATGTCTTCAAAATCACACATTTCATTGTTGTGTTTAAATTTCACACCATTGAAAAAAAACTACAAAAAATAATTTTGAATGGAAAATGCAGTGTCAGGTTTCAATAAAAAAGTAGAAAATAATTCTAAATGGGAAACAGAGTGTTGGGTTTCATTTATTTGAATCTTCTTATTTAAATGTAGAGGGTTTTACAATTTCTTTTAATTTGAAATTTGGGGAACACATTGTGGAGTATGTCAGTTGCTTAAATGTCTTCAAAATCACACATTCCATTGTTGTATTTAAATTTCGTACCATTGAAAAAAAATAGCAAAAAATAATTCTGAATGGGCAATGAAGTGTTGGGTTTCAATAAAAAAGTAGAAAATAATTTTGAATGGGAAACACAATGTTGGGTTTCATTTATTTGAATCTCCTTGTTTAAATGTAGAGGGTTTTACAAGTTCTTTTAATTTGAAATTTGGGGAACACAATGTGGAGTATTTCAGTTGGTTGAATGTCTTCAAAATCACACATTCCATTGTTGTGTTTAAATTTCACACCATTGAAAAAAAACTGAAAAAATTATTATGAATGGGAAACGCAATGTTGGGTTTCAATAAAAAACTGTAGAAAATAATTCTAAATGGGAAACACAGTGCTGGGTTTCATTTATTTGAATCTCCTTGTTTAAATGTAGAGGGTTTTACAAGTTCTTTTAATTTGAAATTTGGGGAACACATTGTGGAGTATGTCAGTTGTTTGAATGTCTTCAAAATCAGACATTCCATTGTTGTGTTTAAATTTCGCACCATTGAAAAAAATAGCAAAAAATAATTCTGAATGGGAAACACAGTGCTGGGTTTCAATTAAAAAACTGTAGAAAATATTTTTGAATGGGAAACACAGTGTTGAGTTTCATTTATTTGAATCTCCTTGTTTAAATGTAGAGGGTTTTACAAGTTTTTTTAATTTGAAATTTGGGGAACACAATGTGGAGTATTTCAGTTGCTTGAATGTCATCAAAATCACACATTCCACTGTTGTGTTTAAATTTTGCACCATTGAAAAAAAAACAACAAAAAATAAATCTGAATGGGAAACGCAGTGCTGTGTTTCAATTAAAAAACTGTAGAAAATATTTTTGAATGGGAAACACAGTGTTGGGTTTCATTTATTTGAATCTCCTTGTTTAAATGTAGAGGGTTTTACAAGTTCTTTTAATTTGAAATTCGGGGAACACAAAGTGGAGTATTTCAGTTGCTTTAATGTCTTCAAAATCACATATTCCATTGTTGTGTTTAAATTTCGCACCATTGAAAAAAAAAATTGCAAAAAAAAAATCTGAATGGGATGTGCTGGGTTTCAATTAAAAAATTGTAGAAAATATTTTCGAATGGGAAACACAGTGTTGGGTTTCATTTATTTGAATCTCCTTGTTTAAATGTAGAGGGTTTTACAAGTTCTTTTAATTTGAAATTTGGGAAACACAATGTGGAGTATTTCAGTTGCTTGAATGTCTTCAAAATCACACATTCCATTGTTGTGTTTAAATTTCACACCATTGAAATTAAAAACAACAAAAAATAATTCTGAATGGGAAATGCAATGCTGGGTTTCAATTAAAAAACTATAGAAAATAATTTTGAATGAGAAACACAGTGTTGGGTTTCATTTATTTGAATCTCCTTGTTTAAATGTAGAGGGTTTTACAAGTTTTTTTAATTTGAAATTTGGGGAACACAATGTGGAGTATTTCAATTGGTTGAATGTCTTCAAAATCACACATTCCATTGTTGTGTTTAATTTTCACACCATTGAAAAAAAACTGCAAAAAATGATATTAAACTACTATCTTATACAACTAATACATAAGAAAAGAGACAAAAGCCATAGTTTTTTTCACCAAAATAATAGACCAAGGCCTTAGTACATGAAAAAACTTGATACCCACCTTGAACATCAATGAATTCACATGGATGTCATATGGGCCCAATCAATGAGACCCTAAATACAAAATAAAACCGCAAAGACATGTTCGACCCATAACTATCTTATGAATTAAATCCCTAAATATAGTTCTCTATTTTGGAGCCACTAACACATGTGGGACCCATTTTTATGACAAGATTCTCAACTTCTTCTTCTAGTACTTAAGAAAGGGGAAACACTTTAAATGAGTCTAAAGTCAAATGTAATATGAAAAATAATGCCAAGGTTACCATTAGAATATAAATAGAAGATACCTCTATAATTATACACTATAGGAATCCAAATTCACATTCTAAGAGTGTTCGAGATGCATGAGATAGAAATATGATTACAATATAAATAGAATCTTAATCCAAGCAATGTATTTGTACAATCCTTATCAAACAATCTCACTTTAATCTCAATTTTAGTAACATCCATATTCACCTATTTATTAATTTTCTCCATCCTTAATTTCATTCTCAACTTCATTCTTGAACCACTTTAGGAATCTATGTTGAAGATTAAAACCATCATTGAGTGATTTCATTTTAGGCCATAGTCTCCTTGATATAATTATTATTCCTTTTAGTAGTTTTTTATATATTCTTAAATCTAGGGTTATCAATAAACTCAATTGAAGAACCAATGATATCTACGTATTTTCCTTTTGTATTAGAGGGAGGGGAAATGATATCAATAGGGGAAACATTAGATGGATCACCTCAACACTAAGATTAGAGGTGGTAGGACTTCTACTAATACTAGCTCTACCTATAGGTCTAATAAGTTTAAAGAAGATAACACTAGGAATAGTGAAGATTTAGTGGGATCATTTATAGTTTCCTCACCAAGACTAGACCTCTTGTAAGATTTAAAAATATGGGAACTATAGGGAGAAATTTTCATGATCACATTTTTTCGGGGTTAGAGAATCTTTTCCCACATAAAAGACACTTGATTCTTATAAAATAAGAGCACCTTTTCATTAACAACCATCCTATGGTTGGATTTGAGAAGTAAGGAATTGGATTTATCACAATTATAAAGTTAAATTATAAAAACTTGGTGTACTGGACCATTTTTTCTTACCTAGAATCTCATTCATCGCTTATTTCTCTATATATAATGAAAGGTACAAAGCAAAGCATACTAGGTAATTATGCCTTATATTGTTTACAAAGGGAAAGTTATTTAACAAAAGATAGATAATTTATACTTCTCATTTAGGGTAAAATATTTAATGAGAAAGAAGTTGAATTCATTTTAAGGAAGAGCCTCCTTGAGATATCTTAATTATCATTTAATGAGCTTCTCAAAGCCTTTTACGAAAGTGTCAATGTTTTCTTTTCTTTGACATTTGCTCGCTTGATGGGTCTTGTCTCTTTTCTTAGACATGCTAGCAACTACAATGTTGAACTCTTTAGAGTCTTAAAATTTCAGATCCCTCACAATAACCTTCTTACTCTTCCATTGCACAATGAAATCTCTATGAACTAATGGATCGTAACTATCTATGTATTATATAAATGGATTTAGCTCACCCTTTGCAAGGATTGCCAAATAGTAATTTTTTTATTGTATTATTGACAATAATAAGCCTCTATTCATAGTATCTCATCTCCCATGAGAATCTTCCAAATGTACTAGTCCATAAACAAGTAGAAAATGATGAAATTATTGTCTCATTGGAAAAAATGAAAGAAGTTGATTCCCAAAGAGGGATCAATAAGGAGATTGATTGATAGGTAGTATCCTTTACAAATAAAGAGAAAAATGGTAATATCATTGACCTCCAAGTTGTAGATTGTGATAAATCTAAAGGAGTAACCCAAAAAAATATTTTGATAAACTTCAATTATTATCAAGTCATTCAATAATTTTCCCAAGATCACATAATTGCAATCAACCCCACTTCTCATAATTATTCCACAAGTAATTTTAGTAGGAAAAGATTTTCCATCATACCAATGCGATGTTTTCCATAAAACAACTCATATTGTCTAAAGAAATAGTTTTTCCACTACCTCCATGGTAGAGATGATCAATTGTTTCCTCATTTATGGAGTGAATTTTCTTATAGCTTTTAATAATTTTTAAGATATTCCAAGAGGGGGAGAAAGGTAATTGAGGTAGTTTAAAATACCGAGGGAATCTCCATTCATATTTAAGGGTGAGAACTTGATATTTAGATAGAGTAGGTGAATAAATATTCTAGAAAAATGTGAAAAATAGACTCAACATTATTCTCACAAAGATCACACCTATTTTTGATTGTAATGGCTCTATTTTTAAGATTATCAATAATCAATAATTTACTCTAGCAAGCAACCTGCTAGATGTCATTGAATTTATGTAATATATTCTTGTTCAAAATCTTCTTCTTTTCAAACACTTCAACATGTATATCACGTTAAAGGAGATAAGTAGATGTAATAGTACACTTCCATATGGAAGAACCCATCCAAATGGTCTATTTTTTCCTATTAAACTAGACTATATAGAACTCTCTAACTTCTCTATAAGGTAGCTAATAACCTCTTGATTGAGATGATTGAGAGGGGTAAATAAATTAATCAACTTTCTAAATTAAGTACCATATTCCTAGTAATTACCCACAAAGTATAAAAATAAAGAAGAAAGACCATTCTTGATAGCTAAACAAGGGATTACAAAATTACGGAGAGTGTTTCCCAACCAAGAATCATACTGAAATCTAGCCTTCAACCCATTTCCTACATTTCAAATTGGTCTCTTTCTTATGAGTTATCTATAATTTTTTACTCTAATTCATATAAGTAAGACATCATATAAGTTATCCAAATTTGGAAAATCAATAACAAGTAACCCATTGAAGTATTTAGCCTCCACTATATTAGTTCAATTGTTATTCTCTTTTGCAAGTCTCCAAATAATTCTAAATGGGAAACACAGTGCTGGGTTTCAGTGAAAAAACTACACAAAATAATTGTGAATGGGAAACACGGTGTTGGGTTTCAGTTATTTGAGTCTCCTTGTTTAAATGTAGAGGGTTGTCTCATGGTGGGTTGCTTGCTTCTTAAAACCCATGGTTTTACAATATGGAATGTTACAATACAGTATGAATGTCTTCCAAATCACACATTCCATTGTTGAGTTTAAATTTCAGTCGATTGATAAGAAAACTGCACAAAATAATTTTGAATGGGAAACACAGTGTTGGGTTTCAGTTATTTCAATCTCCTTGTTTAAATGTAAAGGGTTGTCTTATGGTCGGTTGCTTGCTTCTTAACACCCACAGTTTTTTAACATGGAATGTTACAAAACAATATGAATGTCTTCCAAATCACACATTCCATTGTTGTGTTTAAATTTTGCACCATCGAAAAAAAAACTTTACAAAATAATTATGAATGGGAAACACAGTGTTGGGTTTCAGTTATTTTAATCATCCACTTGAAATGTAAAGGGTTTTCTTATGGTCGGTTGCTTGCTTCTTAACACCCATGGTTTTGCAAAGGTGGTAGAATTTTGATCCTAGGTTTTCTTCGACATGGTGCTTCTTGATGAAGTTGCGGAATGGGAAATCGAGCCAGTACCAATCATTAAGCCTAATTTAATGTGGCTTAAGGAGGAACAACTCGACATTGTTTCTGAGCTACATTCGCTTGCATGGAAGAAAAATTTCAGCTACGCCGAATATTGGAGGGTGATCTTTGTCTTAGATAGAGAGGAAGAGTGAGCCAGATTTAATAATTTGCTTAATGAAATGCTTGCGGAGATTTTCTGGGCTCCGGCTCCTCTAGTTGTTTAGCGAACTTGGTTTCTTTATGCAGTTGCCAACAAAAATGGTTTCTTTCGATAGAAACTGAATCTTTACTTTACATGCATGAAAATTTTGTAATTATGAATAGTGACCAAAATCCTAGGGTGTAATGGAAACAATGTTCGTTTCTTAATGAATTATTGCAACCTTGGCCATTTTTAAAGAGGATTGTGAACAAATATTGGAGAAAAAAAAAAGGGAGGAAAGAAAGAGAGGAAAAGGGGGGAGAAGGGCATTTTCTATTTTCAGACAATTTTGTTACGCAACCATGGAGCCTTTGAACCCATATTTTGTATTGAGAAAAAAGGAAATAAGATTTAATCTTTGAGTTTGTTAATATTTTATTGATCGCAAATGTCTTTGTGCTTCTATGATCGTTCTTCAATATGATATTTACTGAGTCGAATTGTGTTGATGTTTTATTTGCTGAATCTGTGAATTCTAAAAGAAATCATCTTGTGAAATTAGTTTGTTGTTTATCTTTCCTTGTCTCATGGTTGGTTGCTTGTTTCTTAAATGGTTGTCTCATGGTGGGTTGCTTGCTTCTTAACACCCATGGTTTTGCAACATGGAATGTTACAAAATAGTATGAAAGTCTTCCAGATCACACCTTCCATTGTTGTGTTTAAATTTTAGTTGATTGAAAAAAAAAACTGCACAAAATAATTGTGAATGGGAAACACAGTGTTGGGTTTCAGTTATTTCAATCTCCTTGTTTAAATGTAGAGGGTTATCTCATGGTGGGTTGCTTGCTTCTTAAAACCCATGGTTTTGCAATATGGAATGTTAAAATACAGTATGAATTTCTTCCAAATCACACATTCCATTGTTGTGTTTAAATTTCAGTAGATTGAAAAAAATAACTGCACAAAATAATTGTGAATGGGAAACACAGTGTTGGGTTTCAGTTATTTCAATCTCCCTGTTTAATTGTAAAGGGTCATCTCATGTTCGGTTGATTGCTTCTTAACACCCATGGTTTTGCAACATGGAATGTTACAAAATAGTATGAATGTCTTCCAAACCACACATTCTATTGTTTTGTTTGAATTTCGCATGATTGAAAGAAAAGTGTAGAAAATAATTGTGATTCGGAAAACACAGTGTTGGGTTGTTGGATTGTCTGATTTCTAGCATGTGTTTGTGTTATATTTTATGTGTAGCTTGATTGAATCTATCACCTTTAATTTTCCTCGGTTGAAGCCAAAACATCCTATTGGTTTCATGTGGACAAGAGCAATACAAGCACATTTTATCTATGTTTAATGAATGATTTTATTTCTTTTTCTTCACACAATCCACACTAATTTTAAGTATTCGTCCAATGTTGTGATTTACTAGAATGGGAAGAGGTTTGAAATGGAAGAAGCTAGAGGAATTGTAGGTGCAAGATGTACAAAATGGAGGCTCTCCTTTTTTGTCTTCCGATTTGGAATGGGCTACTATTTCCTTCAACAAGGATAAGGTCCTTGACCTTGTTGCAGCAATTCCTCTTACGAGACTTGATCAGTTCATTCATGGTGAAATGTTCATTGAAGGTGTAGAAATCAAATTTTTGGATAGTAAAATAAGAGAACCTACCACCTCATGTCCCATCTATGACAAAACTTATAGCAAAACAATTTTGTATAACAGGTTTGTATATATCGACATTCATTTCTATGGCCGAATGATATTTTACTCTCTTGGTTGAACATGATGAGATGATGCCTTTCTTGCAACTACTAGTGTCAATATAGTCCTAAAGACAACATAAACCAGCCTGCACTAGAGAAGAAACCACATAAGACGTTTACACAAATGCGAGGTTGTCAATACCACTTCATGGTAAAGGTTATGAAAGGCAAACCCGATGTTGCCTATATTATCTACAAAGAAATATTCCACGTAGATAAAAACGGTGAATTTTTTCATGGAATTCATGACACAAGTGGAGAGAAGTGTTCTATGTTTTCCGCTAATCTATCCACGGAGTGCAAAAGCTATATTGAAAGCCTTTTTCTCATGGACGTCAGTGCCAATACAATAATGCATAGATACATCAGTGATCCTCTCTTATGTGGCATGATGTCCAAGAGAGATCAATTCCTTACAAGAAAGGATGTTATGAATGCCTGGCAAAAGGTGCGTTCTACTCACGCACAGAAAAACAAAGTTGATTCGACAAGTATCCTACTATGGAGCGGACATGACTTTGAAAACTTCTTCTACTTTCAACGGCCGGATGGGAACAATACGCCTTTTTTTATCGAGGTTGAGACTCCATGGATGTTGGATAGGATGGTTAACTACTTGCACAATTCAGTCATCTCGATGGATTCC
This sequence comes from Sequoiadendron giganteum, assembly GCA_007115665.2. Classification (NCBI taxonomy): domain Eukaryota; kingdom Viridiplantae; phylum Streptophyta; class Pinopsida; order Cupressales; family Cupressaceae; genus Sequoiadendron; species Sequoiadendron giganteum. The sequence continues at coordinate 429,690,933 of CM021106.1, forward strand.
ACGTTTGAAACTAAAAAATATGAGGTGAGGCCTTACAAACATTGAAAAATAGTTCGTCATGTTTTCAATGATCTTCTTGACTGTAAACTTCACAATGCTCACGCTGAGTTGTTCTCTCTACAGTACCCATTGTATACAACTCTCCTCATTTTTGATGAGCAACAAAGTGGTGTGTCGGTTGCATGGGTAGCCTCCTCACGAAACAAGATTGAGGACATCTCTGCGTGGCTACGCGTATTGCTCAAACGTGGAAGAAGAGTCAGGCCCGACTGGAGAATCAATTTATTTTTGACCAATGATGCCACTGCAGAGATCCAAGCCATACAATATGTGCATCCCTTTCTTCATTTGTGTACCTTTCTCATTTTCTATTCATTTTCAATGCCACTTTCTCATGCAGTCGAGCAGTAAACAATATCATTTGTATTGTCTATTAGGGTTGTCTTTCAATGTCTTGTGCTTTTATGCCTTTGGCATGTCAAAAGGGCTTGGCTAAAGAATGTATATAAGTATGCATCCAAGGAAAGGGCAATGGATGTCTTCCACAGTCTTGGAATGATCATGATGGCAATCGTTGACACTAAAAATTGCGTCACTCAGCTATTGAAATCTTTCTTTCAGGAGCTCAATGATCAGCCCTGATTCTTAGAGTACTTCAACAAGACTTGGTGCAAAGGAGAAGGTCGAATTGGTGAGTTGACAATTTATGTCACCTCGCATGATTCGCACCATTCAAATTCTTTGATGTCACATCTAATACGTTGTGGCTTACTTGACTATTGGATGGTTTTTTTCGCAACCACGTGGGCAAAAAATTGCAGACTATTCCCACATGCCAACTAGGATACGAATGTAGCCATTGAGTCATGCCATTGCATACTAAAAACTCGGTACTTGTGCGATCATTCAAAAAAATGCAATAGGAGAATGGACTATTTATATTACACACTTGTGTATAAAATGGAACCATGCTATAGGCAAAAGGAAAATTTGCAGCATTATGGTTTTTTGACAAACAAAAATTATTTAAATATGCGATCTAGTGTGGAGCGGGCCGAGGAAATTGCAAATGATGACTGTATTCCCGATGAAACAGATCCTGGACGGTACTGGGTGAAAAGTCAAAGTAGGTCAATGCACTACCTTGTGCATAAATTTGGGGAGCACCTTTTTGTTTGTGACTACCCTTGGATTTTGTAGGGGAACACTTGCAAAAATTTCGTCAAGGTTGCTCAATTGATTAAAAGGTCATCTTCCGTTGAAGGGGTGGTCCACAGTAAGTGAATTTCAATTCGAATTGCATTACTTTATTGGAGTCAATTGTGTTTTGCATTTTCTATAGCCTAATACAAATTTCTTTTGTGTCCTCATTTAGATGGGGGAGGTCAACCAATTGATACAAACATAGATTTGAATGAGACATTGTCAGAGGGGGTCGTAGAAGAAATCAATCCTAATGTTCTAACCCTTGTGCAAGCTCCTTATATGACTCATGTATATGATGAAAATGTGGTGATAATGTCTCTTTGGAATGACACTAACGAACTCTTGAAGAAAGTGATTCATACACCGCCAAAATCTCTAGAACAGGTGTAGTTATATACAAAATGCATGGACAAGTTTGTAGAGGACCTGCGACAATCAAATGCATTTCTGTTTGAATTCATTCTAGATCCTAATCAAGCTGCAAGTACCACCATTTGTATGCGTCCATGATTTAGTGCAACCAGAGATCGTCATCGACGTCCAACCCGGCGTACGAAGCATTCTGCACAATAGTTAGATCACCGAATCCCTTTGGATGACTCATTTCCATTGTCTATGAATAATGGTTTGCATTTCAATGTCAATATGCAATGTGAGACTTCAGGTGCAACTGCTATGGATGTGGCAGAGGATACAACATCTAATACGGGTGAGTATGAGAAAACCCATTTCAATTTCTTTATTGTAATAGGAAATGGTATTGTAGATTTCTTTTTTCTAGTATGTGCTTGTACCACGCCATAAACTTTATGATTTCTTTTATGGATTTTTTTGTTCACTTCAGCATTCCAATCTCAGGAAAGGAGTCCTCGCCGATGACTGTCTTTCGCGGGTGTAAACCCAATGGAAGGTATGGTTCGAATTTAATAACTTTGCTTACATAAGTCCAATTTTTGGTATGATGTTATGTAATTTAAGAAGTGTATCTGTTGAATCATGCATGAAGTGAACCATTCAATGTTTGGTTGTTGATCTTTAGAAAATACAACAGATTTCCAATGAAAAAAGATGCGTACAAGTTGGTAACTGAGGAAAGTGCATTCAAAGGGGCTGAAATTTTGTTCCTAAAGCATGGGAAAACATTTGTAAACATGTTTCATATGGTGGTAGAGCATGGGAAGGTTTGTAATACAATATTCTATTAAAGCCTCATTTGATAGAGCTTTTTTCATGCATAAAGTAAGGGTTTAGTAGATCAACATTGACTTGAGCCTGTGTATTCATAAAAGTAGATGATTCCTAAGTTATGAGAGTTTTCAAAGGACCGTTTCAAGTTGTTAGGTGTTTTGATGATGATTTAAGACCTACTCCTTTGTAAATTTGGGCTAATTGAGTGCATTTCCGACGGTAGAGTGCAAAAAAAAAAATGTCAGGCAGAACCCACTGTGTTTTCCATCCTGCAACTGTGATTATTTGTATCTTGCGTTCGTAACAGAAATATATTTTCTACAATTCATTAGTTCAAATCATGTGATTGCAACAAATAAAATTCTCAAAAGATTTGCTCAAATTATTTTCCATGTTGGAAAAGACACCGTCCATACACAGTTACTTAGTTATGAAAAGTTTTCTTTCGCTTTCAATTTTTTAGCAACTGTTTCATGTGTTTCTAATTAGAGAATGTTGTTGTATGTGCTGAAATTTTTGTTCTCTTTCCTTTTAGGAATTGTTCTTCCCACTGTTTGAATCGTGCGTTGCCATATGCCCATTGGAGATATTGCACGTGCTGCCTTGTTTAGTTCAAAACAATAGTACAATCTCTTTAGTGCATACATTATCTACATAAGTCCACTTTGCTTGCTTATTTTTTCACTATTTCCATTGCGTTGACAATGTCCTTCTAATTAGAGAATGCAGGTCTACCTTCTAAAAAAGTTGTTCTGTCTTTCATTTTAGGAATTTTACAACCTGTTGCTGCAGTTCTATAGAATATGTCTCACAGTTCTCGAGCATGGGTGGCTAGTTGGTTGACCAAATACCACCCATATCTTCCATGCAACATTCTTGCTCGAATTGAGGAAATCAGCCTCCCGTACAGGTTGTGGGAAAAGATGTTAAGGAGAATTAATTGAAAAGGTCCAAACCACATAGATTTGCAGTATGATAATTATGCTCACTTCTTCAACAATGTATTTGGTGTATGGGAACATATGGGCATGGACGTTCAATATTACAATCTACAAATAGAGATTGTCAATTTATGTGATTGGCCAATGTCTGTTTATCGAGAAATTCGAGACCTTTTCCTAGCTGGATGCATATGGAAGGTGTGCATTAGACCAACGGTTATCATACAAAGGCACAATCTTGTGGATCAACTGAGCATGAGGCTTATGATATTCCTTGAGGGGGAATCTCTAATTAGTAATCACAAAGGTCCTATGGAGGAATGGTTGTTGTCCGTGTTCAAATTCAACCACATTATCAGATTTGAGATCCACCGTGTCAGGCCCTCCTTCAGGCTGCTACATGAGAATTACGAGGTGCCAAAATTGTATGCTATCAATTCCACCTTGACAATCAGAGTGCAACAAATGCTTCCAGATGCTGATAACACAGAGATTATACTTGTTCGTAAGTGGTTGGCATAGTAGTGTGACCAGAATTAAATATGCATTGTAATTTTCTTCAGATTGTAAAATATTGACTCGAAATGTTTTTACATTTCATTCTCTGATGCATATTGTTCTTATCAAATTTGATGGTGAACTTGAATAAACTATTTTGTTACAGTCCGTGTTTTCCATTCTGCAACTTTTCTTGTGCATCTTCTCTTTGAAATGTATAAGGATATTGCAATGGAATGCTCATATGGAATTTCAAAATCTACAACTTTTCTTGTCTTCTTACTGTGTGCATAACACTAGCTGCGGTCTTCTTACTGTTTTTCTTAAAGTAAGGGGTATTATAGAACAAGAAAGTGAAGTTGAAACCTGTATTTTGTTACAGTCCGGAAAAAATAATAAGTGAGCCACAACCCACTATGTTCTCCATCATGCTACTGTTATGTGAATAATGTGCTGGGCAGATATCAAAGAAGAGTCTTTTGCTGAAAGTAAGGGTTGTTAAAAATTATGAAGCTCAAATTCAATACATTGTCTTCTTACTATTTTTCTTAAAGTAAGGGGTGTCATAAAACAAGAAAGTGAAGTTGAAAACAGTATTTTGTTACAGTCCGGAAAAAATAATAAGTGAGCCACAACCCACTATGTTTTCCATGATGCTACTGTTATGTGAATAATGTGTTGGGTAGATATTGAACAAGAGTGTTTTACTAAAAGTAAGGGTTGTTAAAAATTATGAAGCTCAAATTCAATACATTGTCTTCTTACTGTGTGTATAACACTAGTTGCTGTCTTCTTACTGTTTTTCTTAAAGTAAGGGGTGTCATTAAACAAGAAAGTGAAGTTGAAAATTGTATTTTGTTACAATCCGAAAAAAATAATAAGTGAGCCGCAACCCACTATGTTTTCCATGATGCTACTGTTATGTGAATAATATGTTGGACAGATATCAAACAAGAGTGTTTTGCTGAAAGTAAGGGTTGTTAAAAATTATGAAGCTCAAATTCAATACATTGTCTTCTTACTGTTTTCTTAAAGTAAGGAGTGTCATAAAACAAGAAAGTGAAGTTGAAAACTGTATTTTGTTGCAGTCTGGAAAAAATAATAAGTGAGCCACAACCCACTGTGTTTTCCATGATGCTACTATTATGTGAATAATGTGCTGGGCAGATATCGAAGAAGAGTGTTTTGCTGAAAGTAAGGGTTGTTAAAAATTATGAAGCTCAAATTCAATACATTGTCTTCTTACTGTGTGCATAACACTAGCTGTTGTCTTCTTATTGTTTTTCTTAAAGTAAGCGGTGTCATAAAACAAGAAAGTGAAGTTGAAAACTATATTTTGTTACAGCCTGCATAAAATAATAAGTGAGCCACAACCCACTGTGTTTTCCATGATGCAACTGTTATGTGAATAATGTGGTGGGCAGATATCGAAGAAGAGTGTTTTGCTGAAAGTAAGGGTTGTTAAAAAATATGAAACTCAAATTCAATACATTGTCTTCTTACTGTGTGCATAACACTTGTTGCTATCTTCAAACAAGATTTGCAAAGTTTGGGACAACCCAGTGTGTTTTCCATCCTGCAACAATTAAGTAAAAAAAATTGTTGGAAACATATGAACAGATAGTGAAGAAGATTGTTTTTCTTAAAGTAAGAGGTGTCACAAAACAAGAAAGTGAAGTTAAAAAATGTATTTTTTTACAGCCTGCATAAAATAATAAGTGAGCCACAGCCCACTATGTTTTCCATGATGCAACTGTTATGTGAATAATGTGCTGGGAAGATATCAAAGAAGAGTTTTTTGCTGAAAGTAAGGGTTGTTAAAAATTATAAAGCTCAAATTCAATGCATTGTCTTCTTGTTGTGTGCATAATAGTAGTTGTTGTCTTCAAACAAGATTTGCAAAGTCCGGGACAACCCAGTGTGTTTTCCATCCTGCAATAGTTAAGTAAATTTTTTGTTGGAAACATATGAACAGATAGTGAACAAGACTATTTTTCTTAAAGTAAGGGGTGTCATAAAACAAGAAAGGGAAGTTGAAAACTGTATTTTGGTACAGTCCGGATAAAATAATAAGTGAGCCACAACCCACTATGTTTTCCATGATGCAATTGTTATGTGAATAATTTGTTGGGTAGATATTGAAGAAGAGTGTTTTGCTGAAAGTAAGGGTTGTCAAAAATTATGAAGCTCAAATTCAATACATTGTCTTCTTGTTGTGTGCATAACAGTAGCTGTTGTCTTTGAATAAGATTTGCAAAGTCCGGGAAAACCCAGTGTGTTTTTCATCCTGCAATAGTTAAGTAAATTTTTGGTTGGAAACATATGAACAGATAGTGAACAAGAGTATTTTTTTAAAATTAAGGGATGTCATAAAACAAGAAAGCGAAGTTGAAAACTATATTTTGTTACAGTCCAGAAAAAATAATAAGTGAGCCACAACCCACTATGTTTTCAATGATGCAACTGTTATGTGAATAATGTGTTGGGTAGATATCGAAGAAGAATGTTTTGCTAAAAGTAAGGGTTGTTAAAAATTATGAAGCTCAAATTCAATACATTATCTTTTTGTTGTGTGCATAACAGTAGCTACTGTATTCGAACAATATTTGCAAAGTCCAGGACAACCCAGTGTGTTTTCCATCCTGCAATAGTTAAGTAAATTTTTTGTTGGAAAAATATGAACAAATAGTGAACAAGACTGTTTTTCTTAAAGTAAGGGGTGTCATAAAACAAGAAATCGAAGTTGAAAACTATATTTTGTTACAGTCTGAAAAAAATAATAAGTGAGCCACAACCCACTATTTTTTCCATGATGCAATTGTTATGTGAATAATGTGTTGGGTAGATATCGAAGAAGAGTGTTTTCCTGAAAGTAAGGGTTGTTAAAAATTATGAAGCTCAAATTCAATACATTGTCTTCTTGTTGTGTGCATAACAATAGCTGCTGTGTTCGAACAAGATTTGCAAAGTTCAGGACAACCCAATGTGCTTTCCATCTTGCAATAGTTAAGTAATTTTTTTGTTGGAAACATATGAACAAATAGTAACAAGATTGTTTTTCTTAAAGTAAGGGGTGTCATAAAACAAGAAAGCGAAGTTAAAAATAGTATTTTGTTATAGTCCGAAAAAATAATAAGTGAGCCACAACCCATTGTGTTTTCCATGATGCAACTATTATGTGAATAATGTGTTGGATAGATATCAAAGAAGAGTGTTTTGCTAAAAGTAAGGGTTGTTAAAAATTATGAAGCTCAAATTCAATACATTGTCTTCTTGTTGTGTGCATAATAGTAGTTGTTGTCTTCAAACAAGATTTACAAAGTTTGGGACAACCCAGTGTGTTTTCCATCCTACAAAAGTTAAGTAAATTTTTTGTTGGAAACATATGAACAAATAGTGAACAAGACTATTTATCTTTCCCCTAAGGGGTGTCATAAAAAAAGAACGCGAAGTTGAAAAATGTATTAAATGTTACAGTCCATAAAAAATAATAAGTGAGCCACAACCCACTGTGTTTTCCATGATGCAACTGATATGTGAATAATGTGTTGGGTAGATATCGAAGAAGACTATTTTGCTGAAAGAAAGGGTTGTTAAAAATGATGAAGCTCAAATTCAATACATTGTCTTCTTATTGTGTGCATAACACTAACTGTTGTCTTTGAACAAGATTTGCAAGGTATGGGACAACCCAGTGTGTTATCCATCCTCCAACAGTTATGCATACGAACTATTAAACAGGAACCAATTCAGGTTATATGGAGAAAATACTCCAAGATAAATATTTTTTAGAAGTAAATTACCCTCCTTAAATGGAGAAGAGGTTTGAACAACTAAGTTTGTAGAGGATAAACAACTCATAGAGAGTGGTGTTTTAGAATATTGAGACTTAAAACCTTACTTTAAAGGTTTTCTAGAAGGATGAATAGGGAAGTTTGTAGAGGATAAACAACTCATAGAGAGTGGTGTTTTAGAATATTGAGACTTAAAACCTTACTTTAAAGGTTTTCTAGAAGGATGAATAGGGTTTTCTAACCCACCAATATATGCTTTGCTTTGTCATTGGCATTTGGGTAAGGGTACACCATTAAAATGAATACTTTACCAATCACATTGTTGTCATTACCATATGGTTGAAGGTACATAATGAGAATCAAGGGTGCATTACTTGATTGAGATATTTTGATGGGCCTATTGTCATCACCTTTGCAATTGTTGACATTAGTCTGATTTTCATCATTCTTTTCTTGAGGCATTTCACTTGTTCATTCGAAAGTTGATTTGATCTTGTGAGTGACTCATGGATAGTCCTTATTTTTATGTTTCCAGGATTGAGACCCAACATATTTTTTAGGTAGTTATATATATAATATGCATTACAAATGGTGCATTTCAAAAATTAGTATATCATTCTATCCACTTGTATGGATTATCACAATCCAAAACTAGATTACCGACACTTGATGGGTTTCAAATCCCATACCTCATGGATTCTATTTTAAAATAATTTCTCAAATTTATTGATAAATGGTGACATCAATTGTTCCCATACCAACCACTTTAGCATTAATAACTAAATTTAAAGTTCAAGCTCTAGAGCAATTTAGTTATCAAGCATGTTTTTCAACATGTATGAACATAAATACCATAACCAGATCACAGAGATTGACAACATTATAGAAACCCAAAAGCTGAAATATTTACAAGATAACATAATCTTACGAATTTTTTAAAACTGAATGATATATGATAAATAAATGAATATGAGGACCAAAATTGTCTTCATAACTGTTTCAACTCATATAATTGTATTTACATATAGTCACAATTTTAGATCCTTATCACAATATGCAAGATGACTAAACATGAAACAATATGCAGTGTACTAGAGTTAAAAAACACTTGTATGCCAAGTCAAGTGATTGTCAAAGAACTGAAATGAAGAGACCATCAACTGAATTAGCAAACCAATAATACTGACTTGTTTACCAATCAAGAACATCTTATTGTCTTATTGCTTTGACATTAATAGAAACACATGCTAGAGGGGAAAACACAAGAGTCATGTAAAATTTGTGTTCCAAACATATGAATAGATAGTGAACAAGACTATTTTTCTTAAAGTTTGATATGAAATGGATAACAATTATGTGTTCCAATGACATGAAATTGGTATATATGTTCAGCATAATTGTACAATAATAAAATAATTAAAGAATCCCATGAAAAGTCTCGTATCAAATGTATAACACCATAGTGTTGAAACATATGAAAATGGTGTATCTCTACACCACAATTGCTCAATATTCAAATAATGAAACCCACAGAGCAGAATCAGTATTCGGAGCCTATCTCATCCATTCCTACACTGCCTATTCCTTGCAATCAAGTTCAGGTCTGCATAAAATATGGCACGTTTCTTAGGGTCCTTGTGTATTTCGGGAGGGGTGATTCCAAATCCACGAACCCTCACAGATGATGAACGTGAAACAACAGATTTCTTTGTAGTATGTGCTTTGTCCATGTCAGGTTTAACACCTTCACCCTATAGCAAACAATTAATGAGAATTAATGTATGCATGGAAACAATATACACAGTATGATATATATACAACAACATATCATTTATGTGTACCTCTGGAATAGAATGCTTCAACTCGGCAAGCTGCCATATGACAAAGCCGCCCACACACTCTTTGATGGTCTCTGCACTAGGCATGGGAAAAGGCACATAGCATTGACCATCAATGGCCTCAACAATGCTGACTCTCACATAATTTTTTGGGTGCCTCAAGCAGTAGGTGTGAGCGTTTCTAGCGATAACATGTAGAATGCCTTTTGCAACCAGTTTATGCAGCCTCCAAAGGTCGACGTGATCACCGACCTTAAAAGTTATGTCATTGAACTCTATCACCTGTTCATCCACTGGATTTTCCTACAATGGAAATGTCATTGACATGAAGCATAATTAAAGGCACGTTAAAAGATTTCTAAAGAAATAAGAATAGAGCATGTAAGTGTGTTGGGTCTCATACCAGTATAGATGGCACACCGCACCTTTCCCCATCCCCATTTCAATCTTTATTGCCATCTCCACCTTGCAAGCCAACGCTCTCCTCCTCCCCGAGTCCATCCTTATTACCCTCTCCCACTTGCAAGCCAGTGCTCTCCTCGTCCCCATGCCCATCTCTGTTACCCAGTTCCACATTCAAGCCAGTGTTCTCCCCATCCTAATGACCATTTGTGTTACCCTATCCCACTTTGTGGCCAGTGCTCTCCCCATCCGCATGTCCATATGTATTAGCCTCTCTCATTTGAATCATAATGACTTTGCCAATCAAGTCAAGGCCAACACTTTGTTGTTTATCCTTGCCTTGTAATAGCAGGAATTAAAAGGTCATTTCAAATTCAGGTGCATGCAACCAATTCATTGAAATAATCAAAATAAACATTAAATAAAAGAATTACAATTCACCGTTTCTTCTAGTTCCTCCATGTCAAGGCAACTTGACACGTTTGATGGCATATGCTCATTCTTCTTCTTCTTCTTCTCAACATTGTTAGATGGTGGGTCGGGAGGAACAACATCATCTTGTGCTTCCATGGGCAATCGTTCACCATCAAAAATCACAAAAACCTGCTCGAGGTAAGTAGTTCGTTGTTCATCATTATTGTGTAATAGGAGGAATTGAAACGTTCCACCAAACTCAGATGCATGCAACCAATTCATTCAAATAATCAAAACAAACTTTAGAGTAAACAAAAGATTTCAAGATCACCGTTTGTTTTTGTTTCTTCTTCAAAGGGTTCCTTGAAACTTTCAACTGTAGGATGCTTATTCTGAATGTTAGATGCAGGGGTGGGAGGAACAACATCGTCTTCACCTTTCATGGGCACAACTTCCTCTAGTGAATGAACCCTAATCTGTTGGGGGGAAGAAACCGCTTCTTGACCATCACCCTGTCGTTTCATGTAAGTTACTATTAAAAGTGAACCTTGTATGCATCTAAACAGAAAAGATGAAGCAAGGAAAATTCACATTTAACAGTTTAGTTCGACATTACCATTTTGTCTTGTCTCTTTCTCTCCTGCAATTGTAATATTCTTTGCCTTCTCTGCTTCTTCATCTCGTCACTGTTATATAACGCCATTTGCTTCTTCACCTAATCCTTTCCTTCTTGGGTAAGTTGAAGGAAGTTTTGTTTCCCATACTTTTGACAGACACGTCTAATAACACGCTTTTTTTGCAGCTGTTGTCGTATATTCATTTGGTACTCTATATTTTCCACCTTCTTTAGAAGGTACTCTTTCAATTTATCAGGGGGAGGAGCGAGTTGTTTTGGTTCCCCCCCCAACACAGCTCAGCCACGCTTTGGTGCCTCAAGAATAGGAAGGTGGTGATGCTATAACCTATGCATATTGAACACTCTCCAATCATAATACTTTCTCGTACATTCTTCTACAATACAATAATATATATCTACCATTCACCATTTCTCTTATGTATTCAACAGCAACTTGCACAACAAATTTAGAAAAGAAAATAGCTTAATATATTTGATATTCAAACAAATTGAATGCACAACATATACACACAACCAAACGATGCAATAATTCAGTTATTATATCTACCTTCCCATCCACCACATCACCCCGTGATTCATTGGATCCCTCTCCATCCTTAGGGTCTCCCTCTGCACACTTTTCCTTCCAGTCATGGACAATGGAAAGAGCGAGATCATCTCCCTGATTATTTTCCTGAATCAAAGGAACGATATGCCAAAATCAGAATATTTGTAACAGACATGATATTTTCGAACTGAAATTAAAAAGCATTATGATTCACGCATAGGAAGGGAAGGGCAATTGCAAGCTCACAATCAATTACCGAACATGTCACTACCTTACGGTTGACCATTTTTCGTAAACTGAGGGGATTTCCTTTGTACCGCAATTGTTGCCTCCTGAATAAAACATTCCCACTTTCCAATCAACCTCATACCCACTTATGAGAGATTAAAATTATACATTTGATTGCATCTTGTAATTACCAGATCTTACTTGCACATTTTGTGAATGCGACCGCCCCAAAGAAGATGCGCTATTACACAACCTTTCAGGTGTGTTGTCCACGTCAATGACATTCTTCACTACAGGAACCATTTTTTTTTTTTACAGCACGCATCCTTGGTTTCCTATAAACTATAAAATTGTTGCAAGTGTTATGAACAATTAAAGTTCCAAAATTTATTGCACAATTTTGCAGTAATCAAACATATATTTTTTCAATGAAAAAAAGAATATGAAATGCACAACCCCACTATTGTAAAATGCTATACAAGTAACCCATTGTGTTTTACAACATGCAATTATTTTTTCCAATTATTATTGTCAATCACGCGAAGATACTGAATTACAATTTATACCATAACTAACAGTTGTAATTTTTGGAGGTGCCATTTTTACATTCATACAATGTAAATAAGAAAAGCTTTTCAAGACACTCAAAATGTTATCCAAATTTTCAGGTTGCAAAACACAGGGTGTTATAAACCATGCAACCCACAAACTGTTCTAAAACCCTTTACAAGAAACAACCCTATTGGTTACTCCCCCCGCCTCAATTAGGTTAACACAGTTTTCCCTCGCTTTTGTATTCTTCTTCAAAGACAACACTTTCTGTTATGCAGACTATAACAAAACACTATATTGAAGTTCACATTCATATTTTATAACAATCCATCACATGCACCAAACATTTCATTTGAATATCGTAATATGTTTCGAAGAGAAGATGCACAAAAAATTTTGCATGATGGAAAACACACTAGGTTGTCCCACACTTTTCAAATCTTGTTCAATGAAAACACTTAGTGTTATGCACATCGTAAGAAAATAAATTATTGAAAGTCACTTTCATATTTTATAACTGCCCTTGCTTGCAACAAAAGTTGCAGTATGGAAAACCTAGAGGGTTGTATGTCGCTTCTCAAAAGCTTAAATAATTATGGTTATTTAAAAGCTTTAGGATCATTTAGGTTATATATAATGGGAGAAAGCTAACTCTTGGAAAAAAATCACATATGTATATAACATAGGATATGCTGGTTTCAAGCATTTTTTTGTGTCGAGGGTTTTGAAATTTTTGTTTCATTTCCTCCTCGTATGCTGGTTTTTGAATTTTTCCATTTCTGAATGAAATAAGGGACAACCCATTGTAGAAATATGAGTGAAATTACTAAATAATGTTTGTAGAAAGAAGAATCTATGGGTTCTGCAATGAAATGCTATATTTCAAAAATCATGTAAAACCCGGAATGTCGCCATTGTTCGCATTGTTTTTTGGAATGGATAGAAAAGGGCATAACGTGGCATTTGAAATCATAATTGGGAAATAGCAAAAAGCCCACATCCCATCCCATTTTTTCCACCATTTTATACAATGTTGTTTTGGAAAACACATTGTCTCCTAAAACTCAGACTATTGTAAAACCCACTGTTTCACTACGACATCTCGTCATGTTATGCATGTATCCATGTATGTTCTTAGGTATGTTTTTCATGTGTTTTTCAATATGCATAGGTGAATTTTTTCTAGGAGTTTGAAACCGGCATATCCTATGTTATATACATATGTGAATTTATGCCTGAAACTGGCATATCCTATGTTATATACATATGTGAATTATGTCCAAGAGTTAGCTTGCTCCCTCCTTAACTTGTGGACAAAATCACATATGTATATAACATAGGATATGCCCCCCATACCGCATGGAGAAAAGAGTCGCGATGAAAGAGGTGGGACCGGCGAGGGAAAAGGTTGTCGGATGGGAAGGAAAGACTTGAGGGTCGGACGTCTCATCCCGTGTGTTGTTTGTTGTCTCATCACCGAGAAATCATGTCAACGCCAGTGGGTTTTCAAAATAATTGTTCGGTGTGGATGGAAAAAAAGCCAAAAACGTGGCATTCGAAACCATTATTAGCAAATATCAAAAAGCCCAGACAAGGTCCCATTTTCTCCATTTTTGGACAATGACGTTTTGGTGGATAGCAAGGGCAAGAGTTGCAGGCATACAAAGCTCCTTCAGGTATGTATATCCACTCTGATTATGTGCCATTTTTCTATTCTATCATGAACACTGAAGAAATGAACGACCATTCATTGCGGGGTTTTCATTTTTTCCCGCACTTTTAAATCTTGTTCAATGACAATAGTTAGTGTTATGCACACAATAAGAAGACAATGTATTGAATTTGAGCTTCATAATTTTTAACAACCCTTACTTTCAGCAAAACACTCTTGTTCAATATCTGCCCAACACATTATTCACATAACAATTGCATCATGGAAAACATAGGGGTTGTAGCTCACTTATTATTTTATGTAGGCTGTGAGAAATGAATGTTTTGAAGTTCACATTGTAGTTTTTTAACAACACTTACTTAGAGAAAAACACTCTTTTTCAATATCTGCCCATATGTTTCCAACAAAAAATGTACATAACAATAGTATCATGAAAAACACAATGGGTTGCGGCTCACTTATTTTTTTGCAGACTGTAACAAAATACAGCTTTCAACTTCCCTTTCTTGTTTTATGACACCCCTTACTTTAAGAAAAATAGTCTTGTTCACTATTTGTTCATATGTTTCCAACAAACATTTTTATTTAACTATTGCAGGATGGAAAACACACTGGGTTGTCCTAGACTTTGCAAATCTTGTTCGGAGACAGCAGCTAGTGTTATGCACATAGTAAGAAGACAATGTATTGAATTTGAGCTTCATAATTCTTAACAACCCTTACTTTCAGCAAAACACTCTTCTTCGATATTTGCCCAACACATTATTCACATAATAGTTGCATCATGGAAAACACAGTGGATTGTGGCTCACTTATTATTTCATGCAGGCTGTGAGAAATGAATGTTTTGAAGTTCACGTTGTAGTTTTTTAACACTTACTTTGAGCAAAACACTCTTTTTCAATATCTGCTCATATGTTTCCAACAGAAAATTTACATAATAGTAGCATCATGGAAAACACAGTGGGTTTTTGCATGTTATGATGCCTCTGACATGCATTCTTCTAGGGATAATAATGGCGTCCAATTGCAATGTAGAAGCTAATCTCCCTATGAAATATAGTAAAATCAAGTTGTTATCCTTGAAAAAACTTGTGTTTGAAATGATAACATAATCAAACATAAATGATATCAATTTTCCACAATCCGTATTGATTGAATTGTGGATTCGATTGTGTAAGAATTCTTGCATCAATGTTTGGGATCACACTCCATGATCCAACATAAGGATGAAGAAGACAACATCACCCATCATGATGTTGGATCACGGAGTCTCATCTGCAATGTTGATGCAATAATTCTTAGACAATCGAATCCACAAATCAACTAGCAATGATAAGCAGATATGTCTTATCCCTGAAGAAGGGCAATACATTATCATGTGTAAGCCATGTCACAAGGAGATCACCTTCTACAATTGGCAGCAGGCTATTCTCCCTACAAAAATGTGTCACATGCATCATAACAATCAGCTTAATTTCAAAATAATTGTTCGGCATGGATGGACAAAAAGCTCAATACATGTCATTGAAAACCATTATTTCCAAATAGCAAAATAAGGTGCCAAAAATGTAATTAAATTGGAAAATTGAAATGGGACAGTGTGTTTTCCAACACTGCAAACCATCTATAACAACACCATGGCTTGCAAGTATTATAACATAATACTTGCAAGGCATAGTGTTGTTATAGATGGTCTGCAGTGTTGAAAAAATACATTGTCTCATTTCAATTATTTGAATCTCCTTGTTTAAATGTAAAGGGTCGTCTCATGGTGGGTTGCTTGCTTCTTAACACGCACGGTTTTGCAACATGGAATGTTACAAAATAGTATGAATTTATTCCAAATCACACATTCCATTGTTGTGTTTAAATTTAAGTTGATTGAAAAAAAAGTGCACAATATAGTTCTGAATGGGAAACGCAGTGGTGGGTTTCAGTTATTTCAATCTCCTTGTTTAAATGTAAATGGAAAGATGAAGGTCTGAGTGCACGTGGAGGAGTTGGAGTAGAATACCGATGAAATGGAGGTGAGGGGTAATTTGAAATTTAGGAAACACAATGTGGAGTATTTCAGTTTCTTGAATGTCTTCAAAATCACACATTCCATTGTTGTGTTTGAATTTCGCAACAGTGAAAAAAAAAAGTGCAGAAAAGAATTCTAAATGGGAAACACAGTGCTGGGTTTCAGTTATTTGAATCTCCCTATTTAGATGTAAAGGTTCGTCTCATGCTGGGTTGCTTGGTTCTTGACACCCACGGTTTTGTAAGATGGAATGTTAGAAAACAGTATGAAAGTCTTCCAGATCACACCTTCCATTGTTGTGTTTAAGTTTCAAGTATATAACAAATTGCATGCTTCATAACACATTGCATTTTTCAACCTCCACATCACAACACACCCTAGCCTTTTCTGGTTTTTAAACCAGTATATCTAGGTGTGCATATTGTGTAGTGCATGTTCGAAAACACAATATGTTTTGAAGCCTGCCTTTACTTATACGGTATACCCAACCTTTGTCTTGTAATGCAAATATGCAAACATATAGATGGTGTTTTATTTTATCAAATAGCACATCTCTCATTTAACGGGGACAATAATAACCCTCAACACATAGTGTAATTCATAGTACGCACTTCATTATATTTCGCAACAATTCATGTTGGAAAACCCTAGGTGTTAAGAAAGAAGAAACCCAAATAGTGTTTTAAAACCCTCTGCAACACTATTGGATAGTACCCATCACCTCAATTTGGTCAGTATTCTCCTCCAAGTCATCCACGTGCACTGAGACCTTCTGCTTTCCCTTTCAACGTGCAGAGTGGAAACAAAACAAATAGTATTTTCACCTTTCTTTCTTGAAACAGAAAAGGCCCACGTCATTCCCTTCCACTTTTCCCACACCAAACAAAAGAAACTTGTCGACAAAGCTAACCCGCCCACTTTTTCGCCTGACAACAAGCGGGAAAACCCACCCGATGGCACCGTTAACTCCTACGTAACCATCGCCTGGACGTTTGGTCTCATCTGCTCGTTTCGTCACTTTTTGTTTCCATGTATGTTGTATAGCTCTTTTACAATTTATCTATAATATTTAGGGCCAAGTAATGGGAGTAGGCCAAATTATCAATTAAGTTATTCCTACCCATTGGCTTTACGAGTTCTATTTAATACAGTGCATAGAACTATTTGAAGTAGTCGCTTGTTATATGTGCACATCTTTTTGCAGTGTGATGGTCAGATCAAAACATACTGAAAAAGAGCAGAAATAGGATATAAAATAGCATTCTACAAAAATGCCATCAGATGTTGTTAAAAATGAACCATTTATAACTTACTAAATATTCTAGATAAATAGCGAAATTGTAAAAAGAACTATTATGAAAAAACTTATGAACCACATATAAACTCTTTTGGTGAAAGATTTCAAATTAGCACAACACTTAAGAATCACATGAAAATGACAGCTGCATGAAAACCCCAACATTTCACAATTTCAAACAAATCGGCACTTCTAAATGCATATTAAATTTTGGAAATTTAACTGTCCACTACACCTGTGATTCAAGCTATGGCAACTAGAATCACTTGTATTTACTGCACAAGGTTCACATCTCCTGAAGCATCCTTCTCAATTCACCTGCCCTTGTTTTGTTCAATTTTCTTTCCTGGCCTATATAAACCACCTAGAAGAAAGACAAGTGTTAGCCATAGATTAAATTGGAAAATTAAAGACAATTGATGCTAGAAATAATTTTATTTCTTCCATATTTCCCCAATATACAATTTATATGTTCTATTGAGTGCAAAATTCCATCTTGCACAGACAATAAACAAACATATTAAACTGTACATTGGGAATTTAATTTCCAATTTAACCCATCGCTAACACTAGTATATATATCAGCAATCATATGTGTCATTTTTCCATTCTTCTAGAACTATGAAGCAATGAACATTCATTCTGTTGGATAAATTCATTTGTTCCAATAAGGAATCGGGAGAAAGGTAACTCGTAAACAAAAAGCACCTATGTATGTAACATGAGATAAAAATGGCATTTCATTTTCCTCATCTGATTCGACCAAATAAATTCTCACACTATTTGCAGTGTTGGAAAATACAATGTCTCCATATAAGGTGTTAAGAAACAAGCAACCCAAATAGTGTTGTAAAACCCTCTACAACAGAGAGGAAACAGTGTGTTTTCCAACTTTGATGTCTCGTCATGTTATGTATGTATCCATTTATGTTTTTCATGCATTTTTCGATGTACATATTTCTAGGAGTTAGCCAGCTCCTTAAGGGAGAAACAAGCAACCCAAATAGTATTGTAAAACCCTCTGCGACAGAGAGGAGACAATGTGTTTTCCAATTGTGCAAATAATGAGAGCAATTGAATTGTTCCAATCAGGAGAAAGCTAACTCATAAACAAAAAGTACATATTTATGTAACATGAGATTAAAAAGAAATTTCATTTTCCTCATCTGATTCGACCAAATAAGTGCTCACATTATCTGCACAATTGGAAAACACACTGTCTCGATATAAGGTGTTAAAAAACAAGCAAGCTAACTCATAAACAAAAAGAACCTATTTATGTAACATGAGATAAAATTGAAATTTTATTTTCCTCGTATGATTCGACCAACTAAATTCTCCCATTATCTGCATGGTTGGAAAACACATTATCTGGATATAACGTGTTAAGAAAGAAGCAACCCAAATAGTGTTGTAAAAACCATTGCAACAGAGAGGAGACGGTGTATTTTCCAACTATGCAAATAATGAGAGCAATTCAATTGTTCCAATCAGGAGAAAGCTAAATCATAAACAAAAATCACCTACTTATGTAACATGAGATGAAAATGGCATTTCATTTTCCTCATCTGATTCGACCAAATAAGTGCTCACATTATCTGCACAGTTGGAAAACACACTGTCTCGATATAAGGTGTTAAGAAACAAGCAAGCTAACTCAAACAAAAAGCACCTATTTATGTAACATGAGATCAAAATGACATTTCATTTTACTCATCTGATTCGACCAACTAAATGCTCCCATTATCTACATAGTTGGAAAACCACAATGTCTCAATATAAGGTGTTAAGAAAGAAGCAACCCAAATAGTGTTGTAAAACCCTCTACCTTTTTTTCCTTTGTGAAGTCTATGTGCTAAAAGACTTTACTGATTTATAACTTGCAGCCTATTTCTTGGAAGCTTATCACCCAGTGACAAAAGGTGATCTTTTCCTTATAAGAGGTGGTATGTGTAGTGTGGAGTTTAAGGTAATTGAGACAGGCCCTGGGGAATACTGTGTTGTTCCTCCAGATACTGAATTTTTTTGTGAAGGGGAGCCTATAAAGTGGGAGGATGAAGATAGATTAGATGAAATAGGTTATGATGATGTTGGTGGTGTATGAAAACAAATGGCTCAGATACGTGAATTGGTAGAACTTCCTCTCAGGCACCCATAACTCTTCAAATCAATTGATGTGAAACCCCCAAAGGGTATTCTGCTTTATGGGCCACCTAGTTCTGGGAAAACCTTAATTGCTAGGGCAGTTGCAAATGAAACTGGTGCCTTCTTTTTTTTTATCAATCGACCTGAAATTATGTCAAAGTTGGTCGGAGAAAGCGAAAGCAATCTCCGGAAGGCTTTTGAGGAGGTTGAGAAGAATGCACCTTCCATTATATTTATTGATGAAATTGATTCCATAGCTCTCAAGAGGGAAAAAACCCACGGTGAAGTTGAGAGGAGAATTGTTTCTCAACTTCTTACAGTTATGGACGGACTTAAGTCTTGTGCTCAAGTTATTGTGATTGCAGCAACTAACCGACTGAATAGTATTGACCCATCACTCAAAAGGTTTGGAAGGTTTGATAGGGATATTGATATTGGGTTTCCGGATGAAGCAGGCAGGTTGGAAGTGCTTTGTATCCATATGAAGAATATGAAGCTCTCTGATGATGTATGTATTGTAGAACCTAAATTGTTTTTTATACTTCTAGATATAATGTCAAGCAGTGCTTGGATTTTGAGAGCATTTATTAATCTTTGTTTTTCTTGGTGAGAGTATATGTTAATCTTTAGGATTCTTGGTACAGGTTGATCTCGAAAGGATTGCTAAGGATACTCATGGATACGTTGGAGCAGATCTTGCAAATTTGTGTACTGAGGCTGCACTTCAGTGTATTAGGGAAAAAATGAATGTCATTGACTTAGAAGATGAGACAATAGATGCTGAGATTCTAAATTCAATGGTCGTGACTAATTAGCACTTCTAGACTGCACTGGGCTCTAGCAACCCATCCGCTATCTGTGAAACTGTGAGTTTTTCCAAACCATGTCTAGACATTCAATTTTTCTCATATCGATTAAGTAGGGATTGTATTTTTAAACTATTGATTTGTTGGGCCCCTAAATTTTAATTTTCTAAGTTTGTTTGTTTCTGATGAATTTAATAATGGTAAATTTGCTTATGAATATTGGGAAAACATTGACAGGTTGTTGAAGTTCCAAATTTCACTTCAGAAGATATTGGAGGGTTGGAAAATGTCAAGAGGGAGCTTCAAGAGGTATATTGAGATACATGGTTCACTATATTTGTGCCTTTCTTTTCTTTCAATGCAGAAAACCTGCTTTTCAAGGAGATATCAACTAACAAAATTCATTATGAGTTTGGTGTAGACTGTTCAATATCTAGTGGAGCATCCTGAGAAATTTGAAAAAATTGGAATGTCTCCTTCAAAAGAAGTGCTATTTTATGGCCCACCAGGTTGTGGAAAGATATTGCTTGCAAAAGCCACTGCCAATGAATGCTGAGCCAATTTCATCAGTTTGAAGGGCCCTGAATTGTTAACAATGTGGTTTCGAGAGAGTGAGGCTAATGTGACAAATTTTTGATAAGGCCAGAGGGTCAGCTCCTTGTGTCCTATTTTATGATGAGCTTGATTCTATTGCTACGCAACTGTGTTGATTTTTTATAATTAAAATTTTAAGGCTGACTATAAATGACTAGTAATTTTGTTTGACCTTTTTGAAGTAGGCTCTAACTTGTGATGCATAATTGGTTTGCATGTTTCTAGCGTGGTAGTAGTGTTGGGGGTGGTGTTATAGACAGAGTCCTTAATCAGTTGTTGATGGAGATGGCTTGTATGATAGCCACAAAAATAGTTATAATTATTGTTGCTACAAACAGGCTTGATATCATCGATCCTGCATTGTTAAGGCCTGGTTGACTTGACCAGCCGATTTATATTCCCTTACCTGATGAGTCCTCACATTATCAAATCTTCAAATCTTGCTTGAGAAAGTCACCTGTATCAAAGGATGTAGACCTAATGGCACTGGCCCGTTATACCCAAGGATTCAGTGGAGCCGATATCACTGAGATTTGTCAAAGGGCTTGCAAGTATGCTATTAGAGAAAATATTGAGAAGATGAGTTCTAATTGTGTCATCTTTTGCAAACTAGATCTGTTTATGGATTTCTAATGGTTTTTATTTTGACTGTTATGTTACTAATTTTTAAGATAGAGCAGTATTCTACCTATTGAACTTACCTCAACTTGTAGCTTGTTATTTCAATTCATCATACTAGCATGCATTTCAATTTTACCATAACCTCTCCCCCCACACTTTCAGGAAATTCAATGTGAATGAAAAAGAGTTGAGAATCCTGAGGCAATGGATGAGGATGATAGTGATCAAGTAGCTGAAATAAAAGCTTCCCATTTTGAGGAGTCTATGAAATATACCCAAAGAACTATCAGTGATGCTGATATTTGGAAGTATCAAGCCTTTGCACAAACACTACAACAATCTCAAGGCTTTGGTTCTGAGTTTCGATCTCTAGAAAGACCTGTTGGTACTCCTGTTGGGGCTTTAGATGTATTTGCTACAGAAGATAATAAAGATGACGATGACTTATACAGTTAGGAAACTTCATACAAAACTGTCATCTTAATGAAGAGACAAATGTGTCTGTTCTAGCAGGGACCTTCCACTGACAACTAGCCAAAACTATTAAATTTGGCTCCACTTTGCTTGTATGAGTTTAATATTCATATGTTCTAAACTTTATTTAATTTAGCAGCCCTTTAGTAGTGGACTGAATACTCTTTAGTAACTTGTAATTTTTTAGAGCAAGATCAACTTTATGGCAAATAAAATTACTCAGTTATGGAAACCTTCTTTCAATTAGTAGATAATGCTATGGAAACTTTTCTTTTTCTTTATGTTGTTATAAAATATGTTTTACTAAAATAAACTCTGCAACAAAGAAATCCTTGTTCAACTCTAGTAGGTATGCTATAAAAACTTATTATTCTAAAGCCTTGTTCAACTCTGGTAGGTATGCTATAGAAACTTATTATTCTAAATCCTTGTTCAACTCTGGTAGGTATGCTATAGAAACTTATTATTCTAAAGCTGTGTTCAACTCTGGTAGGTATCCTATAGAAACTTATTATTCTAAAGCCTTGTTCAACTAGTAGGTGTGCTATTTTTCTTTACCTTGTGAGGAATATTTTTTCACTAAATCATTTTACAACAAAACCTTGTTGAACTTTTGTTTATATGCTATGGAATTTTGCTTTATACTAACCCTATTAGGAGACAGTTTACAATAAAATGTCAATTTATGTTCTTACATTTATTAACATTACTATGCATCCACTACACTTGGGATTCAAACTATCACAACCAGAATCTCTTGTATTTACTGTACAAGTTTCACATCTCCTGAAGCATCCTTCTCAATCCACCTGCCCTTCTTTTGTTCAATTTTCTTTCCTAGCCCATATCAACCACCTGGAAGAAAGACAAGTGTTAGCGATATATTAAATTGGCAAATTAAAGACAATTGGTGCTAGAAATAATTTTATTTCTTCCAAATTTCCCCAATATACAATTTATATGTTCTCCTTAGTGCAAAATGCCAGCTTGCACACACATTAAATTGTACATTGGGAATTTAATTTCCAATTTAACCTATCGCTAACACTAGTATATATATCAGCAATCATATGTGTCATTTTTCCATTCTGCTAGAACTATGAAGCAATGAACGTTCATTCTATTAGATAAATTCATTTGTTCCAATCAGGAATCAGGAGAAAGCTAACTCGTAAACAAAAAGCACCTATGTACGTAACATGAGATAAAAATGGCATCTCATTTTCCTCATCTGATTCAACCAAATAAATGCTTGCACTATTTGCAGTTGGAAAATACAATGTCTCCATAAAAGGTGTTAAGAAACAAGCAACCCAAATAGCGTTGTAAAACCCTCTGCAATAGAGAGGAAACAGAGTGTTTTCCAACTATGACGTCTCGTCATGTTATGTATGTATCCATGTATGTTTTTCATGCATTTTTCGATGTACATAGGTGAATTTTGTCTAGGAGTTAGCCGGCTACTTAAGAAACAAGCAACCCAAATAGTATTGTAAAACCCTCTGCAACAAAGAGCAAATAGTGTGTTTTCCAACTGTACAAATAATGAGAGCAATTCATTTGTTCCAATTAGGAGAAAGCTAACTCATAAACAAAAAGCACCTATTCATGTAACATGAGATCAAAATGGAATTTCATTTTCCTCATCTGATTCGACCAAATAAATGCTCACATTATCTGCACATTTGGAAAACACACTGTGCCAATATAAGGTGTTAAGAAACAAGCAACCCATATAGTGTTGTAAAACCCTCTGCAATTGAGAGGAGACACTGTGTTTTCCAACTCCACAAATAATGCAAGCAATTTATTTGTTCCAATCAGATAAAGAAAGCGAAATGACATTTTGGCTATATCAAAGAGTTGTTCAAAAACGCATGAAAAACACACATGACAACATACATGGAAACATACATAACATGATGAGACGTCATAGTGCAGGACTCGCCAGACCGACAATCAACACAAAACCGACAAACAGAACAAAACGTGCGGGCGATGGTCAGGTGGGAGTTAACGATGTCGTCAGGTGGGTTTTCCCGCTTGTTGCCAGGCAAAAAACTGGGCGGGTTAGCTTTGTGGACAAGTTTCTTTTGTCTGGTGCAGAGAAAGTGGAAGGGAATGATGTGGGGCTTTTCTGTTTCAAGAAAGAAAGGTGAAAATACTATTTTCTAGCAACAAATAGTCGTTCATTTCTTCAGTGTTCATGGTAGAATGGAAAAATGGCACATACATAGAGTGGATATACATACCTTAGGGAGCTCCAAACACCTGGAACTCTTCCCATTGCTATCCACCAAAACGTCACTATCCAAAATTGGACAAAAATGGGAGCTTGTCTGGGCTTTTTGATATTTGCAAATAATGGTTTCGAATGCCTCATTTTAGGCTTTTTGTCCAGGCCGATAAATTATTTTGAAATTCTGCTAGCACTGACACGTTTTCCCAGAAACGGTTGCAGGAATTGGGCCTTTTCTATTTTGAGAAAGAAAGGTGAAAATACTATTTGTTTCCAGTCTGCACATTGAAAGGGAAAGTTGAACGTTTCAATGCATGTGGACAAGTTGGAGGAGAAATCAAACCAAATTGAGGTGACACGTACTATCCAATAGTGTTGTAGAGGTTTTTACAACACTATTTGGGTTGCTTCTTTCTTAACACCAAGGGTTTTCCAACATGAATTGTTGCAAAACAAAATGAAGTGAAGGCAGGCCTCAAAACACATTGTGTTTTCCAACATGCACTACCCAATGTGCACACGTAGATATACTGGTTTAAAAACCAGAAAGGGCTTGGGTATGTTGTGATGTGGAGGTTGAAAAATGCAATGTGTTATGAAGCATGCAATTTATTATATACTTGAAACTTAAACACAACAATGGAAGGTGTGATCTGGAAGACTTTCATACTATTTTCTAACATTCCATCTTACAAAACTGTGGGTGTTAAGAACCAAGCAACCCAGCATGAGATGACCCTTTACATCTAAATAGCGATATTAAAATAACTCAAACCCAACACTATTTTTCCCATTTAGAATTCTTTTCTGCACTTTTTTTTTCAATGTTGCAAAATTTAAACACAACAATGGAATGTGTGATTTTGAAAACCTTCCATGTTGCAAAACCATGGGTGTTAAGAAGTAAGCAACCCACCATGAGACAACCCTTTACATTTAAACAAGGAGATTCAAATAACTGAAACCCAGCACTGTGTTTCCCATTCACAATTATTTTGTGCAGTTTTTTTCAATCGACTGAAATTTAAACACAACAATGGAATGTGTGATTTGGAAGACATTCAACAAACTGAAATACTCCACATTATGTTTCCCAAATTTCAAATTACCCCTCAACTCCATTTCATCAGTATTCTACTCCAACTCCTCCACATGCACTTAGACCTTCAGCTTTCCATTTACATTTAAACAAGGAGATTGAAATAAATAAGAAGTGAGCCACAACCCACTGTGTTTTCCATGATGCTACTGTTATGTAAATTTTCTATTGGAAACATATGGGCAAATATTGAAAAAGAGTGTTTTGCTCTAAGTAAGTGTTGTTAAAAAACTACAATGTGAACTTCAAAACATTCATTTCTCATAGCCTACATAAAATAATAAGTGAGCCATAGCCCACTGTGTTTTCCATGATGCAACTGTTATGTGAATAATGTGTTGGGCAGATATCGAACAAGAGTGTTTTGTTGAAAGTAAGGGTTGTTAAAAATTATGAAGCTCGAATTCAATACATTATCTTCTTACTATGTGCATAACACTATTTGTTGTCATTGAACAAGATATTTGCTAATAATGGTTTCGAATGCCACATTTTTGGCATTTTTTTCGTCCACGCCAAACAATTATTTTGAAAACCCATCGGTGCTGACACGATTTCCCAGCGACGGGACAACAAATGGCACATGGGATGAGATGTTTGGACCTAAGGTCTTTCCTTCCCGTCTAACAACCTTTTCCCTCGCTCGTCCCACCTCTTCCGTTGTGACTCTTTTCCCCATGCGGTATGGGGGGCATATGCTATGTTATATACATATGTGAATTTTGTCTAGGAGTTAAGGAGGGAGCAAGCTAACTCCTGGACAAAATTCACATATGTATATAACATAGGATATGCCAATTTCAGGAGTAAATTCACATATGTATATAATATAGGATATGTCGGTTTCAAACTCCTAGACAAAATTCACCTATGCACATTTAAAAATGCATGAAAAACAAACATAAGAACATACCTGGATACATACATAACATGACGAGATGTCGTAGTGAAATAGTGGTTTTTACAATAGTCTGAGTTTTAGGAGATAGTGTGTTTTCCAAAATAACAGTGTATAAAATGGCGAAAAAAATGGGATTGGATGTGGGATTTTTGCTATTTCCCAATTATGATTTCAAATACCACGTTATGCCCTTTTCTATCCATTATGAAAAATAATGCGAACAATGGTGACATTCTGGGTTTTACATGATTTTTGAAATATAGCATTTCATTATAGAACCCACAGATTCTGCTTTCTACAAACATTATTCAATAATTTCACTCATATTTCTACAATGGGTTGTCCCTTATTTCATTCAGAAATGGTAAAATTCAAAAACCAACATACGGGGAGGAAACAAAACAAAAAATTAAAAACCCTCAATAGAAAAAACATTATCAGACCTGCATTTCAACTAGCTCCTAGACAAAATTCACCTGTGCACATTGAAAAACGCATGAAAAACATACATAAGAACATACACGGATACATACATAACATGACGAGACATCGTAGTGAAACAGTGGGTTTTACAATAGTCCGAGTTTTAGGAGACAGTGTGTTTTCCAAAACAACAGTGTATAAAATGGCGGCAAAAATGGGATTGGATGTGGGCTTTTTGCCATTTCCCAATTATGATTTTGAATGCCACTTTATGCCCTTTTCTATCCATTCCAAAAAACAATGCAAACAATGGCGACATTCCAGGTTTTACATGATTTTTGAAATATAGCATTTTATTGCATAACCCATAAATTTTGCTTTTTACAAACATTATTCAGTAATTTCACTCATATTTCTACAATGGGTTGTCGCTTATTTCATTCGAAAATGGCAAAATTTGAAAACTAGCATATGGGAAGGAAACAAAAAAAAAAATTAAAAACCCTCGACAGAAAAAACATTATCAGACCTGCATTTCAACTAACTCCTAGACAAAATTCACCTATACACATTGAAAAATGCATGAAAAACATACATAAGAACATACCTGGATACATACATAACATGACGAGACGTCGTAGTGAAATAGTGTGTTTTACAATAGTCCGAGTTTTAGGAGACAGTGTGTTTTCCAAAACAACAGTGTATAAATGGCGAAAAAAATGGGATTGGATGTGGGCTTTTTGCCATTTCCCAATTATGATTTTGAATGCCATGTTATGCCCTTTTCTATCCAATGCGAACAATGGTGACATTTCGGGTTTTACATTATTTTTGAACAATAGCATATCATTACAGAACCCACAGATTTTTCTTTCTACAAACATTATTCAGTAATTTCACTCATATTTCTACAATGGGTTGTCCCTTATTTCATTCGAAAATGGAAAATTTTGAAAACCAGCATACAAGGAGGAAACGAAACAAAAATTTAAAAACCCTCAACAGAAAAAAAATTATCAGACCTGCATTTCAACTAACTCCTAGACAAAATTCACCTATGCACATTGAAAAACGCATGAAAAAAATACATAAGAACATACATGGATACATACATAACATGACGAGACGTCGTAGTGAAACAGTGGGTTTTACAATAGTCTGAGTTTTAGGAGATAGTGTGTTTTCCAAAACAATAGTGTATAAAATGGCGGCAAAAATGGGATTGGATGTGGGCTTTTTGCCATTTCCCAATTATGATTTTGAATGCCACGTTATGCCCTTTTCTATCCATTCCGAAAAATAATGCGAACAATGGCGACATTCTGGGTTTTACATGATTTTTGAAATATAGCATTTCATTGCATAACCCATAGATTCTACTTTCTACAAACATTATTCAGTAATTTCACTCATATTTCTACAATGGGTTGCTATTTATTTCATTCAAAAATGGAAAAATTTGAAAACCAGCATACGAGGAGGAAACAAAACAAAAATTTAAAAACCTTCGACAGAAAAAACATTATCAGACCTGCATTTCAACTAACTCCTAGACAAAATTCACCTATGCACATTGAAAAACGCATGAAAAACATACATAAGAACATACATGGATACATACATAACATGATGAGACATCGTAGTGAAACAGTGGGTTTTACAATAGTCTGAGTTTTAGGAGACAATGTGTTTTCCAAAACAACAGTATATAAAATGGCGGCAAAAATGGGATTGGATGTGGGCTTTTTTCCATTTCCCAACTATGATTTTGAATGCCACGTTATGCCCTTTTCTATCCATTCTGAAAAACAATGTGAACAATGGCGACATTCAGGGTTTTATATGATTTTCAAAATATAGCATTTCATTACAGAACCCACAAATTCTGCTTTCTACAAACATTATTCAATAATTTCACTCATATTTCTACAATGGGTTGTCCCTTATTTCATTCAGAAATGGCAAAATTTGAAAACCAGCATACGGGGTGGAAACAAAATAAAAATTTTAAAACCCTCGATAGAAAAAACATTATCAGACCTGCATTTCAACTAACTCCTAGACAAAATTCACCTATGCACATTGAAAAATGCATGAAAAACATACATAAGAACATACATGGATACATACATAACATGACGAGACATCGTAGTGAAACAATGAGTTTTACAATAGTCTGAGTTTTATGAGACAGTGTGTTTTCCAAAACAACAGTGTATAAAATGGCGGCAAAAATGGGATTGGATGTGGGCTTTTTGCCATTTCCCAATTATGATTTTGAATGCCACGTTATGCCCTTTTCTATCCATTCCAAAAAATAATGCAAACAATGGCGACATTCCAGGTTTTACATGATTTTTGAAATATAGCATTTCATTGCAGAACCCACAAATTTTGCTTTTTACAAACATTATTTAGTAATTTCACTCATATTTCTACAATGGGTTGTCGCTTATTTCATTCGAAAATGGCAAAATTTGAAAACTAGCATATGGGAAGGAAACAAAACAAAAAATTAAAAACCCTCGATAGAAAAAACATTATCAGATCTGCATTTCAACTAACTCCTAGACAAAATTCACCTATACACATTGAAAAATGCATGAAAAACATACATAAGAACATACCTGGATACATACATAACATGACGAGATGTCGTAGTGAAATAGTGGGTTTTACAATAGTCTGAGTTTTAGGAGACAGTGTGTTTTCCAAAACAATAGTGTATAAATGGCGGAAAAAATGGGATTGGATGTGGGCTTTTTGCCATTTCCCAATTATGATTTTGAATGCCACGTTATGCCCTTTTCTATCCATTCCGAAAAACAATGCGAACAATGGCGACATTCTGGGTTTTACATGATTTTCAAAATATAGCATTTCATTGCAGAACCCACAGATTCTGCTTTCTACAAACATTATTCAGTAATTTCACTCATATTTCTACAATGGGTTGTCAATTATTTCATTCATAAATGGAAAAATTTGAAAACCAGCATACGGGGAGGAAATGAAACAAAAATTTAAAAACCCTCGACAGAAAAAACATTATCAAACCTGCATTTCAACTAACTCCGAGACAAAATTCACCTATGCACATTGAAAAATGCATGAAAAACATACATAAGAACATACATGGATACATACATAACATGACGAGACGTCGTAGTGAAATAGTGGGTTTTACAATAGTCCGAGTTTTAGGAGATAGTGTGTTTTCCAAAACAACAGTGTATAAAATTGTGGCAAAAATGGGATTGGATGTGGGATTTTTGCCATTTTCCAATTATGATTTTGAATGCCACGTTATGCCCTTTTCTATCCATTCTAAAAACAATGCGAACAATGGCGACATTCCAGGTTTTACATGATTTTTGAAATATAGCATTTCATTGCAGAACCCACAAATTCTACTTTCTACAAACATTATTCAGTAATTTCACTCATATTTTTACAATGGGTTGTCGCTTATTTCATTCGAAAATGGAAAAATTTGAAAACCAGCATATGGGGAGGACACAAAACAAAAATTTAAAAACCCTCGACATAAAAAACATTATCAGACCTGCATTTCAACTAACTCGTAGACAAAATTCACCTATGCACATTGAAAAATGCATGAAAAACATACATGGATACATACATAACATGATGAGACGTCGTAGTGAAACAGTGGGTTTTACAATAGTCTGCATTTTAGGAGACAATGTATTTACCAAAACAACAGTGTATAAAATGGTAGCAAAAATGGGATTGGATGTGGGCTTTTTGCCATTTCCCAATTATGATTTCGGATGCCACATTATGCCCTTTTCTATCCATTCCAAAAAACAATGCGAACGATGGCGACATTCTGGGTTTTACATGATTTTTGAAATATAGCATTTCATTGCAGAAGCCACAGATTCTACTTTCTACAAACATTATTCAGTAATTTCACTCAAATTTCTACAATGGGTCGTCACTTATTTCATTCGGAAATGGAAAATTTTGAAAAACAACATACGGGGAGGAAACAAAACAAAAATTTAAAAACCCTCGACACAAAAAAACATTATCAGGCCTGCATTTCAACTAAATAGTTTCTTCGACAACCCCAAAATTTTAAAACCAGCAGACGGGAGGAGATGAAAAACTAAAACCCTCAACTGAAAATCACAAACCCTAAACCCCGCAATGAATGCTCATTCGTTTCTTTGGTGTTCATGGAAGAATGGAAAAATGGCACATACACAGAGCGGATATACATACCTGAAGGAGCTCTGCATGCTTGCAACTCTTGCCCTCGCTATCCACCAAAACGTCGCCGTCCAAAAATGGAGAAAATGGGACCTCGTCTAGGCTTTTTGATATTTGCTAATAATGGTTTTGAATGCCACGTTTTTGGATTTTTGTCCATCCACACCGAATGATTATTTTGAAAACCCGTTGGCACTGACATTATTTATGGGCTATGGGACAGAAAACGACAGGGGAGATGAGACGTTTGGCTGTCATGTCTTTCCTTCTATCCGGAAACCTTTTCCATCGCAAGTCCCACCTCTTCCGTCACGGCTCTTTTCTCCATGCGGTATGGGGGCATGTCCTATATTATATACATAGGTGAATTTTGTCTAGCAATTAGCTTTCTCCTCCCTCCAATACATAAACACAATAATTTTAATTAAACCTCTATCGTCGTATGGATCAAACAACAGAGTTTCATCTTTTTCAAAATTGACTTCTACAGGGATAAGCATGAAATTCTCACAATACTAATAAATAAATATACATATATATATATATATTTGTATGTATATATCATTGAATATATTGATGCATATATGTATATATAATATATATACAAAGAATTCAAGACAAATATTTTAATTGGGATAATTATTTCCAGAATACATTCTACAGGAAAAAAATTTCCGATAACATCCGAAAACCAATTTACTCTACAAGTTCAAAATTCTCAAATAAATCACAGAGGTTTCTTTTTACCACTATCCAGAAAATGAATCTTAAAAGAAGAACAATAAAATTCATACAATTAATTTCACAGGAATTTTCCCTAGAAGATTTCAACCTACAGGAGAATTTTTCCTACAGAAACTAAATTTCTTCCAGATCCCTAAGTGTTTCCTTCTGGATTCATCTAAATTCACAATAATACCAATTTACAATTTTGTTATGGTTTCTTTCCACAAGGAAATTCAACCTACAGAGGAATTTATTCTACACAAGATTTTATTCCATAGAGGATTACATATACGACAAATACAATTTTTAAAACAAAGCTCAAACTTAAAAATTTTGCACAGACAATCTTTTACAGAGAAGATCTAAACTAGAATCTTTTCAATATGAACTAAACAAAAATTAAAGAATGAACTTGTAGTTCAATGCCTGTGAATTTGTAAATTTGAAGCAGTGCTTCCTCCTCAAACCCAAGTAATTTTCTCAGATAGACAATAGCTTCCTTCAAAACAATACAATTTCCTGAACACAACAACAACTTTCGAGAATAACTTTTTCTTAAATTTCAAGAATTCAAAACTTCTTTCTACAACAATTCTTCAAAAACTTTCCAGAACACATGCAAAATCCCAAAAAAGACTTCTTCTTAATCTATTTCCCAACACACCAAAATATCCCCCTGCTTCTGTCGTGAAGAAGCTTCTCGCTTCTTTCGTCAAAGCCACAATCGTTTCCCCGAGAACAAATTTCCAACAACCCCATTAATTCTTCTAACACATGTTAAAACTCAACAAATATATTTAACAACCAATTTGCATAAAATCCTCTAGAAATTCAAAATTAAAAATATTTAATAATTACAAAATATTTACTATTTCAAATTTAACTTAATTAATCTAATTTAATTAATTAATAAATAATATAATCCTAAGATTATACTATTTACCAATTAAAATAAATTAATTAATTAATTCACCACTTCTAACATTAAAATGAGATTAATTTAATAATCAACTTTAAATAATTAAACTCATTAAATTCCCTTTTTTAAAACTTTTCAACATAATAATTCAAAGTCAAATTAAGCAACTTTTACAAACAAGACTGACTAGACCCAACGACACATTGAGACTAGGTTAAAGGCTTGACACAAGAATCTTAGCTACTATCTCCCAATCAACATTACCGTTGGGTGTAGACACGCTCAAACCTGTGAAGCCAGGTGGAATCGATGTTATGTACCTGCAAACTTGTAAACAAGGCATAAATAGAACATGTATATAAACATCATAATAAAACACACCATGAAGAGGAAATATTGGAATCGTGGGGCGCTCGCAAGTGAGTGATGCAATTTCGTCCCCTTCACCAATACACTATCACGAAACTGACATTTCTAACATATATAATCTACTCAAGTGAAAATGACAATGTTATTCCAAATAATCATTATGGTAATCAAAGGCATGTCAAAATGATAACATCAAAATAGAGAATCATCACATCATAACATGTAATCCACATCGCTCTATAAATAGCAATAAAAAAAAATAACAAAGCATCATAATCTAAACATAAGAGAAAAATAGAGGGGTGTTACATTTATTATTAGCGTAGAATACAAATCATCTTTTTTTTATTACACCGTTATATTCACTGGCCTCCTATAGGGGTTGTTGCCATTATAAGGTTACGCCTCTCAGCATAATAATATTCATTTTGTTAGGTATGAATCCCAACATTACGAAAAAATATATAATCACCTAACTAGGTTAGAAATTTAAAATATATTTTACAAATCATAAGCTAAACATGTGCAAATTGAAATACATACTGCACTTTTAACATAATTTTATTCATGAACATTGAATTGACCAATATTTGGTTTTTCAATGTATGAATCCTAACATTTCAAATAAAAAAATGTAAATATGATCAAAATTTGAAAGAAATATCACAAATCAAAAACTAAAACTAAATAAGTGTCACATCATTGTTAAGGTGTTGTATGGGATACCTAATGTTGTCACTCCTATACAATGAGATTTTTCACTTTGAATCCAATGAAGAATTTTTTCATGGATTGAATGAAATGAGTAATGAGCCCTAGGATGCATTTTCTCTAGATTTTTCAATAAAAGTTGCATTGAGTCCATTTTTTTGATGAGTATGTAGACAATTTTTAAGAGACATCATGGATCATGTTTTTTTTGGTAATTTTGAATAAGAGGGATGGATCATTAACAAGAAATGATTTCTTTATATGTATATGAATAAGGAAATTGGCATGAATATGTTTGGAATACTAGGCATGTTCATGATGGTATTGGATGATAATGAAGAGATGACCCTACACCTAATTCATGATTTCATGAAAGGGTTCAAGGATCGATCATAATTCATGAAATAATTTAAGAAGATCTTGTTGAAGAGAAATGGATATATTAGTGTATTGAAGGTTAAAAACACGATTCCATTACTAAATTTTTGGTTTTATGATGTTGTTTACTTGACACAATGTCATTGATTTTGTTATTCTATAATTATGTAGCTATGTGGGCTAAAAACTTTAGGAACTTCACATATTCTAACCAGGAAACTAATGCATTGATTGAGTCAAAACCATTGTGTTCTAGAAATTCAATACTTATGTCATAAAAAAATACACAAGAAAAATGAATAGCTTATTTTATACCCTCATATATAGAATAGAACTATTTTACAAGTATAAGAGGAAGTTGTAGTAGGAAAGTGTCTTGAAAAATTACAATGAGAGAAAAATCCTAACTAGTATAGAGAGGGATAAGAAAATTCTAGGTAGTGATTGCTTTGCATGTGATTTTTACCCAAGTTTGTTTGGGGTCAAAAGATAAAAATTTCATGTAACTAGTGATGCAAGAGAGTTTTCCTACAACTCTTTGCACTTCCTACCTCAATCAAAAAATTGATGAACAAAATAAATAAAGACACCAAAAAATTAGCAACAATTTCAATTCATATTTTCTTAATGACACCTGCAACTTCTGTGCAATACACTCAAATGAAAAGGAATTACAAAGGAAGACCCGAGGACTTAAAATACATGGAAAATCAAAATTAAATTCCATGCTATAGGCAGTAATAACATCTACAAGTATGCATTCATCCTTCATCCAATTCCTTGCAATCTCCTTCCTACACCTACAAACAAATTCTAGAAAATCAATTCACACAATCACCAAGCTTTCACCAAAGGATATGCCACTGATTTTTTCCTTCAACTTTCTCTCACAAATCTAAAAAAAAATTCCCAAGAATGCTACGCCCAAATCCTCTAACTCCAAAAATCATGAACCAAAAACAAAGCAATCACCAAAAATAATTAACCCAACACCTTGCCAATACCACTCAACAACTCCACTACCTCAAAATCCACACCCCTTCTAGAAAATTAGTTAATGGCATCAAATTTCCATCCTCTAACTCGCCAATGCATGTTTTTTCAATTCCTACCAAGCAGGTCACCACTAGCTGACACCATCATTCCTTCACTTCTCAATTTGAATTTCCAATTCAAATTTTGAGTCAAGCTCTACCTGGGCATCCAAATCATGCCTATAGTATCATGTTCAATAATTGAAAATTAAAATTCTTCCCAACTCCCAAGAATCCCATGTCCAACTTTTGTTTTAGAAATTTTAAATTATAAATTATAAAATCTGATACATTTCCCAAGGTGAATTTCAAGCCAAAATGTGTCCAAATTATTTCATTTGATTTTTGAAAATTACACCATTAAAAATACTCCAAAATTTCCATTAAAATAATTTCACAACAAAATTGAGCAAAAATTAAATAATGCTAGTTGGTTGGCAACCATAGATGCACCTGCATCAAACACGCTTGGTAGAAGAAAAGTGACCCTATCACTTCTCAAGAGGTTAAAGAGGTTAACCAAAGTGAATAACGTCAGCTTTAGACAACCAATATGAGTCTTCTATAGGTCTCCCAAACCATTTTACCAAATACTCTGAATACTGCTTCTTCCTTGTACTCTTACTCACCCTATTGTCCAAGATTGCCTCTATATTCTCCTTCTCTGAAGTAGGTGCTGGTATATTTAATTGTTCACCTATTGTACCTTCATCACTTTCAACCTCATGAAACTTTGTTAGATCAAAAATATTAAAAATAGGTGAAATATTAAGTTCACTTGACAACTCTACTTTATATACATTACCTGAATATTGCCTTCTCACAATTTTGTAAGGCCCAAACTTCTTCATTTTTAATTTTTTGTAGGTAGCAATTGGAAATCCTTATTTTATTATATGTACCATTATCTCATCACCAACCTAAAACTCCTTATGTCTCCTCTTCAAATCAGCCTTATACTTATACTGAAAGTTCATTTTATTGATGTGATTCCTTATTTCTTCATGTATTATCTTTATGTGATCAACAAATTCATCTACTTTTGCACTTTTATTTTCAACATTATCAATCCTTCTGAAATCTAAAACAAATATTGGGCTACTACCATAAACTATTCGGAATGGATATTTACCTGTAATTCTATTCACCAAGCTTTTATATGCAAATTATGCTTGAGGCTTGTCTCCAATTAGGCATCTCAATAAATTACCCAAGCTCCTATTTACCACCTTTGTTTTCCCCTCCATTTGATGATGGTAAACTGAGAAAAAATTCAAATCAATCCTTATCTTCTTCCATAATTTCCTCCAAAATAATCCCACAAACTTTGTGTCTCTATCTGAAGCTATGCTCTTTGGTAGACCATGTAGCCTCACTACTTGAACCCTAAAATATAACTCTGTAACATGCACAACATTATTAGTCTTTTTATATGGAATTAAATGAGCCATCTTGGAAAATATATCTACCACCACAAATATTGAATCATATCCCCTTTGGATCCTTGGTAAACCAAGAACAAAGTCCTTACTAATCTCCTCCCATGACCTCTCGAGTACCGGTAAAGTGATATAAACTAGTGTTTTGACTAGTCCCTTTTGCCACTTGATAAATCATGCAACTTTGCACATATTTTTTGATATTTTGCTACAATTGAGGCCAATAATATTGTTCTCCAACAAGTGTTATAGGTTTATCAATTCCAAAATGTCCTGCAAGTCCTCCACTATGTTTTTTCTTAACCAAATTCATTCTCATTGAAGTTCTAGGAATGCACAATTTATTACCTTTGAATAACATAACATTTTGGATTAAATAATCCAAAAACATAGTCTTATCA
>CM021106.1:429727793-430053372 GCA_007115665.2 Sequoiadendron giganteum
TAAATTTTTAGGTTGGAAAACATGGGGTGTTATAAACCATGCAACCCACAAATTGTTCTAAAACCCTTTACAAGAAACAACCCTATTGGTTACTCCCCCCGCCTCAATTTGGTTAACACGGTTTTCCCTCGCTTCTCTATTCTTCTTCAAAGATAACACTTTATGTTATGCAGACTGTAACAAAAAATTGTATTGAAGTTCACATTCATATTTTATAACAACCCATCACATGCACCAAACATTCCATTTGAACATCATAATACGTTTCGAAGAGAAGATGCACAAAAAAATTTACAGGTCGGAAAACACATTAGGCTGTCCCACACTTTTCAAATCTTGTTAAATGACAACACTTAGTGTTATGTACACCATAAGAAGATAATTTATTGAAGGTCACTTTCATAATTTATAACTGCCCTTGCTTGCAACAAAAGTTGCACACAAAAAAAAAAAGTTGCAGTATGGAAAACCCAAAACGTTGTCCCTCGCTTCTCAAAAGCTTAAATAATTATGGTTATTAAAAATCTTTAGGATCATTTAGGTTTATATATAATGGGAGCAAGCTAACTCCTGGACAAAATTCACATATGTATATAACATAGGATATGCCCCCCATACCGCACGGAGAAAAGAGTCGTGATGGAAGAGGTGGGACCCGCGACAAAAAAGGTTGTCGGACGGAAGGAAAGACTTGACGGTCGGATGTCTCATCCCATCAGTCATTTGTTGTCCCATTGTCAAGAAATTATGTCAGCGTCGATAGGTTTTCAAAATAATTGTTCGACATGGATGGACAAAAAGGCAAAAAAGTGGCATTCAAAACCATTATTAGAAAATATCAAAAATCCCAGATGAGGTCCCATTTTCTCCATTTTTGGACAGCGACGTTTTGGTGGATAGCAAGGGTGAGATTTGCAAGCATGCAAAACTCCTTAAGGTATGTATATATGCTATGTGTATGTGTCACTTTTCCATTCTGCCATGAACACTGAAGAAACAAATGGCCATTCGTTGTGGGGTTTTCATTATATGATTTTTTGTTGAGGATTTTTTAATTTTGTTTCCTCCCGTTTGCTGGTTTTGAAATTTTGTGGTTATTGAATGAAATAGATGACAACCCACCATGGAAATATGAGTGAAATAACTGAATCGGGTTTACAGAGACCACAAAGCATTGTGAAAATCAAAATAAGTGAATAAGGTTTACAGAAGGAACCCACGACAAAAAATGTTTCCATTTGAATATCGTACTACATTTCGAAGAGAAGATTGACAAAAAAATTACAAGATGGAAAACACACTGGGTTGTCCCACACTTTTCAAATCTTGTTCAATGGCGAAATTAGTGTTATGCACACCATAAGAAGAGAATGTATTGAAGGTCACCTTCATATTTTATAACTACCCTTGCTTGCAGCAAAAGTTGCATGCAAAAAAAAAAAGTTGCATGATGGAAAACCCAGAGGGTTGTCCCTCGCTTCTCAATTCTTCTCGAAAGACAACACTTTTTGTTATGCACACTGTAAGAACACAATGTATTAAATTTCACCTTCATAATTTATAACAACCCTTTCTTGCACAAAAGATTCCATTTCAATACTGTATTAAAGGGTTTTTGCATGTTATGATGCCTCTGAAATGCATT
Organism: Sequoiadendron giganteum; assembly: GCA_007115665.2. NCBI lineage: Eukaryota > Viridiplantae > Streptophyta > Pinopsida > Cupressales > Cupressaceae > Sequoiadendron > Sequoiadendron giganteum. Next base: position 429,729,439 of record CM021106.1, read on the forward strand.
CTTATAGGGATAATAGCAACGTCCAATTGTAAGGCAGAAGCTAATCTCCCTACGAAATATAGTAAAATAAAGCTATTATCCCTGAAAAAACATGTGTTTGAAATGATAACATAATCAGACATAAATGATATCAATTTTCCACAATCCATATTGATTATTGCTAGTTGATTTGTGGATTCGATTGTGTAAGAATTCTTGCATCAACATTTGGGATCACACTCCGTAATCCAACATCAAGATGAAGAAGACAACATCAGTCATCGTGATGTTGGATCACGGAGTCTCATCTACAATGTTGATGCAAAAATTCTGCACACTCGAATCCACAAATCAACTAGCAATGGTAATCAAATATGTCTTATCCCCGAAGAAGGTTAATACATTATCATGTATAAGCCATGTCGCAAGGAGATCACCTTCTACACTTGGGAGCAGGCTATTCTCCCTACAAAAACATGTGTCACATGCAGCATAACACCCATCTCGTTTTAAAAATAATTGTTCGGCATGGATGGACAAAAAGACCAAAATATGTCATTGAAAACCATTATTTGCAAATAGAAAAACAAGGTGCCAATAATGTAATTAAATTGGAAAACAATAGGTATTATGATCAAAGATAACAAGTTTCCACAATCCATATAATTAATTGCAAAATATTTTTGAATTCGATTGTGTGTAAAAAATTTTGCATTCTTCTCTTGGTGCTCTATTTTCATCCTGATGAGGGATCACAGAGTGTGATATGAAACGTTGATGCAAAAATTTTACACACAATCGAATCCAAAAATCTTTTGCAATTAGGTATTATGATACTTGCAAGGCACAATGTTGTTATAGATGGTTTGTAGTGTTGGAAAACACACTGTCCCATTTCAGTTATTTGAATCTCCTTGTTTAAATGTAAACGGTTGTCTCATGGTGGGTCACTTTCTTCTTAACACCTAGGGTATTGCAACATGGAATGTTCCAAAATAGTATGAATGCCTTCCAAATCACACATTCCATTGTTGTGTTTAAATTTCAGTCGATTGAAAAAAAATTGCACAAAATAATTGTGAATGGGAAACATAGTGTTGGGTTTCAGTTATTTGAATCTCCCTATTTAAATGTAAAGGGTTGTCTCATGTTGGGTTGCTTGGTTCTTAACACCCACGGTTTTGCAAGATGGAATGTTACAAAACAGTATGAAAGTCTTTCAAATCACACCTTCCATTGTTGTGTTTAAGTTTCAAGTATATAACAAATTGCATGCTTCATAACACAATGTATTTTGCAACAATTCATGTTGGAAAACCTTAAGTGTTAAGAAAGAAGCAACCCAAATAGTGTTGTAAAACCCTCTGCAACACTATTGGATAGTACCCATCACCTCAATTTGGTCGGTATTCTCCTCCAAGTCGTCCATGTGCACTCAGACCTTCTACTTTCCCTTTCAACATGCGGACTGGAAACAAAACAAATAGTATTTTCACCTTTCTTTCTTGAAACAGAAAAGGCCCACATCATTCCCTTCCACTTTTCTCGCACCAAACAAAAGAAACTTGTTGAAAAAGCTAACCCACCCACTTTTTCACTTGACAACAGGTGGGAAAACCCACCTGATGGCGCCGTTAACTCCTACCTAACCATCGCCCAGACGTTTGGTCTCGTCTGTCGGTTTCGTCACTTTTTGTTTCCATGTATGGTGTCATTATAATATCTCTTTTACAATTTGTCTATTTGTCTATAATATTTAGGGCTAAGTAATGTAGGCCAAATTCTCAATTAAGTTATTCCTACCCATTGGCTTTATGAGTTATATTTAATACAGTGCATAGAACTATTTCTAGTAGTCACTTGTTATATGTGCACATCTTTTTGTAGTGTGGTGCTCAAATCAAAACATACTAATAAAGAGAAGAAATAGGATATAGAAATAGCATTCTACAAAATTTCCATCAAATGTTGTTAAAAATGAACCATTTATAACTTACTAAATATTCTAGACAAATAGTGAAATTGTAAAAAGAACTATTACGAAAAAACTTACGAACCACATATAAACTCTTTTGGTGAAAGATTTCAAATTAGCGCAAAACACTTAAGAATCGCATGAAAATGACAGTTGATTGAAAACCCCAACATTTCACAATTTCAAACAAATCGGCACTTATAAATGCATATTAAATTTTGGAAATTTAAGTGTCCACTACACTTGCGATTCAAGCTATGGCAGCCAGAATCACCTGTATTTACTGCAGAAGGTTCACATTTCCTGAAGCATCCTTCTCAATCCACTTGCCCTTATTTTTTTCAATTTTCTTTCCTGGCCTATATCAACCACCTGGAAGAAAGACAAGTGTTAGCGATAGATTAAATTGGAAAATTAAAGATAATTGGTGCTAGAAATAATTTTATTTCTTCTAAATTTCCCCAATATACAATTTATATGTTCTATTAAGTGCAAAATGCCAGCTTGCACAGACAATAAACAAACATATTAAATTGTACATTGGGAATTTAATTTCCAATTTAACCTATTGCTAACACTAGTATATATATCAGCAATCATATGTGTCATTTTTCCATTTTGTTGGAATTGTGAAGCAATGAACGTTCATTCTGTTGGATAAATTCATTTGTTCTAATCAAGAATCAGGAGAAAGCTAACTCGTAAACAAAAAACACCTATGTATGTAACATGAGATAAAAATGGAATTTCATTTTCCTCATCTGATTCAACCAAATAAATGCTCCCATTATTTGCACATTTGGAAAACACATTGTCTCGATATAAGGTGTTAAGAAACAAGCAAACCAAACATTGTTGTACAACCCTCTGCAACAGATAGGAGACAGTGTGTTTTCAAACTGTGCAAATAATCAAAGCAATTCAATTGTTCCAATCAGGAGAAAGCTAACTCATAAACAAAAAGCACCTATTTATGTAACATGAGATAAAAATGGCATTTCATTTTCCTCATCTGATTCGACCAAATAAATGCTCACATTATCTGCACAGTAGGAAAACACACTATCTCGATATAAGGTGTTAAGAAACAAGCAATCCAAATAGTGTTGTAAAACCCTCTGCAACAAAGAGGAGACATTGTATTTTCCAACTGTGCAAATAATGAAAGCAATTCATTTGTTCCAATCAGGAGAAAGCTAACTCATAAATAAAAAGAACCTATTTATGTAACATGAGATAAAAATGGTATTTCATTTTCCTCATCTGATTCGACCAAATAAATGCTCCCATTATTTGCACAATTGGAAAACACATTGTCTTGATATAAGGTGTTAAGAAACAAGCAACCCATATAGTGTTGTAAAACCCTCTACAATTGAGAGGAGACAGTGTTAAGAAACAAGAAATCTAACTCATATATAAGTGTTGTAAAACCCTCTGCAATTGAGAGGAGACGGTGTTAAGAAACAAGCAAGCTAACCCATATAGTGTTGTAAAACCCTCTGCAATTGAGAGTAGATAGTGTTAAGAGGAGAGTGTCTCGATATAAGGTGTTAAGAAACAAGCAAGCTAACTCATAAAAAAAAAGCACCTATTTATGTAACATGAGATCAAAATGACATTTCATTTTCCTCATCTGATTCAACCAAATAAATGCTCCCATTATCTGCACAGTTGGAAAACATATTGTCTTGATATAAGGTGTTAAGAAACAAGCAACCCAAATAGTGTTGTAAAACCCTCTGCAATAGAGAGGAGATAGTGTGTTTTCCAACTGTGCAAATAATGAGAGCAATTCAATTGTTCCAATCAGGAGAAAGCTAACTCATAAACAAAAAGCACCTATTTATGTAACATGAGATAAAAATGGCATTTCATTTTCCTCATTTGATTCAACCAAATAAATGCTCGTACTATTTGCAGTGTTGGAAAATACAATGTCTCCATATAAGGTGTTAAGAAACAAGCAACCCAAATAGTGTTGTAAAACCCTCTGCAACAGAGAGGAGACGGTGTGTTTTCCAACTGTGCAAATAATGAAAGCAATTCATTTGTTCCAATCAGGAGAAAGTTAACTCAAAAAAAAAGCACCTATTTATGTAACATGAGATCAAAATGGCATTTCATTTTCCTCATCTAATTCGACCAAATAAATGCTCCCGTTATCTGCACAGTTAGAAAACACACTATCTCGATATAAGGTGTTAAGAAACAAGCAACCCAAATAGTGTCGTAAAACCCTCTGTAACAGAGAGGAGACAGTGTGTTTTCCAACTGTGTAAATAATCAGAGCAATTCAATTGTTCTAATCAGGAGAAAGCTAACTCATAAACAAAAAGCACCTATTTATATAACATGAGATAAAAATGGCATTTCATTTTCCTCATCTGATTCAACCAAATAAATGCTCACATTATCTGCAAAGTTGGAAAACACACTATCTCGATATAAGGTGTTAAGAAACAAGCAACCCAAATAGTGTTGTAAAACCCTCTACAATAGAGATGAGACAGTGTGTTTTCCAACTATGCAAATAATGAGAGCAATTCATTTGTTCCAATCAAGAGAAAGCTAACTCATAAACAAAAAGCACCTATTTATGTAACATGAGATAAAAATAGCATTTCATTTTCCTCATCTGATTCGACCAAATAAATGCTCACATTATTTGCATAGTTGGAAAACACATTGTCTCGATATAAGGTGTTAAGAAACAAGCAACCCATATAGTGTTGTAAAACCCTCTGTAACAGAGATGAGACAGTGTGTTTTCTAACTGTGCAAATAATGAGAGAAATTCATTTGTTCCAATCAGGAGAAAGCTAACTCATAAACAAAAAGCAACTATTTATGTAACATGAGATCAAAATGGCATTTCATTTTCCTCATCTGATTTGACCAAATAAATGCTCACATTATCTGCACAGTTGGAAAACACACTATCTCGATATAAGGTGTTAAGAAACAAGCAACCCAAATAGTGTTGTAAAACCCTCTGCAACAAAGAGGAGACAGTGTGTTTTCCAACTATGCAAATAATGAGAGCAATTCATTTGTTGCAATCAGGAGAAAGCTAACTCATAAACAAAAAGCACCTAAGTATGTAATATGAGATCAAAATGGCATTTCATTTTCCTCATCTGATTCGACCAAATAAATTCTCACATTATTTGCAATGTGGAGTTTAAGGTAATTGAAACCCCAATTCGCTTCATTCTTCTCAATCCGTTCATTGTTTGCACTACTCCAAACAATCAATATTTCCTCTGCAACGATGGCTCATAAGGGAGAATCGTCAAAAGCGTAAGATCAATACCAAATCTTTCTCATTCTTTGCCTCTGCTTGGTTAGGTATTTTCATGGATTGCTAAATAAATGAGTGGTTTTGTTGGTAACAAGAAAGGAATGAAAAGATATTTCAGCACATCAATTTTAGAGCGAAAGAAGGCGGTGAATCGACTGGTTGTGGAGGAAGCCATTAACGATGATAACTTTGTTGTTTTCCTGCACCCAGAAACCATGGAGAAATTGCAATTGTTCTATGGAGACACAATCCTTCTTAAGGTATTTTCCTTTGCCCTTTGCCCTTTGCCCTTGAGACACTACAGTATTTTTTTTTGCACTTTAGATGCTTAGGTTTTTTACTTTGCTCTCAATCTCTCCTCTGGACTGTGTTGCAAGGAAAGAACAGGAAGGATACGATCTATATTGCTCAGGCAGAGGAGACCTATGAGGAGCCCAAGATTATAATGAACAAGGTCGTGCGGTCGAATCTGAGGGTTCATTTGGGAGACATGGTTTATGTTCACCAATGTCTCGATGTTAAGTACAACAAGCATGTCCATATTCTTCCCATTGATGATACCATCGAGGGTGTCACTGGGAATATGTTTGATTCCTATTTAAAGCATGAGTCTTTTTGTTCTTTCTTTTCCATATTTTCGCAACACGTCCTCTACCTCTTTTTCTTGATATTTATTTTTTTGTTTTTCGTATGTAAATTGCACATGTTGGGGGAATTTGTAAACCTATACTTTTTTTCTTCGAATATGAACCCTCCCCTTTAGGTCTCCTATTTTCTGGGTTCTTTTTTCAGTCTTACCAGACTATTGTTTTTATATACTGATGCAAGGGTTAGTGCCTTGGGTGAAGAAAATTGTTCAAAATGTTTTTTTTATTTGCATTCCATTTCATTGTAAGCATCAAATATACAATCAAATATATTGCAAGTAGGGTTAACAAGATTTAAATATGTGGTAGCCTTTTTGCCTTTGTGAAGTCTATGTGCTAAAAGACTTTATTGATTTATAACTTGCAACCTATTTCTTGGAAGCTTATCACCCAGTCAAAAAAGGTGATCTTTTCCTTGTAAGAGGTGGTATGCGTAGTGTGGAGTTTAAGGTAATTGAGATAGACCCTGGCGAATACTGTGTTGTTTCTCTAGATACTGAAATTTTCTATGAAGGGGAGCCTGTAAAGCAGGAGGATGAAGATAGATTAGATGAAATGGTTATGATGATGTTGGTGGTGTACAGAAACAAATGGCTCAGATCCGTGAATTGGTAGAACTTCCTCTCAAGCACCCATAACTCTTCAAATCAATTGGTGTGAAACCCCCAAAGGGTATTCTACTTTATGGGCCACCCGGTTCTGGGAAAACCTTAATTGTTAGGGCAGTTGCAAATGAAACCGGTGCCTTCTTTTTCTGTATCAATCGACCTGAAATTATGTCAAAGTTGGCTAGAGAAAGCGAAAGCAATCTCTAGAAGGCTTTTGAGAAGGCTAAGAAGAATGCGCCTTCCATTATATTTATTGATGAAATTGATTCCATAGATCTTAAGAGGGAAAAAACCCACGGTGAAGTTGAGAGGAGAATCGTTTCTCAACTTCTTACAGTTATGGACGGACTTAAGTCTCGTCCTCATGTTATTGTGATTAGAGCAACTAACCGACCAAATAGTATTGACCCAACACTCAAAAGGTTTGGAAGGCTTGATAGGGAAATTGACATTGGGGTTCCGAATGAAGTAGGTAGGTTGGAAGTGCTTCGTATCCATACAAAGAATACGAAGCTATCTGATGATGTACATATTGTAGAACCTAAATTGTTTTTGTACTTCTAGATCTAATGTCAAGTAGTGCTTGGATTTTGAGAGCATTTATTAATCTTTTTTCTTCTTGGTGAGAGTATCTATTAATCTTTAGGATTCTTGGTACAGGTTGATCTCGAAAGGATTGCTAAGGATACTCATGGATATGTTGGAGCAGATCTTGTAGCTTTGTGCACTGAGGCTGCACTTTAGTGTATTAGGGAAAAAGTGGATGTCATTGACTTAGAAGATGAGACAATAGATGTCAAGATTCTAAATTCAATGGTCGTGACTAATGAGCACTTCTAGATTGCATTGGGCTCTAGCAACCCATCCGCTCTCTGTGAAACTGTGAGTTTTTCCAAACCATGTCTAGACATTCAATTTTTCTCATATCGATTAAGTAGGGATTGTATTTTTAAACTATTGATTTGTTGGGCCCCTAAATTTTAATTTTCTAAGTTTGTTTGTTTCTGATGAATTTAATAATGGTAAATTTGCTTATGAATATTGGGAAAACATTGACAGGTTGTTGAAGTTCCAAATTTCACTTCAGAAGATATTGGAGGGTTGGAAAATGTCAAGAGGGAGCTTCAAGAGGTATATTGAGATACATGGTTCACTATATTTGTGCCTTTCTTTTCTTTCAATGCAGAAAACCTGCTTTTCAAGGAGATATCAACTAACAAAATTCATTATGAGTTTGGTGTAGACTGTTCAATATCTAGTGGAGCATCCTGAGAAATTTGAAAAAATTGGAATGTCTCCTTCAAAAGAAGTGCTATTTTATGGCCCACCAGGTTGTGGAAAGATATTGCTTGCAAAAGCCACTGCCAATGAATGCTGAGCCAATTTCATCAGTTTGAAGGGCCCTGAATTGTTAACAATGTGGTTTCGAGAGAGTGAGGCTAATGTGACAAATTTTTGATAAGGCCAGAGGGTCAGCTCCTTGTGTCCTATTTTATGATGAGCTTGATTCTATTGCTACGCAACTGTGTTGATTTTTTATAATTAAAATTTTAAGGCTGACTATAAATGACTAGTAATTTTGTTTGACCTTTTTGAAGTAGGCTCTAACTTGTGATGCATAATTGGTTTGCATGTTTCTAGCGTGGTAGTAGTGTTGGGGGTGGTGTTATAGACAGAGTCCTTAATCAGTTGTTGATGGAGATGGCTTGTATGATAGCCACAAAAATAGTTATAATTATTGTTGCTACAAACAGGCTTGATATCATCGATCCTGCATTGTTAAGGCCTGGTTGACTTGACCAGCCGATTTATATTCCCTTACCTGATGAGTCCTCACATTATCAAATCTTCAAATCTTGCTTGAGAAAGTCACCTGTATCAAAGGATGTAGACCTAATGGCACTGGCCCGTTATACCCAAGGATTCAGTGGAGCCGATATCACTGAGATTTGTCAAAGGGCTTGCAAGTATGCTATTAGAGAAAATATTGAGAAGATGAGTTCTAATTGTGTCATCTTTTGCAAACTAGATCTGTTTATGGATTTCTAATGGTTTTTATTTTGACTGTTATGTTACTAATTTTTAAGATAGAGCAGTATTCTACCTATTGAACTTACCTCAACTTGTAGCTTGTTATTTCAATTCATCATACTAGCATGCATTTCAATTTTACCATAACCTCTCCCCCCACACTTTCAGGAAATTCAATGTGAATGAAAAAGAGTTGAGAATCCTGAGGCAATGGATGAGGATGATAGTGATCAAGTAGCTGAAATAAAAGCTTCCCATTTTGAGGAGTCTATGAAATATACCCAAAGAACTATCAGTGATGCTGATATTTGGAAGTATCAAGCCTTTGCACAAACACTACAACAATCTCAAGGCTTTGGTTCTGAGTTTCGATCTCTAGAAAGACCTGTTGGTACTCCTGTTGGGGCTTTAGATGTATTTGCTACAGAAGATAATAAAGATGACGATGACTTATACAGTTAGGAAACTTCATACAAAACTGTCATCTTAATGAAGAGACAAATGTGTCTGTTCTAGCAGGGACCTTCCACTGACAACTAGCCAAAACTATTAAATTTGGCTCCACTTTGCTTGTATGAGTTTAATATTCATATGTTCTAAACTTTATTTAATTTAGCAGCCCTTTAGTAGTGGACTGAATACTCTTTAGTAACTTGTAATTTTTTAGAGCAAGATCAACTTTATGGCAAATAAAATTACTCAGTTATGGAAACCTTCTTTCAATTAGTAGATAATGCTATGGAAACTTTTCTTTTTCTTTATGTTGTTATAAAATATGTTTTACTAAAATAAACTCTGCAACAAAGAAATCCTTGTTCAACTCTAGTAGGTATGCTATAAAAACTTATTATTCTAAAGCCTTGTTCAACTCTGGTAGGTATGCTATAGAAACTTATTATTCTAAATCCTTGTTCAACTCTGGTAGGTATGCTATAGAAACTTATTATTCTAAAGCTGTGTTCAACTCTGGTAGGTATCCTATAGAAACTTATTATTCTAAAGCCTTGTTCAACTAGTAGGTGTGCTATTTTTCTTTACCTTGTGAGGAATATTTTTTCACTAAATCATTTTACAACAAAACCTTGTTGAACTTTTGTTTATATGCTATGGAATTTTGCTTTATACTAACCCTATTAGGAGACAGTTTACAATAAAATGTCAATTTATGTTCTTACATTTATTAACATTACTATGCATCCACTACACTTGGGATTCAAACTATCACAACCAGAATCTCTTGTATTTACTGTACAAGTTTCACATCTCCTGAAGCATCCTTCTCAATCCACCTGCCCTTCTTTTGTTCAATTTTCTTTCCTAGCCCATATCAACCACCTGGAAGAAAGACAAGTGTTAGCGATATATTAAATTGGCAAATTAAAGACAATTGGTGCTAGAAATAATTTTATTTCTTCCAAATTTCCCCAATATACAATTTATATGTTCTCCTTAGTGCAAAATGCCAGCTTGCACACACATTAAATTGTACATTGGGAATTTAATTTCCAATTTAACCTATCGCTAACACTAGTATATATATCAGCAATCATATGTGTCATTTTTCCATTCTGCTAGAACTATGAAGCAATGAACGTTCATTCTATTAGATAAATTCATTTGTTCCAATCAGGAATCAGGAGAAAGCTAACTCGTAAACAAAAAGCACCTATGTACGTAACATGAGATAAAAATGGCATCTCATTTTCCTCATCTGATTCAACCAAATAAATGCTTGCACTATTTGCAGTTGGAAAATACAATGTCTCCATAAAAGGTGTTAAGAAACAAGCAACCCAAATAGCGTTGTAAAACCCTCTGCAATAGAGAGGAAACAGAGTGTTTTCCAACTATGACGTCTCGTCATGTTATGTATGTATCCATGTATGTTTTTCATGCATTTTTCGATGTACATAGGTGAATTTTGTCTAGGAGTTAGCCGGCTACTTAAGAAACAAGCAACCCAAATAGTATTGTAAAACCCTCTGCAACAAAGAGCAAATAGTGTGTTTTCCAACTGTACAAATAATGAGAGCAATTCATTTGTTCCAATTAGGAGAAAGCTAACTCATAAACAAAAAGCACCTATTCATGTAACATGAGATCAAAATGGAATTTCATTTTCCTCATCTGATTCGACCAAATAAATGCTCACATTATCTGCACATTTGGAAAACACACTGTGCCAATATAAGGTGTTAAGAAACAAGCAACCCATATAGTGTTGTAAAACCCTCTGCAATTGAGAGGAGACACTGTGTTTTCCAACTCCACAAATAATGCAAGCAATTTATTTGTTCCAATCAGATAAAGAAAGCGAAATGACATTTTGGCTATATCAAAGAGTTGTTCAAAAACGCATGAAAAACACACATGACAACATACATGGAAACATACATAACATGATGAGACGTCATAGTGCAGGACTCGCCAGACCGACAATCAACACAAAACCGACAAACAGAACAAAACGTGCGGGCGATGGTCAGGTGGGAGTTAACGATGTCGTCAGGTGGGTTTTCCCGCTTGTTGCCAGGCAAAAAACTGGGCGGGTTAGCTTTGTGGACAAGTTTCTTTTGTCTGGTGCAGAGAAAGTGGAAGGGAATGATGTGGGGCTTTTCTGTTTCAAGAAAGAAAGGTGAAAATACTATTTTCTAGCAACAAATAGTCGTTCATTTCTTCAGTGTTCATGGTAGAATGGAAAAATGGCACATACATAGAGTGGATATACATACCTTAGGGAGCTCCAAACACCTGGAACTCTTCCCATTGCTATCCACCAAAACGTCACTATCCAAAATTGGACAAAAATGGGAGCTTGTCTGGGCTTTTTGATATTTGCAAATAATGGTTTCGAATGCCTCATTTTAGGCTTTTTGTCCAGGCCGATAAATTATTTTGAAATTCTGCTAGCACTGACACGTTTTCCCAGAAACGGTTGCAGGAATTGGGCCTTTTCTATTTTGAGAAAGAAAGGTGAAAATACTATTTGTTTCCAGTCTGCACATTGAAAGGGAAAGTTGAACGTTTCAATGCATGTGGACAAGTTGGAGGAGAAATCAAACCAAATTGAGGTGACACGTACTATCCAATAGTGTTGTAGAGGTTTTTACAACACTATTTGGGTTGCTTCTTTCTTAACACCAAGGGTTTTCCAACATGAATTGTTGCAAAACAAAATGAAGTGAAGGCAGGCCTCAAAACACATTGTGTTTTCCAACATGCACTACCCAATGTGCACACGTAGATATACTGGTTTAAAAACCAGAAAGGGCTTGGGTATGTTGTGATGTGGAGGTTGAAAAATGCAATGTGTTATGAAGCATGCAATTTATTATATACTTGAAACTTAAACACAACAATGGAAGGTGTGATCTGGAAGACTTTCATACTATTTTCTAACATTCCATCTTACAAAACTGTGGGTGTTAAGAACCAAGCAACCCAGCATGAGATGACCCTTTACATCTAAATAGCGATATTAAAATAACTCAAACCCAACACTATTTTTCCCATTTAGAATTCTTTTCTGCACTTTTTTTTTCAATGTTGCAAAATTTAAACACAACAATGGAATGTGTGATTTTGAAAACCTTCCATGTTGCAAAACCATGGGTGTTAAGAAGTAAGCAACCCACCATGAGACAACCCTTTACATTTAAACAAGGAGATTCAAATAACTGAAACCCAGCACTGTGTTTCCCATTCACAATTATTTTGTGCAGTTTTTTTCAATCGACTGAAATTTAAACACAACAATGGAATGTGTGATTTGGAAGACATTCAACAAACTGAAATACTCCACATTATGTTTCCCAAATTTCAAATTACCCCTCAACTCCATTTCATCAGTATTCTACTCCAACTCCTCCACATGCACTTAGACCTTCAGCTTTCCATTTACATTTAAACAAGGAGATTGAAATAAATAAGAAGTGAGCCACAACCCACTGTGTTTTCCATGATGCTACTGTTATGTAAATTTTCTATTGGAAACATATGGGCAAATATTGAAAAAGAGTGTTTTGCTCTAAGTAAGTGTTGTTAAAAAACTACAATGTGAACTTCAAAACATTCATTTCTCATAGCCTACATAAAATAATAAGTGAGCCATAGCCCACTGTGTTTTCCATGATGCAACTGTTATGTGAATAATGTGTTGGGCAGATATCGAACAAGAGTGTTTTGTTGAAAGTAAGGGTTGTTAAAAATTATGAAGCTCGAATTCAATACATTATCTTCTTACTATGTGCATAACACTATTTGTTGTCATTGAACAAGATATTTGCTAATAATGGTTTCGAATGCCACATTTTTGGCATTTTTTTCGTCCACGCCAAACAATTATTTTGAAAACCCATCGGTGCTGACACGATTTCCCAGCGACGGGACAACAAATGGCACATGGGATGAGATGTTTGGACCTAAGGTCTTTCCTTCCCGTCTAACAACCTTTTCCCTCGCTCGTCCCACCTCTTCCGTTGTGACTCTTTTCCCCATGCGGTATGGGGGGCATATGCTATGTTATATACATATGTGAATTTTGTCTAGGAGTTAAGGAGGGAGCAAGCTAACTCCTGGACAAAATTCACATATGTATATAACATAGGATATGCCAATTTCAGGAGTAAATTCACATATGTATATAATATAGGATATGTCGGTTTCAAACTCCTAGACAAAATTCACCTATGCACATTTAAAAATGCATGAAAAACAAACATAAGAACATACCTGGATACATACATAACATGACGAGATGTCGTAGTGAAATAGTGGTTTTTACAATAGTCTGAGTTTTAGGAGATAGTGTGTTTTCCAAAATAACAGTGTATAAAATGGCGAAAAAAATGGGATTGGATGTGGGATTTTTGCTATTTCCCAATTATGATTTCAAATACCACGTTATGCCCTTTTCTATCCATTATGAAAAATAATGCGAACAATGGTGACATTCTGGGTTTTACATGATTTTTGAAATATAGCATTTCATTATAGAACCCACAGATTCTGCTTTCTACAAACATTATTCAATAATTTCACTCATATTTCTACAATGGGTTGTCCCTTATTTCATTCAGAAATGGTAAAATTCAAAAACCAACATACGGGGAGGAAACAAAACAAAAAATTAAAAACCCTCAATAGAAAAAACATTATCAGACCTGCATTTCAACTAGCTCCTAGACAAAATTCACCTGTGCACATTGAAAAACGCATGAAAAACATACATAAGAACATACACGGATACATACATAACATGACGAGACATCGTAGTGAAACAGTGGGTTTTACAATAGTCCGAGTTTTAGGAGACAGTGTGTTTTCCAAAACAACAGTGTATAAAATGGCGGCAAAAATGGGATTGGATGTGGGCTTTTTGCCATTTCCCAATTATGATTTTGAATGCCACTTTATGCCCTTTTCTATCCATTCCAAAAAACAATGCAAACAATGGCGACATTCCAGGTTTTACATGATTTTTGAAATATAGCATTTTATTGCATAACCCATAAATTTTGCTTTTTACAAACATTATTCAGTAATTTCACTCATATTTCTACAATGGGTTGTCGCTTATTTCATTCGAAAATGGCAAAATTTGAAAACTAGCATATGGGAAGGAAACAAAAAAAAAAATTAAAAACCCTCGACAGAAAAAACATTATCAGACCTGCATTTCAACTAACTCCTAGACAAAATTCACCTATACACATTGAAAAATGCATGAAAAACATACATAAGAACATACCTGGATACATACATAACATGACGAGACGTCGTAGTGAAATAGTGTGTTTTACAATAGTCCGAGTTTTAGGAGACAGTGTGTTTTCCAAAACAACAGTGTATAAATGGCGAAAAAAATGGGATTGGATGTGGGCTTTTTGCCATTTCCCAATTATGATTTTGAATGCCATGTTATGCCCTTTTCTATCCAATGCGAACAATGGTGACATTTCGGGTTTTACATTATTTTTGAACAATAGCATATCATTACAGAACCCACAGATTTTTCTTTCTACAAACATTATTCAGTAATTTCACTCATATTTCTACAATGGGTTGTCCCTTATTTCATTCGAAAATGGAAAATTTTGAAAACCAGCATACAAGGAGGAAACGAAACAAAAATTTAAAAACCCTCAACAGAAAAAAAATTATCAGACCTGCATTTCAACTAACTCCTAGACAAAATTCACCTATGCACATTGAAAAACGCATGAAAAAAATACATAAGAACATACATGGATACATACATAACATGACGAGACGTCGTAGTGAAACAGTGGGTTTTACAATAGTCTGAGTTTTAGGAGATAGTGTGTTTTCCAAAACAATAGTGTATAAAATGGCGGCAAAAATGGGATTGGATGTGGGCTTTTTGCCATTTCCCAATTATGATTTTGAATGCCACGTTATGCCCTTTTCTATCCATTCCGAAAAATAATGCGAACAATGGCGACATTCTGGGTTTTACATGATTTTTGAAATATAGCATTTCATTGCATAACCCATAGATTCTACTTTCTACAAACATTATTCAGTAATTTCACTCATATTTCTACAATGGGTTGCTATTTATTTCATTCAAAAATGGAAAAATTTGAAAACCAGCATACGAGGAGGAAACAAAACAAAAATTTAAAAACCTTCGACAGAAAAAACATTATCAGACCTGCATTTCAACTAACTCCTAGACAAAATTCACCTATGCACATTGAAAAACGCATGAAAAACATACATAAGAACATACATGGATACATACATAACATGATGAGACATCGTAGTGAAACAGTGGGTTTTACAATAGTCTGAGTTTTAGGAGACAATGTGTTTTCCAAAACAACAGTATATAAAATGGCGGCAAAAATGGGATTGGATGTGGGCTTTTTTCCATTTCCCAACTATGATTTTGAATGCCACGTTATGCCCTTTTCTATCCATTCTGAAAAACAATGTGAACAATGGCGACATTCAGGGTTTTATATGATTTTCAAAATATAGCATTTCATTACAGAACCCACAAATTCTGCTTTCTACAAACATTATTCAATAATTTCACTCATATTTCTACAATGGGTTGTCCCTTATTTCATTCAGAAATGGCAAAATTTGAAAACCAGCATACGGGGTGGAAACAAAATAAAAATTTTAAAACCCTCGATAGAAAAAACATTATCAGACCTGCATTTCAACTAACTCCTAGACAAAATTCACCTATGCACATTGAAAAATGCATGAAAAACATACATAAGAACATACATGGATACATACATAACATGACGAGACATCGTAGTGAAACAATGAGTTTTACAATAGTCTGAGTTTTATGAGACAGTGTGTTTTCCAAAACAACAGTGTATAAAATGGCGGCAAAAATGGGATTGGATGTGGGCTTTTTGCCATTTCCCAATTATGATTTTGAATGCCACGTTATGCCCTTTTCTATCCATTCCAAAAAATAATGCAAACAATGGCGACATTCCAGGTTTTACATGATTTTTGAAATATAGCATTTCATTGCAGAACCCACAAATTTTGCTTTTTACAAACATTATTTAGTAATTTCACTCATATTTCTACAATGGGTTGTCGCTTATTTCATTCGAAAATGGCAAAATTTGAAAACTAGCATATGGGAAGGAAACAAAACAAAAAATTAAAAACCCTCGATAGAAAAAACATTATCAGATCTGCATTTCAACTAACTCCTAGACAAAATTCACCTATACACATTGAAAAATGCATGAAAAACATACATAAGAACATACCTGGATACATACATAACATGACGAGATGTCGTAGTGAAATAGTGGGTTTTACAATAGTCTGAGTTTTAGGAGACAGTGTGTTTTCCAAAACAATAGTGTATAAATGGCGGAAAAAATGGGATTGGATGTGGGCTTTTTGCCATTTCCCAATTATGATTTTGAATGCCACGTTATGCCCTTTTCTATCCATTCCGAAAAACAATGCGAACAATGGCGACATTCTGGGTTTTACATGATTTTCAAAATATAGCATTTCATTGCAGAACCCACAGATTCTGCTTTCTACAAACATTATTCAGTAATTTCACTCATATTTCTACAATGGGTTGTCAATTATTTCATTCATAAATGGAAAAATTTGAAAACCAGCATACGGGGAGGAAATGAAACAAAAATTTAAAAACCCTCGACAGAAAAAACATTATCAAACCTGCATTTCAACTAACTCCGAGACAAAATTCACCTATGCACATTGAAAAATGCATGAAAAACATACATAAGAACATACATGGATACATACATAACATGACGAGACGTCGTAGTGAAATAGTGGGTTTTACAATAGTCCGAGTTTTAGGAGATAGTGTGTTTTCCAAAACAACAGTGTATAAAATTGTGGCAAAAATGGGATTGGATGTGGGATTTTTGCCATTTTCCAATTATGATTTTGAATGCCACGTTATGCCCTTTTCTATCCATTCTAAAAACAATGCGAACAATGGCGACATTCCAGGTTTTACATGATTTTTGAAATATAGCATTTCATTGCAGAACCCACAAATTCTACTTTCTACAAACATTATTCAGTAATTTCACTCATATTTTTACAATGGGTTGTCGCTTATTTCATTCGAAAATGGAAAAATTTGAAAACCAGCATATGGGGAGGACACAAAACAAAAATTTAAAAACCCTCGACATAAAAAACATTATCAGACCTGCATTTCAACTAACTCGTAGACAAAATTCACCTATGCACATTGAAAAATGCATGAAAAACATACATGGATACATACATAACATGATGAGACGTCGTAGTGAAACAGTGGGTTTTACAATAGTCTGCATTTTAGGAGACAATGTATTTACCAAAACAACAGTGTATAAAATGGTAGCAAAAATGGGATTGGATGTGGGCTTTTTGCCATTTCCCAATTATGATTTCGGATGCCACATTATGCCCTTTTCTATCCATTCCAAAAAACAATGCGAACGATGGCGACATTCTGGGTTTTACATGATTTTTGAAATATAGCATTTCATTGCAGAAGCCACAGATTCTACTTTCTACAAACATTATTCAGTAATTTCACTCAAATTTCTACAATGGGTCGTCACTTATTTCATTCGGAAATGGAAAATTTTGAAAAACAACATACGGGGAGGAAACAAAACAAAAATTTAAAAACCCTCGACACAAAAAAACATTATCAGGCCTGCATTTCAACTAAATAGTTTCTTCGACAACCCCAAAATTTTAAAACCAGCAGACGGGAGGAGATGAAAAACTAAAACCCTCAACTGAAAATCACAAACCCTAAACCCCGCAATGAATGCTCATTCGTTTCTTTGGTGTTCATGGAAGAATGGAAAAATGGCACATACACAGAGCGGATATACATACCTGAAGGAGCTCTGCATGCTTGCAACTCTTGCCCTCGCTATCCACCAAAACGTCGCCGTCCAAAAATGGAGAAAATGGGACCTCGTCTAGGCTTTTTGATATTTGCTAATAATGGTTTTGAATGCCACGTTTTTGGATTTTTGTCCATCCACACCGAATGATTATTTTGAAAACCCGTTGGCACTGACATTATTTATGGGCTATGGGACAGAAAACGACAGGGGAGATGAGACGTTTGGCTGTCATGTCTTTCCTTCTATCCGGAAACCTTTTCCATCGCAAGTCCCACCTCTTCCGTCACGGCTCTTTTCTCCATGCGGTATGGGGGCATGTCCTATATTATATACATAGGTGAATTTTGTCTAGCAATTAGCTTTCTCCTCCCTCCAATACATAAACACAATAATTTTAATTAAACCTCTATCGTCGTATGGATCAAACAACAGAGTTTCATCTTTTTCAAAATTGACTTCTACAGGGATAAGCATGAAATTCTCACAATACTAATAAATAAATATACATATATATATATATATTTGTATGTATATATCATTGAATATATTGATGCATATATGTATATATAATATATATACAAAGAATTCAAGACAAATATTTTAATTGGGATAATTATTTCCAGAATACATTCTACAGGAAAAAAATTTCCGATAACATCCGAAAACCAATTTACTCTACAAGTTCAAAATTCTCAAATAAATCACAGAGGTTTCTTTTTACCACTATCCAGAAAATGAATCTTAAAAGAAGAACAATAAAATTCATACAATTAATTTCACAGGAATTTTCCCTAGAAGATTTCAACCTACAGGAGAATTTTTCCTACAGAAACTAAATTTCTTCCAGATCCCTAAGTGTTTCCTTCTGGATTCATCTAAATTCACAATAATACCAATTTACAATTTTGTTATGGTTTCTTTCCACAAGGAAATTCAACCTACAGAGGAATTTATTCTACACAAGATTTTATTCCATAGAGGATTACATATACGACAAATACAATTTTTAAAACAAAGCTCAAACTTAAAAATTTTGCACAGACAATCTTTTACAGAGAAGATCTAAACTAGAATCTTTTCAATATGAACTAAACAAAAATTAAAGAATGAACTTGTAGTTCAATGCCTGTGAATTTGTAAATTTGAAGCAGTGCTTCCTCCTCAAACCCAAGTAATTTTCTCAGATAGACAATAGCTTCCTTCAAAACAATACAATTTCCTGAACACAACAACAACTTTCGAGAATAACTTTTTCTTAAATTTCAAGAATTCAAAACTTCTTTCTACAACAATTCTTCAAAAACTTTCCAGAACACATGCAAAATCCCAAAAAAGACTTCTTCTTAATCTATTTCCCAACACACCAAAATATCCCCCTGCTTCTGTCGTGAAGAAGCTTCTCGCTTCTTTCGTCAAAGCCACAATCGTTTCCCCGAGAACAAATTTCCAACAACCCCATTAATTCTTCTAACACATGTTAAAACTCAACAAATATATTTAACAACCAATTTGCATAAAATCCTCTAGAAATTCAAAATTAAAAATATTTAATAATTACAAAATATTTACTATTTCAAATTTAACTTAATTAATCTAATTTAATTAATTAATAAATAATATAATCCTAAGATTATACTATTTACCAATTAAAATAAATTAATTAATTAATTCACCACTTCTAACATTAAAATGAGATTAATTTAATAATCAACTTTAAATAATTAAACTCATTAAATTCCCTTTTTTAAAACTTTTCAACATAATAATTCAAAGTCAAATTAAGCAACTTTTACAAACAAGACTGACTAGACCCAACGACACATTGAGACTAGGTTAAAGGCTTGACACAAGAATCTTAGCTACTATCTCCCAATCAACATTACCGTTGGGTGTAGACACGCTCAAACCTGTGAAGCCAGGTGGAATCGATGTTATGTACCTGCAAACTTGTAAACAAGGCATAAATAGAACATGTATATAAACATCATAATAAAACACACCATGAAGAGGAAATATTGGAATCGTGGGGCGCTCGCAAGTGAGTGATGCAATTTCGTCCCCTTCACCAATACACTATCACGAAACTGACATTTCTAACATATATAATCTACTCAAGTGAAAATGACAATGTTATTCCAAATAATCATTATGGTAATCAAAGGCATGTCAAAATGATAACATCAAAATAGAGAATCATCACATCATAACATGTAATCCACATCGCTCTATAAATAGCAATAAAAAAAAATAACAAAGCATCATAATCTAAACATAAGAGAAAAATAGAGGGGTGTTACATTTATTATTAGCGTAGAATACAAATCATCTTTTTTTTATTACACCGTTATATTCACTGGCCTCCTATAGGGGTTGTTGCCATTATAAGGTTACGCCTCTCAGCATAATAATATTCATTTTGTTAGGTATGAATCCCAACATTACGAAAAAATATATAATCACCTAACTAGGTTAGAAATTTAAAATATATTTTACAAATCATAAGCTAAACATGTGCAAATTGAAATACATACTGCACTTTTAACATAATTTTATTCATGAACATTGAATTGACCAATATTTGGTTTTTCAATGTATGAATCCTAACATTTCAAATAAAAAAATGTAAATATGATCAAAATTTGAAAGAAATATCACAAATCAAAAACTAAAACTAAATAAGTGTCACATCATTGTTAAGGTGTTGTATGGGATACCTAATGTTGTCACTCCTATACAATGAGATTTTTCACTTTGAATCCAATGAAGAATTTTTTCATGGATTGAATGAAATGAGTAATGAGCCCTAGGATGCATTTTCTCTAGATTTTTCAATAAAAGTTGCATTGAGTCCATTTTTTTGATGAGTATGTAGACAATTTTTAAGAGACATCATGGATCATGTTTTTTTTGGTAATTTTGAATAAGAGGGATGGATCATTAACAAGAAATGATTTCTTTATATGTATATGAATAAGGAAATTGGCATGAATATGTTTGGAATACTAGGCATGTTCATGATGGTATTGGATGATAATGAAGAGATGACCCTACACCTAATTCATGATTTCATGAAAGGGTTCAAGGATCGATCATAATTCATGAAATAATTTAAGAAGATCTTGTTGAAGAGAAATGGATATATTAGTGTATTGAAGGTTAAAAACACGATTCCATTACTAAATTTTTGGTTTTATGATGTTGTTTACTTGACACAATGTCATTGATTTTGTTATTCTATAATTATGTAGCTATGTGGGCTAAAAACTTTAGGAACTTCACATATTCTAACCAGGAAACTAATGCATTGATTGAGTCAAAACCATTGTGTTCTAGAAATTCAATACTTATGTCATAAAAAAATACACAAGAAAAATGAATAGCTTATTTTATACCCTCATATATAGAATAGAACTATTTTACAAGTATAAGAGGAAGTTGTAGTAGGAAAGTGTCTTGAAAAATTACAATGAGAGAAAAATCCTAACTAGTATAGAGAGGGATAAGAAAATTCTAGGTAGTGATTGCTTTGCATGTGATTTTTACCCAAGTTTGTTTGGGGTCAAAAGATAAAAATTTCATGTAACTAGTGATGCAAGAGAGTTTTCCTACAACTCTTTGCACTTCCTACCTCAATCAAAAAATTGATGAACAAAATAAATAAAGACACCAAAAAATTAGCAACAATTTCAATTCATATTTTCTTAATGACACCTGCAACTTCTGTGCAATACACTCAAATGAAAAGGAATTACAAAGGAAGACCCGAGGACTTAAAATACATGGAAAATCAAAATTAAATTCCATGCTATAGGCAGTAATAACATCTACAAGTATGCATTCATCCTTCATCCAATTCCTTGCAATCTCCTTCCTACACCTACAAACAAATTCTAGAAAATCAATTCACACAATCACCAAGCTTTCACCAAAGGATATGCCACTGATTTTTTCCTTCAACTTTCTCTCACAAATCTAAAAAAAAATTCCCAAGAATGCTACGCCCAAATCCTCTAACTCCAAAAATCATGAACCAAAAACAAAGCAATCACCAAAAATAATTAACCCAACACCTTGCCAATACCACTCAACAACTCCACTACCTCAAAATCCACACCCCTTCTAGAAAATTAGTTAATGGCATCAAATTTCCATCCTCTAACTCGCCAATGCATGTTTTTTCAATTCCTACCAAGCAGGTCACCACTAGCTGACACCATCATTCCTTCACTTCTCAATTTGAATTTCCAATTCAAATTTTGAGTCAAGCTCTACCTGGGCATCCAAATCATGCCTATAGTATCATGTTCAATAATTGAAAATTAAAATTCTTCCCAACTCCCAAGAATCCCATGTCCAACTTTTGTTTTAGAAATTTTAAATTATAAATTATAAAATCTGATACATTTCCCAAGGTGAATTTCAAGCCAAAATGTGTCCAAATTATTTCATTTGATTTTTGAAAATTACACCATTAAAAATACTCCAAAATTTCCATTAAAATAATTTCACAACAAAATTGAGCAAAAATTAAATAATGCTAGTTGGTTGGCAACCATAGATGCACCTGCATCAAACACGCTTGGTAGAAGAAAAGTGACCCTATCACTTCTCAAGAGGTTAACCAAAGTGAATAACGTCAGCTTTAGACAACCAATATGAGTCTTCTATAGGTCTCCCAAACCATTTTACCAAATACTCTGAATACTGCTTCTTCCTTGTACTCTTACTCACCCTATTGTCCAAGATTGCCTCTATATTCTCCTTCTCTGAAGTAGGTGCTGGTATATTTAATTGTTCACCTATTGTACCTTCATCACTTTCAACCTCATGAAACTTTGTTAGATCAAAAATATTAAAAATAGGTGAAATATTAAGTTCACTTGACAACTCTACTTTATATACATTACCTGAATATTGCCTTCTCACAATTTTGTAAGGCCCAAACTTCTTCATTTTTAATTTTTTGTAGGTAGCAATTGGAAATCCTTATTTTATTATATGTACCATTATCTCATCACCAACCTAAAACTCCTTATGTCTCCTCTTCAAATCAGCCTTATACTTATACTGAAAGTTCATTTTATTGATGTGATTCCTTATTTCTTCATGTATTATCTTTATGTGATCAACAAATTCATCTACTTTTGCACTTTTATTTTCAACATTATCAATCCTTCTGAAATCTAAAACAAATATTGGGCTACTACCATAAACTATTCGGAATGGATATTTACCTGTAATTCTATTCACCAAGCTTTTATATGCAAATTATGCTTGAGGCTTGTCTCCAATTAGGCATCTCAATAAATTACCCAAGCTCCTATTTACCACCTTTGTTTTCCCCTCCATTTGATGATGGTAAACTGAGAAAAAATTCAAATCAATCCTTATCTTCTTCCATAATTTCCTCCAAAATAATCCCACAAACTTTGTGTCTCTATCTGAAGCTATGCTCTTTGGTAGACCATGTAGCCTCACTACTTGAACCCTAAAATATAACTCTGTAACATGCACAACATTATTAGTCTTTTTATATGGAATTAAATGAGCCATCTTGGAAAATATATCTACCACCACAAATATTGAATCATATCCCCTTTGGATCCTTGGTAAACCAAGAACAAAGTCCTTACTAATCTCCTCCCATGACCTCTCGAGTACCGGTAAAGTGATATAAACTAGTGTTTTGACTAGTCCCTTTTGCCACTTGATAAATCATGCAACTTTGCACATATTTTTTGATATTTTGCTACAATTGAGGCCAATAATATTGTTCTCCAACAAGTGTTATAGGTTTATCAATTCCAAAATGTCCTGCAAGTCCTCCACTATGTTTTTTCTTAACCAAATTCATTCTCATTGAAGTTCTAGGAATGCACAATTTATTACCTTTGAATAACATAACATTTTGGATTAAATAATCCAAAAACATAGTCTTATCAGCTTCAATAGGCTCTTTGCAACCCCTCTAAGCCTCTCCAAAATTTGGATCCTCTTTGTACAACTCCTTCAACTCATTGAATCCAACAACCTCAACCTGCATTTCAATCAGCAAACCTTGTCTTCTACTCAATGCATCCACAACCCTATTAGACTTCCCACTTCTATTCTTTAAAATATTGTGTAACTTTGAAAAAATTATACCCATTTCATATGCCTCTGATTTAACTTCCCTTGACTACTCAAATATTGAAGTGCTTGATGATCAGTAAACAAATTAAACTCCTTAGGAAAAAGATAGTGTCTCCACTTTTTCAGCGCTTAAACAATAGCATACAATTCTTGATTATAAATTGAATATTTTATTTTTGTATCATTTAACTTCTCACTAAAGTAAGCAATGGTTTTACCTTCTTGACTTAGGATAGCTCCAATGGAATTACCACTTGTATCACAATCCACTTGAAATACTTTTCCAAAATCAAGAAGTGTTAAAATGGGCCTCTATGTCTCTTTATCCTTCAACAAATCAAAACTTCTTGATGCCCCTGTAGTCCATATGAAATATTTTTTTCCCCCTCTCATGGTCTCAATTAGTGGTGCACAAATACTACTGAAACCTCTTATAAAATTCCTCTAAAAAATTTCCAAACCATGAAATAATCTCACCTCTGTAGCACTTCTAGATATAGATCATTCTAAGATGTCTTTCACCTTTTTTGGATCCATCTTGATTCCTTATCTTGAAACAAAAAACCTCAAGTATACCAACTCCCTCTTCATAAAGATGCACTTCTTCAAGTTAATGAACAACTTCTCTTCTCTCAAATTTTAAAAAATAAATCTAATATGTATAAAAATTTCTTCTAGTGTCTTACTAAATATCAATATGTCATCAAGATAAAAAAATAATAAATCTGCCCAAAAAATCTTTCAATACCTCATTCATCAATCTCATAAATGTACTAAGCGCATTGGTTAGTCCAAAAGGAATGGCCAACCATTCATACAAACTTTCTTTGGTCTTGAACGTTGTATTCCAATCATCACCTTCTCTAATTTGGATTTGATGATAGCCACTCTTCAAGTCAATCTTGGTGAAGTATTCATCCCCACTCAAATAATCCATGATATCATCCATTCTTTGCAATGGAAATCAGTATTTGATAGTTATCTTGTTTATAGCCCTTGAATCCATGCATATTCTCCATTCTCCACCTTTCTTTGGTGCCAAAACAATAGGCATTGCACATGGACTTAGGCTCTCTCTAATCAAACCCTTCTACAACAACTCTTGCACTTGCCTATTCAAATCTT
Organism: Sequoiadendron giganteum; assembly: GCA_007115665.2. Taxonomy (NCBI): domain Eukaryota; kingdom Viridiplantae; phylum Streptophyta; class Pinopsida; order Cupressales; family Cupressaceae; genus Sequoiadendron; species Sequoiadendron giganteum. The sequence goes on from CM021106.1 coordinate 429,754,650, forward strand.
CACTCTCTATAGGAGACATCCTATGGGATTCCTTGTTAGGCAACCTTTCTCCCGGTATCAAATTAATTTGGCAACGTATTCTTCTCATAAGTGAAAGCTCCTCTGGTGTATTACCTAAAATAATCTCATGAAATTCATGCAACACATATACAACTTCCATAGGAGCATTAATTCTTTTTCTTGGTTAGATTTTGGAATCAAAGCAAAACAAACATTCTCATGCTTCATGCCATCTAAAAAATTCCTAGTATCAACTCTACAACTCCTTGTATTGTTGTAAACCTTACCCATTTCCTCTTTCAATGGCTTCAACTTATGTCTTATTCCATCCTTCATTAATGAGTATGGGTTAGCATACCCATCGTGCATGGATTTCCTATAAAATTACCATAGTCTCCCTAACAACACATGACAAGAATCCATAAGAATAATATCACATAAAATATCATCAAAGTGATCTCCTATCTTAAACTTTACCAAAAAAAAATCACTGACCAAATATTTTTGATCATCTTGAATCCAAGCAATCCGATATGGATGCGGGTGCTTTCTTCTCTCAAGCTGCAATTTTCTCACCATCTCTTTGGAAACAAAATTATTAGTACTTTCACTATCAATGATCACACTACATACCTTCCCTTCACATTTGTATCTTGTTCTAAACAAACTCTTCATTTGCATTGGTTCATTGTCTTCATTCAACAGGGCTCGCCTAGTCATTAAAGTTTCTCCTCATTAAGCTTCTTCAGAGTGTGATGACTCTACATCTTCTTCATTCACGTTTGTTGCTCTAGCATGGTTTTAAGTCTCCTATTGTTACTTTCTTTATTGTGAGTGAATTCATATGCTCTATTTCCTTCTTCTCCACATCGAAAACAAGTTCCTTAAAAGCCTCATCTTCCAAATCCTCTACCTCTAAAATTTTTCTCTCTATGATGGTAAGATTTTTTTGATTTCTAATTTTTCATTGTTTCCTTGGTCTTCAAACTTCTGATTTTTTTTAATTTCATCATAATTTATTCTTCCAATCCTTCCACCATGACCTCTTCCTCTTTGTTTTCTCTCAAATTTTCTATTCAATCTTTCCTCTACCTTCAATGCAAATTGATATTCATCCTCAATGGTTTACATCCTCACCAATTCCAATTCTTCTTGTATGATTGAATTTAATCCATTAATTTAATAGGCTACATTCTCCTTTTTTTCTTCAACATGTCTAGTTCTTATCAAAACCTTATGAAATCATTTTGTGTATTCTTTCACACTTCTTGTTCCTTGTCTCAAAATTTGCATCGTTTTTAGCAGCTCCAACTCGTAATCTACTGGAATGAATTGTATCTTTAGTTTCTCTACCATTTTATCCAATCTAGAAATTTTGTCTTTTCCTCTCCTTCCTCTTTCAATCTGGATTTATTTCCACCAAATGCTAGCATGTCCCTTCAACTTAGTTATAGAAAACTTTACCCTATCAGGATCTTCATACTCTTCAAATTCTAAGAACTCCTCCATGTCATTTATCTTGTCTATCAATTCTTCTAGATTCAAATTCTTGCTTAATTTCAAAACCTTCATCTTTGGCCTCTTCCCAATCTTGGTGATGGATCTCAACAATCTGGCTTCTCTAGGATCAATTTTATCCTGCACTTCTACAAAAGGTTCCACATCCTCGGCTTCATCTTCACTTTCATCTCTTTCTCCATGCACAACTCTTCTACATAGCTCTCCTTGAAATGTTTCAACTTTCCTTCTAAGGGCTATAAAATATTCATGTCAGGATGGTTTCTACCACTACCTCTACCTCCACCTCTAACCCTACCTCTTGGGGCCACTCTTGGAGGCATTTTTTACAACACCCACACTCACAAGTCCAGTTGAAAATTGCCTCTCTTTGTTGCTATGCCTACGGACTTAGGACAACCCGCTCTAATACCAATGATGCAACATAATTTTCTTGCAACTCTCTACACTTCCTACCTCACTCAAGAAATTGATGAACAAAATAATTAGACACCAAAAAATCAACAACAATTTCAATTCATATTTGCTCAATGGCACCTACAACTTCTGTGAAATACATTAAAATGAAAAGGAATTAAAAAGGAAGCCCCAAGGACTGAAAATATATGGAAAATTAGAAGTAAATGCTTTGCTATAGGTAGTAATAACATCTACAAGTATGCATTCATCCTTCCTCTAATTCCTTGTAATCTCCTTCTTGCACCTGCCAATAAGTTTTGGAAAATCAATGCACATAATCACCAAGATTTCACCAAAGTTTTTTCCTCTGATTTTGGTCTTCAAACTACTCACACAAATATGAAAATGGTTTCCCAATAATTGTATGCCCAAATCCTCTAACTCCAAAACTTAGGAACCAAAAACAAAGCAATCACCAAAAAAAATTAACCCAACACCCTGCCAATACCACTCAACAACTACACTACCTCCAAATCCATGCCCCTTCTAGAAAATTGGTTAATGGCATAAAATTTCCATTATCTAACTCCCTAATGCATGTTTGTTTCAATTCCTGTCAAGCAAGCCACCACTAGTTGGCACCATCATTCCTCCACTTCTCAATTTGAATTGTCAATTCAAATTTCTAGTCAAACTCTACCTAGGCATCCAAATCATGCCTATAGAATCATGTTCAATAATTACAAATCTCAATTCTTCCCAACTCCCAAGAATCCCATGCCCAGCTTGCCTTTTGACAATTCTAAATTATAAATTATAAAATTTGACACATTTCCCAAGGTGAATTTCAAGCCAAAATGTGTCCAAATTATTTAATATACATTTTGGACACTACAACATTAAAAATACTCTAAAATGTCCATTAAAATAATTTCATAACAAAATTGAGAAAAAATCAAATAATGTCAATTGGTTGGCAACCGTAGATGCACCTGCATCAATTAATATCTATTTAGAAGTTTTGTGTTGCACTTTTTGTCTACAATTTTCCAAGAATTTAAGGGGAAACACTTATAAGAATGTGTCCAAGGTTTTAATTCTAAGTCAAAGAGATGGCTAAGTTTGTGATACAGGAGAATCCTTGGTATAGTGGCAATCAACATCAATAAAAATAGAGTATTTTACTTTAATTTCCTAAGGTTTGGTAAATTATGTCATAGGAGAATAAATTGCAATGTTAGGCCACAATATTGTATTAAATAATTGGCCTCCATTTTAATTTTACAAATCTTGAAGTGGGAGATAATGTAGGGGATTAGTTCAAAGTTTGAAAAGAAAAAATACAAAAAAAGTCAATCTCGGGCATGGGATTGTGGGAGTTTCAAGAACATGAAATGTCATTTAATGCTCCTTGAATGTAGGGATTCAAATTTGGATGCCCAAGTTGTGATTTAAATTTTTTTCCAATTCAGGCCCTATTAGTGAGGTGTGGGAATCATAATCTTGGAAAATCCTTGGGAAGTGGTTTTAAAGATTCTTTTGAGTATTAATGTATTTAATTAATTCATTTTTATGTATTCTCCCAAGTGGGGGCATGGAAAATGGGAGTTACATGAAAAGAGGAGGTAGTGGTTGATTTGTTAGGGTTTTGATTTGACAATTTTCAAGTGATTGCTTCTAGATTTGAAGCTCATCCTTCTGAGGAACAATTTTTTGTTGGGAGAGGAGGGAGAATATGTTTTTTTGTGAAAGGAAGCAAGGTATGTGGAAACACTTCCTAATCTTGATCTAAGAGGAGAGATGTACAATTTAATTTTTTTTAGTTACAATATGAGATGCACAATAGGAATATTACTAAAAAAACAAAACATGCAAGTATAATAAGATCACAACACAAGATATATGTGGGGAAAACCCTTTCGAGTGAAAAACCCCACACTCCAAAACCTACACAATGTATTTTTTACCTATTTTTTTCTTACAACTCAATCAGGTAGAGTTGGAGCAAGTATTTGTAGCTAGAAGGAAAAAGGTACAAATTCTTTTGTCATTACATGTTTCATCTCATTTGGAATCATAGCATGTGGTGGCAAAATGGGCTCCCACAAGGGTTGATCCCAACATGCTCTCCTCTTGATGTTTGAGATGAATATTAGTTTCAAATCAAAATGGGGTAGTAAATACAGGTTTGAGAGCATGGAGCTTGAATATTACATTGGATGTTATTCTTGTTCAGCTTTTTCAGTGGTCAATCATTCATTATATGCAAGTAGTTATTCAAACACGATCACCTATTTATGGAATCAAGAAGAACACAATATATGGTAACAAAATAAATTAAATGGAGTGCTAAGTATTGCTCAAAAGGGATAGTTCACTGTCAATTGTGACTATGCAAAGAATAATGTATCATAATAAGTCAATCATGTGAAATATTGGAGGATAGTCATCATGCTTGAATTTCTCAAATTAATGACAGTAGGAAAAGTTCAATAACAAACCTAGTATTGAATACGCGGTCATAGATCAACCTTGTATATGATGCAAATTTGCAGCTTACAGAGAAAGAGATATAAGACATTAAAACCCTTAGTTTTCTTTACTTGCATAATCCAATGCAACAAAATGCAGACCATGAAGGAAATAGTGATCATAGACACTATGGGTTATCAATATGAAGACATAAATAAAGGAATAAACCCTCAAGTATAATGCATATTGGAGCCATGGCAAGGGAGTTTTCTCCTCATTTTAAAATAACAAAGGCAAAGTAAATTCAAGGAAAAGAGAAGAACCAAGGGTTTTCATGGAGGTTGAGCCAAATGTAAAGGAGTTTTTTCATTTTACTTAGAAATGAAATAAAAAGGCATAGCCATAAAGCAAGGGGTTTAATAAATCATCATAGTCAAGCTAATAAGATACGAGGAAACCCCAGGTTTTATTTCTTTTTGAGGACCCATGTACCTGCAAAAGTGAAAACCCTCAAATATGCTAATAGATGAAACCCAGATACAAAGGAATGAGCTTCTCTTTTTACTTTCACAGAAAAAATGCATTGAGAAGACAACCACAATAGAAACAAAGGCATGTTTTTATCATTAAGGGTCGAGCATAAGGAAATGTACAGGAGAAAATCAAAGCATTTCATCATTGTCTATGCAAAAGCAGGCAGAGGTATTCATTTCTTCCGAGTTAGGAAAAAATATAGATATCTTATGAAAATCAGAGCCTTACAAGTCGGCCTCAACACAAGTCTGTAGGAGATTCTCCATTGAAGCTCTAGATTCTCCATGAATTCCCAAGTAAACCCTAGCACTGGCGGCCACAAAATAATGGAGAGGACTTTGCAAGAAACCAAGAAGTGCAAAATGGAATGAAATGAAAGGAGGTCGTGGTATTTTGTTCTAGGGTTTCTTTTTGCCCTAGTATTTGGCCGACCTTTGGGTATTTGTTCAAATTTTTTAAAACATTTTATGCCAATTGAATACCCTTGTATGGGGTTCCTTAGGGGTTTTTTTATGATGAAATTAAATGCCTTAGGTCTTTTTTAGTATGCAAAGTGATAAATCAAACTCAAGGTCGACCTCCTCAAACCTTGCATGAGATAAAATGAAGATAAATAATGTAAACATCATTAAAGTAATATACTATAAATTACTTTAATGTGTGTCATGTAGATGTAGAATATAGGCAAACTCACAACACCCAAAAAAGTAATTCTTTATTGATCACTTTAATATCTATTTAGATCAGCTACCTTCATTTTAGTTTCACGCAAAAATCTGAAGGGGAGTTTAACTGGAGTGTTTTGTCCTATTTTTCAGTCAAATCAAGTTGGTTTGGGTTAACTTTGGTCAAACTAGTTATGAAGGTGAGTTTGAGGCTATTTTAGCTCAAATTACTTCAGTTTTGACCCCTCTTTTTGAGGCTTTTCATGTTTTCTCATGGGAGAGATATTTTTAGAGTGTAGTTAACTCACTATGACTTTTTGGAGTCCTTTTTTTGTATATAGGGGAAAGAGACATTGATTTTTGTCTCAGTTCTTGCTTTCTACTCTCATGTTCATTGCAGAGAGGTAGAAAAGTCTTGTAGCTCAATTTTTTTTAGAGTATTTATTTAACAGTTTTCAGCGTTGTATTTTAGTTTTGCAGAAGGATTCCTTTTGGCCTTCCAATAAAATCAAGTATTTTCCTTTCAGATTTCAGGTGTCATCTTTTATGTTTGATTTGATAAGAAATTTATTGTGTTTAAATCTAAAAACCTCTATTTTTCTATCTCACTCATAGGTGTACGTACACAATTAAGTTTAATTTCATAGGTCATACATTGTGCATATGATTCGTTTTATCATTCTAGCTATGAAAACATTGCTTTTCTTTCAAAGAGGGGTAAATTTTTCAAGCCTTTGTGTGAATCATTTATGTGGTTGAGCTATTTGAATTTAGTTGTGCAAATAGAAACATTGAAAGGTCCTTGTGAATCAAATTGAAATTTCATCATCATTTAGGTGCATCACCATCCTTTTAAGTTTAGTTTTTACCATTCATTTTAAAGCCTTCTATCCCTTTTCTTGCATAGTCATTAGCTCCTTAGAAAATAAAAAGGTGAATCAGCCCATAATCTAGAGGTTTATCTTCACTATAGGGTACCCACAACTTCAAGGTATTCCAATGTTTCAATAGGATTGGCTAAATCTAGGCTTAGATAGGGTGCAATCCTAGTTGATAACACTTTTTGGCACACCTGGTGGGACTCTGAAATTCATTTCAGTCAAGGAGTATAAAGTTTCAAGTTATTGTTTTGGTATATACAACAGTGTTTTTACCTTTCATAGGTTACAATTTATACCTGATGACTCTTATCTTTGTCCTTTGAAGAAGATCCAGTACAGAAATCCTTTGAGAAGATTGCAAACAAGAGTTAGCTCTTCACCATTTCAGTATTTACAACTGTCATCACCAAGGAGGAAAGGTAGGACAACAAGAAAAAGTCTCAGTCCACCATGAAGATCAAGATCTACACCTCCAAACCAAAGCCCTGTGAATCCAATGTAGAGAAATCAAGTACCAATAGTGCAAGTTCAAGCACCAGTAATGGCGATACAATTCATATTTGTACCATTTAATCGGGGAAACCCATTAGATATTGCTCAGCATGATGACATAACTATAGCATCCCTCAAAAGCTTGCTATTTTTCATAGGGGAGAATCAAACAACACCTGTTGAGCACATCAGAGATGTGGCTACTTTGTGTTCAGTTCACAATATCACTATAGAAAATGTAGCACTTAGGATTTTGGCTACACCGTTAAAGGGTAAAGCTTTACAATGGTTTCAAACCCTTCTAGTAAATTCGATCGAGAAATGGGATGGATTAGGTGATGTGTTAAATAAGTGTTGGTGTTTCAAGTCACACCTCTAGAATGCGGTTTGGAAATAGACAACTATGTGCAATAAACTGCTCTTCAAATTCAGAGGGGAAGCTCCCTCTTTTGTTGATTTTTCCAAAAGAAAGTAAACTAAAGCTAATTTTCCTATCTTTTTGTTTCATTTGTGAGAACACAAGGTTATAGAACTCTTAATGTTGCAACTAAGGTTTTCTCTTTAAATAAAACTATCAACTATAACTAACTTACACTAATGATGTTTCTAGCCTCTCAAGTAAACGTAGAGCAAGAGAGTTAGAAATGAACAAGATTGATTCTCTGACACGGATACTTAGATAAAAAATTTCCAACATACATCTACTGAATTTCAATGCAAGCTGAAAAGGAGATCATATAAGCATTACACAATAAACAAAAATTTGAGACTTTATATCGGGGCAACAAAGCACACTCAGGACTTTATTTCCTCAAACTTCGGACACAAGAGATTACAATTCTGGGACAGCAAGTTGTAGAAAAATGCATGCAACATGCGATCAAACCAGATCAACACTTGACACAAAACACATGCACTGAACAAGGATTTATAGCTAAAAGAGGCATGCAAACTTGATCTTAACACAAAGTGAACTGAAACTAATTGATAACAATCTTGAAGGCATAGGCTCAGCAATTTGTTATCACAAGCACGGTTCTAGAAAAATGAGAAAAGGCTGCTCTTATTTATAACCAAGCAAAGGAGTAGGGAACCCTAAAATCTCCTTGCTTTTACCACTAATACTTTCCAGCATGGAAGCTTTATTTCTAAAACTAAAGAAGATAAACATCTACAACTAAGAAAGCATTGAAAACCTAAAAACAAGGAAAGTCCCATCTATTTGATTTCCTTCTTCTTCAAAGAATGGATAAGAATTGAGACAAGAATAAAAAGAAAGTGTGAGATAAGAATGGAAAGAAAGCTTGGAGAAAGCTTCTAGAAGTTTTATGTTTTAAATCTCTATCACATCCACCAAAAAGTGGGAAACTGCCTCTCTATCACGAGCGTTGATACTATCTATAGCCATATTCTGCTTTTCCAAGATCTCGTCCTTTTTTGCAATCAAACTTAGAGAATCCTTGACATCTTTAGCTTCTTTATGAGTTCTATTCTTGAAAAACATCACTGCCCCAAAAGATGACTCACTAATTGATAACTTGGCAGCTCTGCAACTTTGTGCATTTTGACACTTCTCTTGATTCTCCCACAGAAGAGTATTCTACAACTTTTCCCAATACTTGTCATTTTCCTCAAAGCCTTCTCAACATTGCCTGAGGCTGTAAACAACCCCAAATGACCAAGATGTTCGACTGCAACATACATTGCGTCTTTCAAAGCACACAAATTGAACATTGTCTTGATGTGGTGCAAGTTAGTCTCATTTGTTTCGATGAAGTCATGATATAGTGTTGATTTTGTATTGAACTCAGTGGGAATGTACTCCATTCTGCAAAACTCGAAGATTGACTATAAACTCGCCTATATTCTGACAAGTTTTTGCGCACTTTCTATTTTTAGCTTGCTGATTTTCTTCTTCAAATGGATGATTTTTTCAAAATTATTCTGAGATATGGTTTTTGTTCAAAATTTCGTTACAAGAAAACCTAGATCGCTCATTTTTGAAAATTTTGAGTGTAGACTGAAAAAGCAACAAACCCTAATTTCCTTCGAAAAAGCAAAAAAAATTGGCATCTAGGTATTATTCAGAAGCACATTTTGGATGAACCTAGTTGATTAGATCTTGAAAACCTTGAATTCTGACTAAAAATGAATCAACTTGAAATTTCTCTGAAAAAGTTGTGATATGGGTTTTGTCGAGAAGAATGTTTAAGATGGACACAGAAGATTAGAAGTTGAAAATCTTGAAGTTTTCTCTGACATGCAAAGAGAAAGCAGCTGCTGCAACTTTGAAAAAGTTCTTCAAAAATTATCCAGAAGATAGAACTAGTGTAACCCAACTCGCTGAAAATTGAAAACAATGACCTCCTTTCTTCAAACAATTGATGTTCTGGATGAAAAAGCATGAAAAAGTGGGCCTCCCTGAATGTTGATCTGGAAAATATCATGAATTGGGAAAAAGCACTGAGTTTTGGCTCTAGAATCCTATGTTGAAGAAAAACTTATGTTTTGCTCTTCTTCTCCTTGGATGCCACCTGTAAGAAAATTATGAAAAATGAAAGACAAAGGCAACTCAAATAAGTTCTATCTTGAGAGAAACAACTTTATTTTTCCCTAACTCTTCAAAACCCTAATCTAAGTTTGTGCAATGAACTTGGACATTTTTCTTCTTCTTCAAATTTTGAAAATTTCAAAAAATTGACTAAGGCAAGAGTGTTTGGGCGCCCTTCTTGGCTTGAGGCGCCTATCTCTTCCAAAATTAACCAATTTTCCAGTATTTTCAACTTCTTCTCGATTTTCAACCCTTGTTTGATCCTGATTTCCAACCTCCAGATTCATCCGACGGACGAGCTGAATGATTCGTCGCGGAGCTTGATCAAATCTGGCAACATTGTTCTGGAGACAACTTTTGGAAAAAACATCATTTGACCCTTCAAAATGTCAGGTGCCTCTCTCCTCTAAGGGCGCCCATCTTTACTAGTGTTAGCCATTTTTATGAGCTTCAAATTCTTGCTTGTCTTCTGACCTTCAGATGAATTCATGATTTCGGGAGTTCTACTAATCAGATCGACTGGTTGTCGGGTTCACTTGATAGCTGAGAAGATTCTGGAAGGGGTCTCCTAGATGCTGCATTTTTGGAAACTTCCATCTGAGGCCTCAAAACCCTAGGCGCCTATCTCTTTTTGGGGTGCCCATGTTGACCAGACTTAGCCATTTTTTATCTATTTTCTCCTCAAAGTTTGAAAACCTCTTGTTGTGGCCCATGTTTGATCTAAGTTTGCAGGCGACTAAGTGATCTGATGAGCTGACGAAGAAATCCCTTGCAAAGCTGGCAAGAAATTGAAGAGATTGATCATATCTACAAACCCTAACTACTAGATTAGGTCCTCCAAAAGGCTGGGCACCCCTGGCCACCTAGGGCACCTAGAGTTCCTAGACATAGAATTATTTTCATCATTTTTATGGTTTACATTCTGCCTTCTGACTGAAACTCCTTCGTTCGATCTCAAATTACGGATGATTGAATGATCTAATGACTATGTTATTGGGCTCACTATAGAGCTAAGAAGAATCTGACCAACAATTCCTTGGGAACTCCAACCCTAATTCCATCATCTAATCCTCTGAAAAGTTCGGCGTTTTTCTTCTCCAAGGCCGCCCATAGCTGGAAGAGTTAGAAACTTTCTGAACTTTTCAACTTTCTTCCTTGTTTAGCGTGTTTTCCTTGGCCTCAACTATCAAATACGAAATTTTTCTAAGGCATGGGTGTTTGGGTGCCTATTCTTGACAGGGGTGCCTGAGGTCTTCAGACAGTCAAATTTCTCATTTTTGAACTTTTTCAACTTCCTCTCTCCGTTCATCATTTTTCATGCACGTTCATCGTTAACAGCCTTTTTTTAGTGTTTGCATGTCTGACTCTATCACCTGGCAGCTGACTAACCTCCATTGATGACCTTGGATCTCCAGAAAAAACTTTTGAAAAAGCAGAATAGACCCACTAGGGCAAAACTGATCTTTTTCGTGATTATGGTTGCACTAGCCTGATGAGGAAGCATTTTGAGCCAATCAAAATCAATCTCAACCCTAGAAGCCAAACTTTATATTTTTAGAAAATTTTGCCAATATTCATTTCGAAAGAAACCCAGAAAAAGTTTATATTTTTAGAAAACTGCTAAAAATAGAAATTTTCCTAAAATTCAGGGTTGAAAAATTGAAATCTGCGTTTTGTAGATTTGGTCATTCTGAGCCGACCCAGATTCTCGGATTTTGAATATTTCAAGTTTTTGAGCTCCATGCAAGACATGCAAAATCCCAATTTTGACCTTTTTAACATATTTTGACAAGACTTTAACTCATTTCTTCAAAATGCCTAAGTGTAGCAAAAAATTTAATTTAGGGCACAACAATTGGCTCCATCTGGGGACCATGTCGGATACTTTTGGCATAGGAGAACCGTAGAATCTCTGGATTTTAATCTTAGACCAGTGCCTTTTCCATTGGGTAGCGAAGTCAACATCATTTCCTAATCACCTATTGCAAAACTTTTCCTAAGTCACCTATGACCGGACTTCCTAGAAATCACCTAAAACAAGACTCCTAATCACCTAAAATGTGAAGAAATTGTTATGGAAAGGGGAAACACAAAATTACGAAGGGAAAAATTACAGAAAGGGGAAACACATTACGAAAACAGAAAGAAAATTTTACTGAAAGGAAGTTACTCCACCCCCAGAGGAATGAAGTGTTATATGTCATTTTTGCCTGAAAGGCTTCACTTCTCTTCTCATGAGTATTGTGGGAGACAAATCTTCTGGGATGAAGATTCTCATATCTTCATACATCTAGGCAGAGGCACCTTGACAAAATTTGGAATATCACTCAAGGATGGAAGTAGGTACCACTAAGTCATCAACTCTGTTGTCATTCATCCTCGAGATGTCTCTGATGTCAATATTTGGGATGTCTCTGATGTCAATCTCTTCAAACCAATCGATCATGTTCCAAACCCGATTTCTATAATGTCATAGATGATCCTTTCTGACCTGGAAATATCCTTTGATTGGCTCATCGATCAACTCCACATCCCCTTTAACACATAGGAGTTCAATTCCCATGTCTTCGGCATTTTTGAGGCCTAACAAATGCACCTCCTTTTCAGCTTCATTGAATTCCAATTGCCACAATCCTTTAGGGGGAATTATAATTATCCCTTCTTCTAAACCTATAGCTAAACAATCCCTATCTAAATGCATTGTCCATAACTTTGTATCCTTTGTTAGTCTTCTTTTAGAACAATCAATGTCTTGGTCTTCAATTTCTATTTCTGACAGCGTCAGGCAATTACCAAGACTTGTTTCTTGATATAGTTGGGTTGGGGGGGTGGAATTTTCACCACTATGAACTAGGATTTGGGCTCAGGTTCTATCTTGATTTTTCCTTCCTTTACAGGAATGGTCACGGATGACCAATCTAACTGCATTGCACCACCAAGATCTTTGCAAAAGCTTTGACTCAATAACATCCCATAGTTAGCTGGAACATCAACCACTAGAATATTCATCTTTATCTTTTTCTCTATGCAAGCTACCAACCTCACTTGAGCATCCTCCAACTATCTGACCAATGACACTGACTTAAACTCAAGTGATTAACACTTGTTTTGAGTTTCTGTGCATGAGAGTCCCAATACTTTCATCACTTGTAGAGGCATGATGTTGTCTGAGGCTCCTGAATCAATGATACAATTGCTCAATTTGAATCCTCCTATATACAAAGATATATAGAAAGGTTTAGGCTTTTCTTTCACTGGAACAGATGACTCAAGCAATGTAGGTTGAATTGAAGCTTCTTTCTTTACATGTATTATTCTATCCAATTGCTCAGGGTGATCACGAAGATACTCCAACTATGAAATCTACACCTTAGCCTTCATCATGGAGTTTACAATGTCAAAATTTGCTAAGGATGGGTCCTGAGCAACTGCTTCCTTAGCTTGTTCTTCAGCTCTTGGCCTTTCTTCTTCTTCCTTTCGTGCTTTCAAGTGTAGAGCACTTGTAAACATGGGAATTGAAGGTCTTCTATGATTTACTTTAAGAGAGTAGTGGCAAAGGTCTTCTTTTTCTTCAATAATGGATTCAAAATATCTCGTTGTGGAGTCACCATCGAAGTTGTCTATTTGTGGTGAGACAACATTCGAACTTGATGTAGGGACAAAACTAGAACTGGGTGTAGCCTTAGTATATCCCATAATCTGATTCATTCTTATATTTTCAGGACATGTAGAGCCAGTATGTGCATCAGTGTCATGGAAAGAAAAAAATACTACGTGTGGTGCAGCTTCAACTGTTTGTCTTAGTGGAGGTGTTGGCAACTATGGCATGTAATTGTTGTAAGGCTGAAAATCACTTCTCCTTGACTGGTACAGTTGTTGAGATTGGTACTGTGGTGGTGATTGATATTGTGGTAATGGTAGTGCAAGAATCTCATTGGCTACCTTTTGTAGTTGTGGATTTGCAGAACTATGAACTAGAGGCATAATTGAATCCTTCTTCATTATGTCGAAAGTAATCATATTATCCTCTAGCTCAATGGTGTTTTCTTGCGCATCCATCAATTTTGTATATTTTGTTGTCTTGAGGAAGAAGGATATCTCTGATGGAAGAGAATTTATGAAGCAGCTCATCAGAATCTTCGGTGATGGGTTAAGTGTAGAAGAAAGTCATGTAACGAGACAATTAAATCTTGCTACAAATTCCCTCATGTGCTCATTGTGCTCCATCTTTTAATTTTCAAGTCGAGCAAACAACCAATGACTGTCTTCAGTGGGCTTGAATCTCGCCAAAAATTTCTCGCTCATAGTTTCCCAACTTGTGATAATTCCTAGCTCCTGGTGATTGAACCAATCAATAACATTCCCAACAAGAGTCTCCACAAAGAGACGTACTGCAATGTTTTCATGTGCCACGTGCAAAACGTCACAAGCCGTTGAGAAGGCTGAGATATGATCATCAGGATGTTGAGTACCATCATTGTGAAACTGTGGAAAATGCTTCCTTGACCCTTTAGGTAACTCATGATATTCCTGCAAAGCCAAAGGTCCAATGATATTACCCCAAGGTAATGGGGGTGGACGTCTCAGATTCCTGCCAGCATTATTGTTGTTATCACCCATTGCTTCTGGTTGGATCACACAATAGGATGCCAAATGGTCATTCTCGTTTCATAAAGTGTAAGCTTTCTTGAAGTTCTATGCCCCGTGCACCATGGTGGGCACCAAAAAACTATTGGCATTTCAAATCACACCTCTGGAATGCATTTTGGAAATAGACATCTATGTGTAGTAAACTGCTCTTCAAATTCAAAGGGAGCTTCCCCTCTGAATTTGAAGAGCAGTTTATTGTATAGAGTTGTATGTTTCCAAAATGCATTCCAGAGGTACGATTTGAAATGCCAACAATAAGTAGTTTGAGGATAAATCAAATCATCTCTCTAGTGGAGTAGCTAAGTACTATTAAAAGAGCTCCACATGAGCATATGTTAGATTTTAAATATCATTTTCAGAAGACTTGGGATAGAATTTTGATAACAATAAAACATTTACCTCAACATTCATTTTTGTATTTTCTTAAAGCTATTAATAGTAATATTTCAGTAATGGTTCAATCTATGGGTGTAAATACACTTCTTGATGCATATGAAATAGCCATTAAAGCATAAAACAGCCTCATTCAGGCTGGTAAAATAGCCCCTAGGTGGCCAATGCCAATTTTTCCTAAGGTACAACCATCCATACCAATAGTATTACCCCCAATAGTTGTTGTTCCACCTATTCCAGCAATAGGATACCAAGCTACAACCCAAGAACCTACTGCTCCAACCCATTCCCAAGAGCTTCAAGAGATAAGGAACATGCTGAAAATAGTTGGAAATGATTTAGTGAATATCAAGAAATAGGTTGGCCAAGGAACCAGACCATACCAACCCCCATATCAAGCAAATAGACCTCCTTATTAGGCTGATTACCATGGACAAAGAAGAAATTATAATCCTAGGCCATTTCAGCCATACAATCCTAATACTACTAACTCTTCAAAGGAGATCATTCCTATGCAAAATAACATGGCATGGGATTCTAAATGGTGTTTTCCATGCAACCAGCCTCATAGTACGAACACTTATTCTAATCGAGTGTGAAATCAAGCAAGCTTATGGTGCAAAACAACACTACTATTACAGAGGATGTGACCAAAGAAAGTCATGAGTAATGAGGTTCTCAAACTCAACAAAATGATCTTGATGTTGCCTTAATGAAATAGAAAGGTAATGAGTTATGTGGAGTGAATCAGCCATAATGGAAAAACCAGTCATATACTTCCATTGCAACCAATATAAGGTCAAAGAAAAGAGCTATTGATTTAGGACAACAAGTTGTTTCTAAGGGGAAACAAGCAGAAAAGGACCAACAGCAGGGTGGTAAAGACAAAATTTAGACTTCTACAGCTCAACAAGGTCAAGTTGGGCCTAAAACTTCACAGAATGTTCATTTTTTACTAAGGGGTCAAGCTATGGCTAGTAAAGAATAGTCAAAAGCTCAATCACAGCCTTTATGGTCACAAATTGAGGTTGTTGTTTCCAAGGGACAACAAAAGATTAGTGTTGCAGCCTTTAATATTGTGGATCATATGAAGAAAGCTATTGTTAGTTTGTCAATGGTTGATGCTTTAAATATTCCTGGGAAAAAAGATTTATTGCAAGATGCTTTAGCTAAGATTTTAATTTTTGATGAGTCTAGTAGAGAGCAGCCTAAAGTAGTGCTTGCAAATAGCCCTAAAACCAAGAGTGAGCAGTCAACTCAAGAGGTTAAACCACCTCCATTTTATGTCAGTTTGATCATTGGCACAAGCATTTAGTGCACAATTGCATGATTGATTCATGAGCAAGCAGCTCTGTTATGCCTAAGCAACTAGTGGGTAAGCGAGGATTGACTTATGAGCCAATTTTAAAGGGAGTAGTTCAGTTAGATGGTACAACCATTAAATCTATTGGAGTTATCAAAAACTTGCCCCTTTACATGCTTGTCCAAACTTCTCAATCCCACAGGATATTTATGTCATTGATCTACTACCAAGTTCTTTTCCATTTTCCTTTCTAGGGACTTTACTGCAAAGTTGGGTGGGTATTTATCATCAGATTGGTCACATATGTTTTTCAGGAGTAGATATGGCACTAGAGTGACCATAAAATTAGAAACACAAGCCAAAGATCATATTGAACCTTATGATCCTAATCCTGTAAATTCTAACCTCTGCATCACCCATGAGCAGGACGATCAATCCATGACCCTAGACCCCAACATACTTCTTGACGACATACCTAATATAAATTTAGATGAGTGGGAAACCGAGAATCATGAAGTTGACCCTTTCAGTCACATGGATGAGGTAGGGTTAGGCATTTACATGATTCATGAGCATGATGTTGTTCCAAACCTGGTTAAGGATGAAAAACAACCCGAGCAACAAGATGATCAACTTTGGAAGTTGTATTTTGATGGCTCAAGAAGCAAAGTGGGTGTTGGTGGAGGAGCCATGTTGATTTCTCCTGATGGAGAAAAGTATTATTTAGCCTTAAGATTTGCTTTTAGTTTTTCAAATAACGTAGCAGAATATGAGGCACTTATTCATGGCCTAGAATGGGCTAGAAAGAAAGGTATTAAAATGCTACAAGTTTTTGGCGATACTAAATTGATAGCAAGTCAAGTAATAAATTTGAATCTTACAAAAAATGATTTGCTCAAGCTGTATAAGCATAATATTTTGGATTTAATTGAATATTTTGATGCTTTCAACTTTCTCTCCATTCCTAGAAAGTAGAATAAAGAAGTTGATAAGCTAGCTTCCATAGGCTCATAGTTTGATATTCTAGCTGATGTTCACAATGTTGAGGTACAACAATATGTAAAAGTGGTAGTTAGACCATTTGTACCAAATAACAATGTAAATGGCAGGTTTTTGAGAGTGATGAGAAAATTATTAATTTTTTGACATGGAGGAAGCACAGTTTTCTGTTGGAAACCAGTAAAAATGGCAAAAACAATATGACAATCAGATCTTCCAATTGAAGTCCAATAAGCTGCCCAAAGGTTTGGTAACCTTGGAATCAATTTTTAATTCTGGTGATCAAGTTAGAAGAGATAAAAACAAAATGATAGTGAATCAGGAGCATTATGAGCCCATTGAGATATTCAGAGATAAGCTCCTCAAGTTTGGTAAGGTATGTACCAAAGAGGAACAACAAGCTTTTGTTTTACTTTGTCAAGAGTTTAATGATATTTTTGCTTAGGAGTATGGAGACTTGAAGGGTTTTAACTCAAAATTAGCTCAACACACTATTGAGTTAGAGCCCAAGGAAAAACTAGTAAGACAAAGGCAAAGGCCTTTAAATCTCAAGATGGAGCATCTCATGAAATCAAAATTAAGCAAGCTAACTGAAGGTAACATTATCTTTCTGATAAAGCATACATCCTTGGTTTCTAACTTGGTACCTATTAGAAATAAAAATGGTGAGATTAGGCTATGTGTTGATTTTTCATGATTTAAACAGAGCCTCTCTCAAGGACCATTATTCATTGCCTTCAATGGAGAAAATTTTACAAGTGGTTTCAGGTTCAGATAGGTTCTCCTTGTTAGATGGATATTTAGGATATAACCAAATTTTGGTAAAAGAGCGGGATCAATTCAAAACTACCTTTACTACCAAATGGTGTGCCATGGCCTATAGGAAGATGCCCTTTGGTTTGTCCAATGTAGGGGAAAGCTTTCAGAGAGTAAAAGATATGGCTTTCCAAGGCCTCATTAACAAGTTTTTACTTGTTTATTTAGATGACGATACTATTTTTCAAAGAATTCCAATGAATATTTTGATCACTTAAGGCAGATCTTTGAGAGATGCATGGAATATGGGGTTTCACTTAACCCAAAGAAAAGCATTTTTCAGTCCAGGAGGGGAAGCTTCTTGGACATGTAGTCTCCAAGCATGGTATTTCAATTGATCTAGAAATGATCACTTATATTCTAAAATTACCCCTACCAGCTCATAAGAAAGGATTACAAGCTTTCTAGGTAGGGTCAATTTTGTGAGGAGGTTCACACCTAACATTGCAGCATTATTGCAGCCCCTTATAGCCATGCTTAAAAAGAATATTCCTTTTAGTTGGACTAAGGAAGGTAAGATGAGTTTTGAGTAGATAAAGGAGGCCCTTGCAGCAGCCCCAACACTCATTAATCCAAATTTTGATAAATATTTCATTTTATATGTATTTGGGAGTGTTGATACTATTTCAACTATGCTTTGTCAATAGAATAAAGAAGGATTAGACAACCCGTGGCATTTTTCAGCCAAGTTTTGCAAGATTACGAGGTAAGATACTCATTTGTTGAAAATCATGTGCTAGCTATAGTAAGAAGCCTTAAGAAATTCGGGCATATGCTCTCTAACAATAAAATCAAGGTCCAAGTTGCCCATCCTTCTATTAAATATTTATTGCTTAGCAAAGATATCAATGATAAAAGAGCAGGTTGGATAACCAAGGTAATGGAGTATGATGTCAATATTAAGGTTACTAAGCTAGTTAGAGGAAACGATTTATGTGAATAGCTTTTTGGAAATGAGAACATCAAAGAATTTGATGAGAAAGCTATAACAGTGCTCAATGAGGAATAGGTTGTCCCTGAACAAGTTGTTATTCTAGTTCCTTCTACAAAATAGATTCACAAAATGATCTATTATTTACATATTGGTGATTGTCATAAAGGTTTGGACGGGTCAAAGAGAAGGTATTATAGGCTTCAAGACATCCCTTATGTTGTAATTGATGGAATTTTATATAAAAGGGATTTTAATGGTGTTTTACTTAGATGCATTGAACTAGAATAGATTGATAAAATTCTAGAACAATTTCATGATGGGCCTTCTGGAGGCCATTTCACACCAAGAACTACAAATCTTAAGATTATGAGAGCTGGGTATGATTGGCCTGATTTATTTAAGGATGCACATGCTTGGGTCAGAAAATGCAGTAAATATTCATTATTTGTAGGAAAGCAGAGGTTTGCAACCTTGCCATTACACTCAATTCGAGTAGAACAACCTTTTGTGAAATGGGGTCTTGACTTCATTGGTCCCATTAACCCACCTTCAAGTGTAGGTCATAAATGGATATTAACAACAACAAATTATTTTACTAAATGGATAGAAGTTATTTCACTGAAGGAGGCTAATGAGACTGCAGTTTTAAATTTCTATTTAAGATCTAGTAGCAAGGTTTGGAACTCCTGATTCTATCATTTTTGATAATGCATTAGCCTTTTTCAACTTAAAATATTTTGATTGGTCTATTAAGAACAACATATTTTTGAATACCTCGTCCAATTATTACCCTCAAGGTAATGGACAAGTTGAATCCAACAATAAAAATTTGATCAAGATTATTAAAAAGACCATTGAGGATAATCAAAGGACCTGGCATGACAAGTTGAAGTTAGCCTTTTGGGCTGACAAAATAACTCATAAAAGAGCTACATGTAATTCACCTTATGTTCTTACTTATGGTAAAGAGGATAAATTTCCAATTTCAGTTGAATTGTCTACTTTGAATTTCATTAAGGAGCTTGAATTGTTAGAGGAGTAGCCTATGGAAATCAGGCTTGCACAGTTGATGGAACTAGAGGAAACAAGAAAGGAAGAATTAAGAAAGATTGAGATTCAAAAGCTTAGATGAAAAGGACCTTTGATAGAAAAGTAGTGCCAAGAGTGTTCAATGAGGGTGATCTTGTGTTTAAATGGGATGAGCTTAAAAGCAAACCTAGTAATCATGCGGAGATTTATTCCATGTGAGATGGCCCATATGTGATCATCGAATGTAAACAACATAATTCTTTTCAGCTTTCAAAGTTGGATGGAGAGGTGTTGCCTATCCCAATCAATGGGATTCACCTCAAATCTTGTTTCTGAGAGGTTAAGGTTTGCAAATGTACTATAGTTTGATTATTTTTCTTCTAATAAGTGTTGTTCGCACATGTATTTTAGTTTCAATTTTGTTTTCAAAGAATTTTTTTTGCACATGTTTGTTGGCCTTGTCCTAAATAGTGCCATTGTAGTTGTTTTCTATTTTGTTCTACTATTTTCATGTTTCAAACAACTATGTTACTGAGGTTTTCTAAGTCAAGAGGACAAGGAATGACTCCTATTCCCAATGGATAAGATATGCAATTGGTCTATGATTCTTAGCAGGTAAGCATTTAGCAGAGGTCACCAGAATGTTACCTAATTTTTTTCTTACAACTGAATCAGGTAGAGCTGGAGCAAGAATTTGTAGCTAGAAGGAAAAAGGTACAAGTTCTTTTTTCATTAAATGTTTCATCTCATTTGACATCACAACATGTGGTGGAAAAATGGGCTCCCACAAGGTTGAGCCTAGCATGCTCTCCTCTTGATGTTTGAGAAGAATATCAGTTTCAAATCAGAATGGGGTAGTAAATACAAGTTTTATAGCATGGAGCTTGAATATTGTGTTGGATGCTATTCCTATTCGAGACTTGTTCAATGGTCAATCATTCATTATATGCAAGTATCTATGAATACATGATCACCTATTTATGGAGTCAAGAAGAACACAATATATGGTGATAGTATAAATTAAATGAAGTGCTAAGTATTGCTCAAAAGGGGTAGTTCACTATCAATTGTGACTATGCAAAGAACAGTGTATCATGATAAGTCAATCATGTGAAATATTGGAGGACAGTCATCATGCTTGAATTTGTTAAATTAATTACAGTAGGAAAAGTTCAATAACAAGCCTAGTATTGAATATGCAGTCATAGATCAACCTTGTATATGATGCAAATTTGTAGCTTATAGAGAAAGAGATATAAGACATTAAAACCCTTGGTTTTCTTTACTTGCATAATCCTATACAACAAGATGCAGACCAAAAAGGTCGTAGTGATCATAGAGACTATGGGTTATCAATCTAAAGACAAAAAGAAAGGAATAAACCCTCAAGTATAATGCATACTAGAGCCATGGAAAGGAGGTTTTCTTCTCATTTTAAAATAATAAAGGTAGAGTAAATTCAAGGAAAAGAGAAGAACCAAGGGTTTTCATGGAGGCCAATCCAAATGTAAAGGAATTTCTTCATTTTACTCAGAAATGAAAGAAAAATTCATAGCCACAGAGCAAGGGGTTTTCAAAATCATCATAGTCGAGCTACTAAGATATAAGGAAACCCCAGGTTTTATTTCTTTTTGAGGACCCATGTACCTACAAAAGTGTAAACCCTCAAATATGCTAATAGATGAAACCCAGATACAAAGGAATGAGCTTCTTTTTTTACTTTCACAAAAAAAATGCATTGAGAAGATAGCCACAACAGAAACAAAGGCATGTTTTTATCATTAAGGTCCGAGTATAAGGAAATGTACAGGAGAAAATCAAAGCATGCCATCATTGTCTGTGCAAAAACAAGTAGAGGTTTTTATTTCTTTTGTTAGGGAAAAAATACAAATATCTTATGAAAATCAAAGCCTTACCACTCGGCCTAGACACAATTCTATAGGAGATTCTCCATTGAAGCTCCAGATTCTCCATGAATGCTAAAGAAAACCATAGCAGTGGAAGCCACAGAATAATGGAGAGGACTTTGCAAGAAACCAAGAAGTGCAAAATGGAATGAAATGAAAGGAGGGTGTGGGTATTTTGTTCTATGGTTTCTTTTTTCCCTAGTGTTTGGCTGACCTTTGGGTATTTTTTCACATTTTTTAAAACATTTTATGCCAAGTTAATACCCTTGTATGTATTTTGGGGTACCTTAGGGTTTTTTATGATGAAATTAAATGTGTTATATATTTTTGAGTATGCAAAGTGATAAATCAAACTCAAGGTCGACCTCCTCAAACCTTGCATGAGATAAAATGAAGATAAATAATGTAAACATCATTAAATTAATAAACTATAAATTACTTTAATGCATGTCATGCAAATGTAGAATATAGGCAAACTCACAACACCCAAAAAAGTAATTCTTTATTGATTACTTTAATATCTATTTAGATTAGCTGCCTTCATTTCAGTTTCATGCAAAAATCTGAAGGGGAGTTTAACTGGAGTGTTTGTCCCATTTTTCAATCAACTCAAGTGGTTTTGGGTTAACTATGGTCAAACTAGTTATGAAGGTGAGTTTGATGCTATTTTAGCTCAAATTACTTCAATTTTGACCCCTCTTTTTGAGGCTTTTCATGTTTTCTCGTGGGAGAGATATTTGGGAGATATTTTTAGAGTGTAGTTAACATCAGTTAACTTACTATGACTCTTTGGAGTCCTTTTGTATATAGGGGGAAACTACATTGTCTTTTTTCTACGTTCTTGCTTTCTATCTCATATTTATTGCAGAGAGTAAAAAAAAGTCTTGTAGCTCGATTTTTTTCAGAGTATTGATTCAACAGTTTTCAGCATTGTATTTTAGTTTTGCAGAAGGATTCCTTTTGGCCTTCCAATAAAATCAAGTATTTTCCTTCCAGATTTTAGGTGTCGTCTTTCATGTTTGATTTGATAAGAAATTTATTGTGTTTAAATCTAAAAACCTCTATTTTTTTGTCTCACTCATTGGTGTATGTACACAATTAATTTTAATTTCATAGGTCATACATTGTTAATATGATTCATTTTATCATTCTAGTTGTGAAAACATTGATTTTCCTTCAAAGAGGGGTAAATTTTTCAAGCCTTTGTATGAATCATTTATGTGGTTGAGCTATTCAAATTTAGTTATGCAAATAGAAATATTGAAAGGTCCTTGTTAATTAGATTTCAATTTCATCATCATTTAGGTGCATCACCATCCTTTTAAGTTTAGTTTTTACCATTCATTTTAAATCCTTCTATCCCTTTTCCCACATAGTCATTAGTTCCTTAGAAAATCAAAAGGGGAACCAACCCATAATTTGGAGGTCTATCTTCACTATAGGGGTACCCACAACCTGAAGATATTTCAATGTTTCAACAGTATTAGCTGAGTCTAGGCTTAGCTAGGGTGCAATCCTAGTTGATAATAGTATTATCAAATCAATGGTGATTACAACAGACTTGCAATGAAAGATCTTCAGGATTATACACTTTTCACATGATTCCTAACCCCCTTACATGCCTCCATACTTGGGTGCCCCAAATAATCCCCTAATGGGTATGATAGATGCCTTACAATGTCATAGAATCTATCATATATGACAACTCTTACATTTGTAAGAGAATTTGTCATAACTTACTAAATATAGAAGATGCCTCTTACATTCTCTTATAGCCTATCATAGGTCAAACTTGGGTGCCCACTTTCCCATGCAAATATTCCTTCCAACACTTGTCCAACTTGTCATAGAATCTGGCTCTTACACATCATAAGATCATCATACGAATCAATCACAAGAATTTGTCATACTTTGTCATTGAATCCCTCAAAGATGCTGACACATATCAAAGAATCTCTTCCCAAATTGGGATGCCTACATTACCTTGTGGAGACCACAACATCCATGTCACCTCCCAATATGTTGACAACTCATTGTGCCAAGTCACATTAGATGAAAAATTAATATGAGCAAGAAAATACAACATAATAATTAATAAGTTAATATTTTAATGCCAGGAAATTGCAAAGGTTGGCACACCTTTATTCCCAACATTCTCCCACTTGTCGAACACCTTTCAAGAGCCAATCTAATTATGTAATAAATTTCTAGGGGCCAAAAGGTCCATAGGCTCTGAACACCATCTAATATTCTCCATGCTCACTAGCTTTGTCAAGGAATAACAACATTCGTCAAAGTATCAAATTTTTCAATTTGCACCTTACCATATTCTACCATGTCATGTACAAAATGGAATTAAACATCAATATGTTTTTCTAGCATGGAAGGTGTTATTCTTTGCTAAATAGATAGCAGTCTGACTATCACTAAAAATAGTAATCATACCTGCATCAAGCCCAACATCTAAACACAATCTTCAAATCCAAATGGCTTCCTTACAAGCATGAGTAGCTGACATGTACTCTGCTTCTATAGTGGACAAAGTGACTATAGCTTGTTGCTTACTCATCCAGCTAATAGCACCACTGAACATAGTAAACATGTAGGCACTAGTGGATCTTTTTCTATCAATGTCATAAGCCCAATTTGAATCCATGAATACAAACTGAATGCAAAGATCCTATAGTATGTCCATGATAACATAAGGAATACTCAGAAGTACCTTGTATATACTTGAATACTCTCTTTACCGCATCCCAATGTATCATCCAAGGTTAGCCATGAATTGACTAAGTAATCCCACTGCTTAGGCAATTTCTGGTCTTGTACAAACTATGGCATACATCAAACTGCCAATAGCACTAGCATAAGGTACTTTCATCATATCCTCCACCTCACTAGGAGATTTTTGGCAATCTAAAACTGATAAATTTGTCCCCATCACAATAGGAACACACAATGGTCTAAATTATTCCATGTTGAATCTTTCCAACATAGAATTCACATACTTACTATGTCCTAACCAAATTTTTATGTTTTCCCTATCTCTTCTGATTTTTATACCCAGAATGTACTTAGCTACATCTAAATCCTTCATTTCATACTATGTTGAAAGTTGAGACTTCAAATCAAAAATAAAATATTTATCATTCTCAATGAACAACATATCATCAACATATAATGCAATAATGATAATTTGATCATTAACTATTTTAAAATAGACACAATCATCTGATTTCAACCTTAAAAATCCCAAACTCAACACAAAAGAATCAAACTTTTGGTACCACATCCTAGGTGATTGTTTCAAACCATACAAAGACTTCTACAACTTGCAAGCCAAATTTTTTGTACATTTATCAATGTAATGCTCTAGTTGTGACATAAAGATCTCTTCCTTCAAGTCACCATGAAGGAAATTTTTCTTCACATCCATCTATTCAATCTCTAAATTATATGTAGTAGCAAGTGATAAAAAAAACCTAATGGATGTTAGCTTCGCAACAGGAGAAAAAATCTCACCGTAATAAATTCCCTCAACTTGGGAATAACCCTTCGTGACTAACCTTGCCTTATACCTCTCAACACTACCATCTAAATCAAACTTTTTATTGAACACCCATTTGCAACCAACGGGTTTACATCCATCAAGCAAGGGCACTAGATCCCAAGTCTTATTTATTTCTTTTTAATGCAGCCATTTCTTCACGCATTTCCTTTTTCTAGGAATTTGAATCATGCATACCCATAGCCTCCCTTATGGACCTAGGCTCATCAGTATTAGATATCAAATAAAAAATACAACTTGAATCATGCAATGAATATCCAAACCTATCAGGTTGTCACCTTATCTATGTAGACCTTCTCAAAGGTTGATGATGAGGAGTCCTCTCCCTCAAGAGAACTCTTGCTCTTCTCAGGACCTATTATTTGGTCTTCCTAGGGTATTCCTCTCTACCCTACTCAAGGATCATTCTTAAACCCCTCTCACCACATAGGACTCTCCACCAATTTCAAATTCTTCACCATCACTCCCATTCCACCACTAGGCTTCCTTGGGCTCCTCACTGACTCAATGTGTCCCAACCACTCCAGGGCTAGGGAAGGGTATTCTAGCTATCCCTTAGTTTTTTTTCTCCTCATTGATCCATCTAGGTGGTTTCTTTCACCCTTTGTTTATCGCTTTCTTGAAAAACTCCATTTTAGGCCTTGTAGCCTTCTTGGCCAATTATGCCTCCTAAAACCAGTTTTCTTGGCTTTTCTCACAAACGGTCTTAACAACCCCCAAATATTTTTGTAGATTATTTCTAGTGACCTCCTAGGCTTCAATATTTTCTAGGTCTTAGGTCCCACAAGTGTCTGTACATAGGATTGTCCTTAAACCCCCTATTTTCAAGGGTTCCTAGGGTTTTGGGCTCTATTTCTTTCTTTGAGGGCTTCAACGACCTCCTCAACTCTCCTCCCTGCACACACATGTTTTAGATCCATGTGCCCACACTTCCATACTCCTGATTGGCACAAACCAATCCATTTAGCAACTTTCTTTACTGCTGTCCTCTCCAAGCCACTAGCCAGAATGCACTTGCACTCGCCTAGTGCTTGATGAATTCATCATCTCCCCTAAAAACCAAGATACCACACACCATATTTACACTATAAAAATAGTCCCCTACTTGATTCCAAGTGTCCATGGTAGCCTTTCCATGGAAATTCAAGTGGGGATCATTGTTTCCAAAAACTGGCCTGAACCAGCAGTGAGACCAAGAACACTAAAACTTGCAAAATGATAATCAGTTGAATCAAATGACTAATCTAATGCTTCAAACAGTAATTAAATAACTCAAATGAAAGACTCAAAGCATCAAAAAAGTCCTTTCAATCCATTCTTGACTGGATGAAGGCTCAAACACAGAAATTCAATGAAATTTGCACTCTTCCAACTCACAAAATCTCCTCTCAAACCTCAATTCGTACAATCAATCCTCCAACTCAGTTATTAGGGTTTTTTTGACCTTATATACCTTTCTCCCACATGCTAGGACCCTTGGGTCGGTCTTAGAGAATCATTTAAACCATTTTCCAACTTCTAGGCCAAATTTCCAAGACAACATTGCCTAGTTTTGCCTAATCTACTCATTGAGACTTTTCCAAATTTCAAGGCTCTAAACTAACCTAGTTTGCCACTACACAATCATCAATTCACCCTTGGGACTTTATCAATTAGTCCTTATTACCTTGGTGGTTGGCTAGAACCACCTACAAGCCAAAATTGCCAAAATCTCACCAAAAGACCTTGAGGTGCTCTTGCACCATTCTCCCCCTGCAACAAAGAAGTTAAGGAGCCCTTGGTGTCAAGAGCTCCTCACTAATTCCATGCTTCTTAAAGTCACCTTCTGCTATCCAAGTAGCCTCTAACTCTGGTTGATGTCTCCACTTCACTAAGTGCTCCATGTATGTCTTGTGCCTAGTCTTCTTCTTCACCCTTTGGTCTAAAATCATGTCCACTTGTGGTCTGATCTGATCAAGTACCTTGAGTCCTTCCACATCCTTACTGACCTCAGCATTGTATTGCTCTTCTTCCATGTCTGGTCGTCTATACTTCACAAAGTCCTTCACATTGAAGATAGGAGAAATAGACATCTCCTTGGGTAACTCCGCCTTGTATGCATTTGAACCATACTTAGCCAGCACTTTACATGGCCCTATCCTTTTCATCTATAGCTTACTTGATATGCCTTTTTGTAGTCTTGCCTTGTTCAAGTATACCATCACCAAATCACCTATCTCAAATTGTAAATCTATCTTCCCTTCATCTCTTTTAGCCTTCAGCTTTTGATTAGCCTCTATCAATGTCTTCTTCACCTGCTCATGAACCTCTCTCATTGACTGAGAAAAATCATCAACATGACCACTGATTCCTTCATAACCTTTCAGATCTCTAAGCTCATGTGCACCCCTTGGATGTAAGCCATATACTATCTCAAATGGACTCTTACCCGTAGTCCTATTTGTGCTATCATTGTAAGTAAATTTTGCTTGTGGAATAACTTGTTCCCATCCTTGTCCATACTCCTTAGTTAAACATCTCAAAAAGTTACCAAGTACCCTATTGATCACCTCTGTCTATCCATCTGTTTGAGGATGATAGGCTGAGCTATAAGACAAGTTGGTTCCTAGCCTCTTCCAAAGGGTTTTCCAAAAGTGTCCCATAAACTTCACATCTCTGTCTGCAACTATGCTCTTTGGCAACCCATGTATCCTCACTATCTCTTTGAAGAATAGGTGTGCAATGTGACTAGCATCATGTTTTTTTTTGCATGGTATGAAATGGCTCATCTTGTTGAATCTATCCACTACAAAAAACACACTGTCAAGACCATTCGGTGTCCTAGGTAGACCTACTATGAAGTCCATGCTTATGCATTCCCATGGTTTGTTTGGGATGGGCAATGGTTGATAAAGACCTGCATTTGTTGATGTTCCCTTTTCCTTTTGACATACTCCACATTGCTCCACATTGTATCCTCGCTATCTCTTTGAAGAATAGGTGTACAATGTGACTAGCATCATGTGTTGTTTTGCATGGTATGAAATGGCTCATCTTGTTGAATTTGTCCACTAGAACAAACACACTATCAAGACCCGTCGGTGTCCTAGGTAGACCTACTATGAAGTCCATGCTTATGCATTCCCATGGTCTATTTGGGATGGGCAATGGTTGATAAAGACCTGCATTTTTTGATGTTCCCTTTGCCTTTTTACATACTCCACATTGCTCAACATACCTTCTTACATCTCTTTGCATCTTAGGCCACCAATAGAACCTCTCCACTAAGTCTAGTGTCTTGTTCAAACCAAAGTGTCCACTCAAACTTCCATTATGCTTTTCTTGGATTAGATTCTCCCTCATGGAACCTCTAGGAACACATAATTGCTTCCCCCTAAACAACAAACCATTCTGCAAGGTGTAATCTACATACTCACTATTAATATGATTCTCAAAATCAGTACATACCTTGTATATTTCTGAGAAATTAGAATCTCCTTCATATAGATCTTTGAATCCTTCAACCCCTATGCTTTGTAGCTGTATCTCTTGGATAGTAAGAAAACTCCTACTAAGAGCATCAGCAACCTTGTTGTTAACCCCCTTCTTATGCTTGATGGTAAAGGTGTATGACTACAAGAACTCCATCCATTTGATATGCCTCAAACTGAGCTTCTCTTGAGTATTGATGTAACTTAAGGCCTGATTGTCGGTGTATACCACAAATTCCTTGGGCAATAGGTAGTACCTCCACTTCTTAAGAGCTTGTACTAAAGCATATAGCTCTAAGTCATAGGATGAGTACCTAGACTTTGCTTCATTCAACCTTTCACTAAAGAATGCTATTGGCCTACCTTCTTGGCTTAAGACAGCACCTACTGCTATGTTACTTGCATCACATTCCACTATGATTGGCTTGTCAAAACTTGGTAAAACTAGGATAGGTTGGGTAGCTATCTCCCTCTTCAACCTTTCAAATCCTTCATTAGCTTCTTTGGTCCACACAAACTTTGTTTTCAGTCCTCCTTTAATGGTGTCAAGAACCGGTGCACAGATTTCACTAAACCTTCTCACAAATTTCCTATAGAACTGAGCTAATCCATGGAAACTCCGAACTTCTGTCCCTGTCTTGTGAGTAGGCCAACTAAGAATGGCTTCAACCTTGCTCTTTTCTATCTTCAAGTTCCCTTGAGATACTAAAAATCCTAGGTAGACTAACTCTTGCTTCATGAACTCACTCTTCTCTAGATTGATGGTGAGCTTCTCCTCTTGAAGTTTCTTCAACACAAGTTCTAGATGTTTCATATGTTCTTCTTTTGTTTTGCTAAAGATGAGGATATCATCTAAGTAGACTACCACAAAGACTCCTATAAATTCCTTCAAGACCTCATTCATCACCCTCATAAAAGTGCTAGGTGTATTTGTAAGCCCGAATGGCATCACTAACCATTCATACAACCCTTCTGTGGTTTTAAATGTTGACTTCCATTCATCTCCCTCTTTCATCCCAATCTGATAATAACCACTTTTTAAATCAATTTTGGAGTAGTACTTAGCACCCCCTAAACAGTCCATTAGATCTTCTATCCTAGGAATAGGAAACCTATATCTAATGGTTATCCTATTTATTTCCCTAGAATCAATACACATTCTCCACTTATCCCCTTTTTTAGGTGCGAACACCACTAGAACAGCACATGGACTTATGCTCTTTCTGATCAGCCCTTGGTCCAAAAGTTCTTCGACTTGCCTTGCTATCTCCTTATTCTACTCTGGTGTCATCTTGTATGCAGCCTTGTTAGGTAGTGTTGCTCCTGGTATAAATTCTATCTGATGACTGATTGCTCTCTTGGGTGGTAATGTAGCTGGTGTACCTTCACAAATGATGTCCCTAAACTGATCCAATAGTCGCTTCACTTCTGCTATCATAGGTAGTTGATTAGGTAACTCCTCTTCCTTTGGCTTCAACATGATGGAATAGGCCACTCCTTCTTCCTCCTTCATGTCCTTTAGGAATTCCTTTCCACACATCAAAAGTGCACTAGATTCTGCCTTTTCCACTATGGTTTCCTCTATTAGAGACTGAATTTTGTAAGTCACTCCATCCTTCTTGAATGAGTACTTATTCTCCTTGCCATGGTGTACTGCCTCTCTGTCATATTGCCATGGTCTGCCAAGCAACAAATGGCATGCATCCATTGGCAACACATCACATAGTATCTTGTCTTGATACTTTCCTCTAGCAAACTCAACCCAAACTTGTTCATTGACTAGTATATTTTTCCCTTTATTCAACCAAGTAACCTTGTAAGGACACACATGGGGAATCTTGTTAAGGTTCAACTTATGTACTGCCTCCTCTGATATGACATTATCAGTTGATCCTGAGTCAATGATGACCTTGCAAACCTTACCTAGTATCTTGCACTTGACTCTAAAAAGAGCTCTCCTTTGTTTGTGTTCATCCTCGGTAGGTGCTTTGATCAAGATCCTCCTTAACATGAGATTCTCTCCTTTCTCTGAATCTAGACTCACCTCTGCATGTTTGGAGCAGTCCTCTTCTTGAACATAGCTTATCTTCCTCTCACTTTGTGAAGATGTTGGCTTGCCATGACACCTATAAGCCGGATGACCCAACTGTCCACAATTATAACACTTCATGGAAGCAAAATGAGAGCTTCTCCCAAAGCTTCCTGATCTACCTCTTCCACCATTGTTAGAACTTCTACCTCTGTATCCCCCTCTATTATTTGACTCATGGGATTTTTCACCAACCTTAGCATCCCCTTGGCCTCTATTCTCATTGCTCCTTCCACCAAAACCTCCTCTATGTCCACCTCTAGGGTCTCTACCTCTTCCTTTACCCCTGGTATTAGAATCTTGTTTCTTTTTCAGTTTCTCTTCTACCTTAATAGCCATTTGATAGCAGCTATGGAGGTTAGTAAGTGTAAAGAGACTCAACTCCTCTTGTATGTTCCATCTAAGACCGTTCAAATACCTAGCAACCTTAATGCTTTCAGCTTCTTGCACTCTAGACCTAAGGCTTAGCTTTTGGAATTGTTCTGTGTAGGCAGCTACATCTAACTCTCTTTGTCTGAGATTTTGCCTCTTCTTGTGCAATTGGATATCATAGTCCTTGGGTAGATAGTTCTCCTTCACTTTATCCACCATAGTTTTCCAACTTCCTATGGGTTTCATGCCTTCCTTCTCTCTTTCTTATTGCAAAAACTTCCACCAAGTTAGTGCTTGTCCTCTTAGCCTTGATTTGGCTATCTTCACCTTTTGTGCCTCAGTAACACCATCACATTCAAAGTGATTCTCCATTCCCTCGATCCATTCCATAACCAACTCTGCATCCATTCTTCCTGTGAACACAGGGACACCTTCAAGTGCCTTGCCACTCAATGCCTTCAATGCTTTAAGGAAGGGTTCCTCTGCTGGTGGAGGGTCAGGTTTTGGTTCTATGTCTTCCTCTATTTGATTCTTACCCTTATCTTCATCCCCTGCTAACTGTACCTTCATCTTGCTTGTAGTCTCTACCACCTCTTCTATTTTGTTATTCATCTCTTCCATAGCCTCTTCAAGGCATCCATTCTTTTCTTGTTGCTTTGTCAGGTCTCTAGCTAGTTCTGCATTGTTCACCATGGTTTTCTCTCCTATGGATTCACTTCCCTTTGACATTCACTTCTCAATTCCCAAGCCTTTCTATGAATCTGATACCAATTTGATGAGGAGTCCTCTCCCTCAAGAGCACTCTTGCTCTTCCCAAGACCTATTCTTTGGTTTTCCTAGGGTATTCCTCTCTACCCTACTCAGGGATCATTCCTAAACCCCTCTCACCACGTAGGACTCTCCACCAATTTCAAATTCTTCACCATCACTCCCATTCCACCACTAGGCTTCCTTGGGCTCCTCACTGAATCAATGTGTCCCAACCACTCCAGGGCTAGGGAAGGGTATTCTAGCTATCCCTTAGTTTTTTTGTCTCCTCACTGATCCATCTAGGTGATTTCTTTCACCCTTTTTTCATCGCTTTCTTGAAAAACTCCATTTTAGGCCTTGTAGCCTTCTTGGTCAATTATGCCTCCTAAAACCAGTTTTCTTGGCTTTTCTCACAAACGGTCTTAACCCCCAAATATTTTTGTAGATTCTTTCTAGTGACCTCCTAGGCTTCAATATTTTCTAGGTCTTAGGTCCCACAAGTGTTCGTACATAGGACTGTCCTTAAACCCCCTATTTTTAAGGGTTCCTAGGGTTTTGGGCTCTATTTCTTTCTTTGAGGGCTTCAACGACCTCCTCAGCTCTCCTCCTTGCACACACATGTCTAAGATACATGTTCCCACACTTCCATACTCCTGATTGGCACAAACCAATCCATTTAGCAACTTTCTTTATTGTTGTCCTCTCCAAGCCACTAGCCAGAATGCACTTGCACTCGCCTAGTGCTTGATGAATTCATCATCTCCCCTGAAAACCAAGACACCACACACCATATTTACACTATAAAAATAGTCCCCTAGTTGATTCCAAGTGGCCATGGTATCCTTGCCATGGGAATTCAAGTGGGGATCATTGTTTCCAAAAATTGGCCTGAACTGGCAGTGAGACCAAGAACACTAAAAACTTGCAAAATGATAATCAGTTGAATCAAATGACTAATCTAATGCTTCAAACAGTAAGTAAATAACTCAAATGAAAGACTCAAAGCATCATACAAGTCCTTTCAATCCATTCTTGACTGGATGAAGGCTCAAACACAGAAATTCAATAAAATCTCCTTCTCAAACCTCAATTCATACAATCAATCCTCCAACTTAAGTATTAGGGTTTTTTTGACCTTATATACCTTTCTCACACGTGCTAGGACCCTTGGGTCGGGCTTAGAGCATCATTTAAGCCATTTTCCAACTTCTAGGCCAAATTTCCAAGACAACATTGTCTAGTTTTGCCTAATCTACTCATTGAGACTTTTCCAGACTTCAAGGCTCTAAACTAACCTAGTTTTCCACTACACAATCATCAATTCACCCTTGGGAATTTATCAGTTAGTCCTTATTACTTTTTTGGTTGGCTAGAACCACCTACAAGCCAAAATTTCCAAAATCTCACCAAAAGACCTTGAGGTGCTCCTACACCAATTGAGATTGAGGTTCTTCATTTTCATCTGAACTTTTAGAGCTACTTGAGCTCTCCTTATCAATAGGTCTATCAATTTCTTCTTTCCCAAGTAGGAGGAATATGAACTACATCCTCTTTCTTTACTTATTTCTTTGGTTGTGGCATAACTGTAGGAGTAACTAGTTCCCTACAAATCACATTTTTTCTATAAAAAAAATTTTTGGCCGCAAGATCACAAAGCTTGTATTCTTTCACACCAATTCCATAACTAATGAAGATACATTTTACAACCTTGTTCTCCAACTTAGACCTCTTCTCCTTAGGCACATGAGCATATGCCTCACAACCAAATACTCGAATATGTCTCAATGAGGGATTTTTACCAAACCATACCTCCATGGGTGTCTTATCAATGAGTGTTGAATTAGGAGACTTGTTAATTAGGTAACAAGCAATGACAAAAACTTCAGCCCAAAAATTTTGTTCAAGGCTATCTCCACTAAGAGTAATTGTAGCCCTCTCCATCAATGTCCTATTCATTCTTTCTACAACTCCATTTTGTTGAAGGGTGTAGGGAGTTGTCTTATTCCTTTCGATCCCATGCTCTTTACAAAACCTATCAAAATCTTCCGAACAAAACTCACTGCTATTTTCAATCCTCAAAAATTTAACCTTTCTATACTTTTGTTTCTCTACAAGAGCTTTGAGCTCTTTGAATCTATTAAAGAATTCATATTTTCTTCTAAGAAAATAAACCCATGTCCTACTATAAACATCAATGAATAAAATGAAATAAATAGATTTTGCAATCGAAGGAACATTAACAAGACCAAATACATTAGAATGAATCAAATCCAACACCTCAGAATATTTATGAGAACTAGAGTAAAACTAAACATGATTTTTCTTTCCATAAATGCAATGTTCACAAAAATCAAACTCAAGATTACAATCATTCATCCCCTCAACAAGATTTTTATTTTTTAGGGTTCTAAGACCTCACCAATGTCACCAAGCCTTTGGTTCTGTAACATAGTTTTCTCTGTTGGAAGTTTCATCTCCATAGAATGAGCACCCTTGGGTACCCAGAAAGCACATCCATCAAAATTAGATGCAACAATCTTCTTTGCTACTGGTCACAATGGAGAGGATAGTGACTTTGAAGGTCTCTTCTTCATAACAAAAGAACTATTGTATTGTATAGTGCATGCATCAAGCTGAAACAAAGTGCCAATCCCAATGCCCTTAGTAAGAACCATAGCTCCTCTCATCATCTTGCATCTGCCATTTGAGAAAACTACTTGCACACCCACATCATTCAATTTACTTACAGATAATAGGTTCCATTCCAAACAAGGGATATGTAGTACACCATTGATCCCCTTCACTCATCCATCAGGAAATCTGATTTTGACTCTTCTATGACCAACAATCTTCAAGTGAGATTCATCACCCAGGTACACCTCTCTACCATTGTACTCCTCATACTTCAAGAACCAATCTCTATGAGAGGTCATGTGAAGGATTCACCTGAATCTATCAACCACACATAATTTGATGCATGGGCTACTAAGGCTGCAATAAATGCTTCTCCATCATCTTGAGATGATTTCTCAAATTGAGAATCAGAGAAAGACTTATTTTTCTTCTTCTTCTCCTTCTTGCAATCTTTTCAAATGTGACTAACTTCACCACAGTTCCAAAATTTTTCCTTGGAATTCTTACCAAGAGACTTAGATCTCCCTAAAGACTTTGACTTAATTTTATTATCTTTCTTTTTGCCTCTCTTTTTTGATTTTCCATGAACAACAAGGGCCTCCTTGGCCATATCAGAGGACTTCCTTCACATCTCTTCAGATAATGATGAGTAAACCACCTCATCCATATTGAAGGTGGAAGTAGTGCTTCTAATAGCCATTACCAGATGATCCCAAGAGTTTGGAAATGAAAACAAAAGGAGCATACAATGGTCTTATTCATCAATCTTGTCTCCAACAAAACCCAATTGTGCAACCAACATGTTAAATGAATTTAGACGATCTTCCATGGATCCTCCATCTTCCATTTTCAGAGAATACATTTTCATTCTTAGGAAAATATTTTTTACCAAGGATTTAGCTTGATAGACATCACCAAGATTCTTCCATAGAGAAGAATTTTTCTCTTCATGGACATTTAGGATGACAAAATCAGCCAAACAAAGTCTAATAAGACCCTTGCTTTCCTATCCATGAGATCCCAATCTTCTTGTTTCATGCTAGATGGAATAGTTCTATAAAATGAAATCCATGGATCATGATCTACAAGCATGTATTCCATCTTGACCTTCCAAAGCTCAAGTTATCGCCATTAAACTTCTCCATCTTGATTCTTCTAGATGTGCCAGCCATCTCTCCTGCAACAAATATTTCAAACTAACTGCGCAAGCTCCCACTCAAATGAATATCAGTACAAAAAAATCTCTACCCAACAACTAGGATCAAAGGTGATCAAGCTTTAATACCAATTGAAAGGAAGCAAGGTTTCCATAAACGATTCCTAATCTTGATCTAAGAGGAGAGATCTACAGTTTTAATTATTTTTCACTTACAATATGAGGTACATAATATTAATATTACTAAAACAACAACACATGTAAGTATAATAAGCTAACAACACAAGATATACGTGGGGAAAACCCTTTCCGATGAAAACCCTCACACTCCAAAACCTACATAATGTATTATCAAGTCAATGGTGATTACAACACACTTGCAATACAAGTTCTTCAGGATTATACATGTGTGTTGAATTCTAGATTAATTCTAACATCATAACAATACCTGAAACATACAACATAATAAACCCACTCCAAGACATCCAATATATAGCTAATACAAGAATGAAGGTAGCTTCTAGAACAACCTACAAGCGATGGGCTTCCAAATCCATGTGGCATATTTTCAAATAAATATTTGACTCATGTGACACTTGTCACATTATTCCTAACCCCCCTTACATGCCTCCATACTTGGTAGCCCCATATTTTCCCCTAATAGGTATGACAAATGCCTTACAATGTCATATAATCTATCATATGTGACAACGCTTATAGTTGTAAACAATCTATCATAACTGACTAAATATAGAAGATGCTTCTTACATTCTCTTACAACCTATCATAGGTCAAACTTGGGCACCCACTTTCCCATGCAAATATTCCTTCCAACACTTGTCCAACCTATCATAGAATCTAGCTCTTACGCATCATAAGATTGTCATAGGAATCCATCATAATAATATGTCATACTTTGTCATAGAATCCCTCAAAGATGTTGACACATGTCAAAGAATCTATTCCCAAAGCGGGAAGCCTACATTTCCTTGTGGAGACCACAACATCCATGTCACCTCCCAATATGCTGAAAACTCATCATGCCAAGTCAAATTAGATGATAAATTAATATGCGTAAGAAAATACAACATAAGCATTAATAAGTTAATATTTTAATGCTAGGAAACTGCAAAGGTTGAGACACCTTAATTCCCAACATTTCGTAGGTTTGAAGAGCTATTTGTAGAAGAAAATGGATTGGATAATCCATGGCTGAATTTTAGTAGAGCTTTCAGTTGAGGATTAGTAGGTTGGAGGAGCAAATTCACAGAGAAAGGAGTTCATTTAAAGGAGACATTTTCTATAGTTCTTATTTTTATTATTTTATGTTATATACATATTTGATTTCAGTTTTGTAGTGGTATTTATCATCTTGTAATGAAAAATTTATGAAGCTATTGTAACTTTTCAGAAGGTGTTGAATGAAGAAGACATAGGTTTTGTTGTAGAGTATGCAAGTTTTAATAATGAAAAATTATATTTTTCTTTGAATCGTTATAATTTCATGTGATGGTTAATCTTTGGGATAGTGCTCTCCAAAATCTCAATTCATAGTTTCAAACATACTTCCTTGGTTGAGTTTTTTGGGCATGGTTGCAACGGTTTGATGTTGCCTATAGCTAGTTGTGGAATGTGGAAATTTATTAAAAAAAATTGAGATTTCAACCATGAACTCTGAGGGGTATTGTTGGGAGAAAATTTATGATCTACTTATTTTCCTGTAGATGAATATGAGGGCTTCCTTTACCCAGGTTTTTAGTATAAAAGGCACTCATTAGATGGTTCAAAATATTTTTTGAAAGGAGGTTTGTCATGTGTTTTGAGTGCAGAGAAAATTTGTATGAGTTTAGTTTGTGGGGCTACAATATCCACCACTTATTAATGGATTCTTGGTTTTCTTCTTGCATAAAATGGTATCAGAGTGAGAGTTCCTAAGTGTGCAAGAAAAAGAACCGAAGTGAAGTAGTTTGCACCAGGACCTTGGGCTGGATGAAATGTGTATGAGATAATGTTTGTTTTCCTCTAATAGGGATTGAAGTTGGGTAGAAGGCGCACATAGTTCCTCCACTAAGAGAGAGTGGGTAGAGGAAGTGAGAGGTGTATCTTCCAAAAATATTTGTTGGGTAGAGGATAGATGAGTATGTGATTCTTGTTGCAAGTATATATACAAGTTGCAAAAGTAAGTTTGAAGAGGTTGAATATTTAGAGTGTGTTGAAAGTGTTTGAATAAATACCAAAGAAGAAAGACAAAAGGTTTTTCATAGTTGTGCATGTAGGTGAAAAGGAAGGATAAAATCTTGCAAAATCATGCTTTGAGGAATGCATAGAGAAAGAGGGTGAGAAAGAAGATAAAAGTGTAGCAAAGGTTGAGAGGCAAAAATATGGTGCATCAATTGAAGAGAAAAATGATGTTGCAGCAATAGATGAGTGTCCTTTGGAGGACTTAAAAGCATTGAAAAATGGAATTGCAATTGAGAGTAAAGGTGAAGAAGATATGGCAATAGACAATGAAAAGGAAAAGGTTCTAGGGAAAGAGGTAATGCATAATATTTTTATTTTTTATGATGAATATGAAAGTTAATTTTGTATAGATGAAAAATTGTAAGAGATAGAGAGAAGAAAAATGTTGCAGTGATACTAGAGGAAAATTTGAAAATAGTGGTAATAATTTATGTTTCTGAATTTTATGAAGATGAAAATAGAGATTATTTTCATGTTGAGATGAAAGAGGTAGTGAGTGTAGTGCTGCACAATTGATTATCGTTGCACCAAAATATCAACCTGCTAATTCTCGATACAACCGCTAGAGTTAATGAATCCATGGGAGATGGTTAATCCATTTCATGAACCCAAGCATTGTGTTACACAACACAAGGAGACCAAGGGTGCACACCTTGCAACAATCCCCCCTAGTGCAAGCGAGGGCTTCAAACCCATGACCCAGGATCTGATACCAATCGTTGCACAAATGATTGTCGTTGCACCAAAAGATCAACCTGTTAATGTGCAATACAACTTCCAAATTTAATGAGTCCACAGGAGATGGTTAAGCCATGTCACAAACCTGAGCGTTGTGTTGCATAACACAAGGAGACTAAGGGTGCACACCTTGCAACATGTAGAAGGAGAAAATGGGTTGGT
This sequence comes from Sequoiadendron giganteum, assembly GCA_007115665.2. Lineage (NCBI taxonomy): Eukaryota > Viridiplantae > Streptophyta > Pinopsida > Cupressales > Cupressaceae > Sequoiadendron > Sequoiadendron giganteum. Next base: position 429,793,373 of record CM021106.1, read on the forward strand.
ACAAATAGATTTTGTTAGTATTGATTTGTATGTAGGGAAAGATTTGAATGATGTTGCAGATTGGTGTGTGGATAGTGCACATTTGATTGCAAAAGCTATAAAGGACGTTGTAGGTGAAATTTGGTGGAGGTGGTCAATCAATGTTGGGTCAAATACCACAAGAGAAGAGAGGAGAATGTATGGTATTAGGAGGATGAGGACGGTATATGGTGGATATAATTCCATGAGAGGAGAGAAGAATGAATTCTAGGGTTGTTGGAGGAGGATGGTGAATGTTTGAGTGAGATGTTGGAAGAGGAGAAAAAAATATCAAAGGTAATAATTTTAGTGATGAAGTTTGTTGAAGATTGCTTGCAATTTGAAAGGATGGTACTACCACTCAACTCCATTTTTTGAATCCATATTCATAATTTTTTCCTATATTAAGTGTTTGATGCAGGAGCATCCTTGGTATAGTGGAAATCATCATCAATCAAAAAATATATTTTACTTCAATTTCCTAAGGTTTGGAAAATCATGTCATAGGAGAATAAATTACAATATTAGGCCACAATATTGTATTAAGCAATTGGCCTCCATTTTATTGTTACAAATCTTGAAGTGGGAGATAATGTAAGGGATTAGTTCAAAGTTTGAAAAGAAAAAATGCAAAAAGTCCAATAGATTTGGCATGGGATTTTGGGAGTTTCAAGAACATGGAATGTCATTTAATGCTCCTATAATGTAGGGATTCAAATTTTCATGCCCAAGTTTTGATTTGAAACTTTTTCCAATTTGGGCCCTATTTGTGAGGAGTGGGAATCCCAATCTTGGAAAATTCTTGGGAAGTGGATTTAAAGATTCTTTTTGAGCATTAATATATTTAATTCATTCATTTTTATGCATTCTCCCAGGTGGGGGTGTGGAAAATGGGAGTTACATGAAAAGAGGAGGTAGTGGTTGCTTTGTTAAGGTTTTGATTTAACAATTTTCAAGCGGTTGCTTCCACATTTGAAGCTCATCATTTTGAAGTGTAGATTTTGTTGGGAGAGGAGGAAGAATTTTTTTCAGGTTTGAAGAGGTATTTTTAGTAGAAAATGGATTGGAGAATCCATGGTTGAATTTTATCAAAGGTTTCAATTGAGGATTAGCAAGTTGGAGGAGCAGATTCATAGAGAAAGAAGGTCATTTGAAGGAGACATTTTCTATAGCTCTTAATTTTGTTATTTTCTATTATATACATGTTAGATATCAGTTTTGTAGTGGTTTTTATCAGCCCATAATGTTGAAATATTTGCAAAGGAATATTTATGATGTTATTGTAACTTTTCAGAAGGTGTTGAATGAAGAAGACAGTTGTTTTGTTGCAAACAATGCAAGTTTTAGTAATGAAAAATCAGATTTGTCTTTGAATTATTATAATTTCATGTGATGGTTAATCCTTGGGATAGTTCTCTTTATAATCTCAATTCATAGTTTAAAACATACTTCCTTGGTTGAATTTTTTTTCATGGTTGCAATAGTTTGATGTTGCCTATAGCTAGTTGTGGAATGTGGAAATTTATGAGTTTTTTGAGTTTTCAAAAATGAAGTTTGAGGGGTATTGTTGGGAGAAAATTTATGATCTTCTTATCTTCTTGTAGATGAATATGGGGGCTTCCTTTACCCAATTGTTTAGTAGAAAAGGCACTCATTAGATGGTTCAAAATAATTTTTGAAAGGAGGTCTATCATGTGTTTTGAGTGCAAAATAGAGTTGAATGAGTTTAATTTATGGGGTTGCAATATCCACCACTTATTAATAGAGTTTTAATTTTCTTCTTGCATCAGTTTGTCTTATGATACACGTAATGCTCTTATTTTCACCCAATACATTGATAGATAAATAATAGAAAAATACATTTTTTATGATACTAATGCAACACCAATCATGCTACATTTCCTTCCACATGTACAAGGTCTTATAAAAGCATACAATAAAACACCTAATAGATGTACACCAATACACTAAACATGATGACATAAGTGGAATTCCTACCTCACCATGGGCCTAAAAACCATGAATAACTCAATCAATGAGGTTCAAAGGAAGCTCAAGGTTTCCATACTAAATGATAAACCTTTACACCTCATTACAAGCCACTAGTGAAGCATCTTAGGATGTGAGAAGAAATAAAAAATCTGCCCTAGTTTAGACTTCAACGATCAAACTACATATGTTTGAACTTTAGAGGCCAAATTATATATCCCCCAATTGACTCATACCTTAGAGGTATATTTATAGTTTTCATTTTACATAGACAGCTTAAGCTTCTAGTCTAAATTTGCATGATCTTGGACTTTGAGGTTTGATTTATAATATATAGTTCAAATTTTAGATTTCGATTTATATTTTTCAATTCAACCAGAGATTAAACTTCATGTCAAACTCTAAATTCCAAGAGAGTTATAGTTTGGACCTCAAAGTATGGTTTAGCCATGCATCTAATATTTTAGAGTTTGATTCATATTTTCTAACTTGACTTTTATAGTTAGAAGACAAAATGACTATAAGATTGCATCTCAAATCACAAATTTTTATTTGAATCCTACATTTTGGAATTTATCCCATTAATTACAACTAACAAACTCTACAATTTTTGGAGGAAGGCATAAATGAAAGCTAATTTACATTTTGGATTGTAGGGTTTGAAATGCAATACTTAACATATATTTTCTAACACTAAGGCTAAACTCCCATTTCCAAATAACTTAGAAGTCAAGGTCCAAGGGGCAAATAACTTACAATGTAGGGACAAAAAGTTCTATTTTTTTATCATTAGGAATAACTCCCTTATTTTGCATTCTATACAAAAATAGTTTGATCCAATCACTCAAATACACTTGGGCCTCATATTTGGCCAAGAAATATTTCTCAAATTCTCCCAAAATTGGTTTAATCCCTAACATGGAACTCTCTTTTATCAAGAATAATGAAGACAAGAAAGTGGCTAGGTTCACAATGGAAACAACCATGAGATATAAAAAAATTACAAGACATCATAGAATCATACATACAAGTACAAAGGGAGATTGTTTCCCAATAAGGATATGACATGGTTAACACCTAGAGACAATAAATCATACTCAATAACAACAAGGTACAAATTAAGCTAATATAAGATGCTCATTAAAGTATCCATACATAACTTGACTTCAAGGTTGAGTATATCATAATAAATATTATATTTTGCATCACCTTCAAGGGTAAAAAATATTACAATACACTACTACCATAAAAAATTGCACAATTTACATATAAGGACATCAAAATTCCAAAACTTATACATTTTCTATAAACGCATGAAAGGAAAAAATTCTATATAATAAGAGATAGAGGATTCCATGTACACTCTCCAAGTTTATCTAAGAGATTCATGATTCCCAATAGTGTTTTAATACCATCCAACCACATGGATCCCTCAATTCCACTCCACTAAACTAGAAGGTAATCGACTAGGTAGTCCAACAATACACATGCCAAACACAAGGGTTGACCATACACATATAATCCACATCTCATACAAATGATTTCCAAGAATACATACACAAGTTATGATCCATCTCCAAACATAATATACATGTGGGATATCACATACACCATGAAAAATACCATCATAAGGCCATATTGGGAACAACATCAATAACACTATTACATGATCAAGTGCATTCATGTGATATATAATCTAGCATACAAGAGTGGGGAGATGCCTTTCCGAGGAACTGGGAGTGGAGTGTCATCATAGGTATCAACCACATAGAAATTTAAGAGCATTCCCCCATCCCATTGAAATCCTTAATGACATTGGTATCGATATGCAATTTCGTCCTAATATCCATGTTGTGAGAAATGCTAGAGCTTTCAACTATCCTTCACAATCCTTTCCATGTATCATCATGGGAATACAAAAGTGTCACAATTATCTTACATTAACGTGTAAGTAAATTTTACACATTATTTTTAATTATCTCATCTTAACATCTTCTCACCTCATTCTCACTTAACATACAAGTAGATGGGTGTGAGAGTCCACTCCATTCTAGTTGAGGAACCTCACCTCTTATGGCTTCATAATAAAAGAAAATAGAAACATAACACAAGGGATGAGGCACACACACATAAGATAACTTGATTTTCCCACTCCATTCACATAATAATCCATATTCTTTCATAACCTATTACATCCACAATTATAAACATTCATCTTCGTAATCAAGGAACTTGCAATATTTTTTACAACTTTAAGGTTTCAATACAAACTTCTCTAAAATTTTAAACATTAAAATTCAAGAATTTAAGCATAAATTTGGAGTCAAGGGTATTGGAAGAGCTATTTTCTAAACACATACAATTTTTGAGGATTTTCTTTTATAATTTTAACATAAAATGCATCTTCCCAAATAAAATAAAATGGGAACTGTTGAATTGATTCCAAAATTCCAACCACCCAATCTTTTCTAAAAGAGGTAAATCCAATACATGCACTTTAGATAGTCATGAAAAAATAGCATAAAGGAAATACATAAGCAAACCATATTTATTCACTTACTCATTAACAGGGATAACTTTAAGAAACCTCTCTTCAAAAAAGTTATAAATCTTGGCGAATCTTGCATTATTTTCAAAATGAATATTAATTCTATTGATGAATCTTTCTTTCTTTTTTTAAAAAGATATTTTATTGTCAATTTTTTTAAATCACTAGAAATTTGTGAAAATATTGGTGAATTATACTTGTATTCAAACAAATAATATAATGTTGTTGGCAAATTATGTTGTATTAAAATAAAATTGTTGGCGAATTAAACTTGTATGCAAAGAAATAAAATAATTTTGATGGTGAATTAAACTTGTATTCAAAAAAATAAAATAAGTTCAATGGTGAATTATATAAATATTCAAAACTATAAAATTAATTGTTTGGTGAATGTGTTGGAAAGTTTTTGAAAAATCATAATGTGGGTGGCAAAATATCAAATGCTAAATAACAATTAAATTACTTGGAAATTTTATAACTTTAAATAGATTTACATTCTAGGTCGAAGTCATGACACAACTAAATTTGTACATAAATTCTTTGGAATAGACATAAGTGTTAACAACTATGTGGGAAGTTGAACAACTTTATTGGTCTTTGGTCATTGATTCTCTTTGGTGGTTTGTTGACACTTGATAGACTAATTTGTCAAATGATTGCAAAGGTATAAGTTCTATTCTAGGCTAAAGTTTTGGCACACCCAAATTTGTACATAAATTATTTGGAATAGAAACAAGTATCAAAAAATTTCTAGGAAGTGCTCAATGTGTCGATAGTGAATTAATTATATTGGCCTGTGGTGAATTAAATGTTGAAGGAATAAATTTTGATGTCTTGGATGTATATGTGGGTTTGAACTAGAATTCCACCCAGCCTGCCCAATGCTAACTTGATGTTCTTAATTTAATGTGTTAGTGTAGGTGGGATATCTTTAAAAAATTATTATTATTATTTATCTCCTCTTCTGATTAGAAGTTACCAAAATTTATTGAGAGTTGATATTGAAAATTGTGAGGTACAACTAGGAATTTAATTCTCATAGTCCATTATATCCTCCTTCACTATAGTTGAACACTCCAAATAGATTTCATATATTTTTAACGATTTGAGGTACTCTGCCTAAAGCCATATGTCAATCCAAATAACATTTGTCATTTTCAATGACTTTCCCATGTTCTGATGATGCCTCCAAAAAGAAGGAAATATTTTTGTGAGCATGTGTGCTAGAATTTCAAGGCTCTGTAAGAGTCTAAATCGCACATATTTTAAATATTTAATGATTAAGTGTTGGGTTAACCTCAATTTTTTCTATAAAGAGGGATGGTGAGTTTAGTTGAAATCATTCTTAAGTCCATAAAATGATTTTGAGTGCAATGTTCTAAATTCTAATAAGTCTTTTGTGAGGTAAACAAGGATGATGTCATGGTATTATTGAGGATACTCTAGACATTATCATGCCTCAAGTTATGTAGTTTTAGAGGATGAGGATTAGTGCAGGAGCACCTTGATCATTGAATGCCTTCAAAAGGCTAATTTGTCAAATTTGTTTGTTGAAGCCTAAAATGATGTGTCAAGGATATGTAATGATTAATTTGAATGTATTTAATCCATGTAATAGGTCCAAGGTGGTGAAAAATGCAAAACATGTAATATTGTCCAATATGTAGAAAGAGCAAAAAAGAAGGAATGTGAAAAGACAAAGTGGTATTTGAAGGGATAGGTCGTTCAAGGTAGTTGAAGGGGTGGTTATCAGTTTAGAAAGTTATAAAAAACATGTAAAGGCCGAGAAAAAGCAGATTTGTTGTATTCTTGAAAATATTTTAATAAAGAAAGTTCCATGTTTCCTAGTTTTATAGTAATTTCTTCTCTAGACCAGTAGACCATAAGCTATCTATTTAGGGGTGTTGGATAGGTCTCTATCAATTTTAGATTAAAATCAAATCAAATTTATGTGTTTTGTCTGAGAAAACCCAGTCAAGGGTTTGATAGTCTTGTAGGGAATACGCTTCCCATCCCACCATCATAGGGTCAGTAGAATGGTGGGATGGCTTGTTTCTGCTTACATAATATGCCTTGAGTGATATATTTTTTGGATAGGGATAGGGAATGCAAGATTATGGGATTTGATTGCTGCTCCAAAAGGAAAAAACAGTGAGTTCCAAGCATTGGAAGTTGACACAATCAAGGGGTTTGAAGGAATGGCATGTGCATGCACTTGGGAATGATCTCAAATGTTTTTGTAGACATATTGAGACAATTTTTAGGTGGTTTCCGGAGATATAGAGGTTTGCAAGTGTGGTTTTCACAAAAACCCTCCCTATTTTGGTGCTTGTTCACCCTATAAACAAGGGTTTACGTTTGGGCTTTTGGTAAAGATTATGGGATTAAAGGATTGGTTATTCCAATGTTTAAGAACATGACCTAAGACTTTTTGCAGCCATTTTTGGTTATGAAGATAGTTAGATGGTAGTTGCTTTGGATTTTAGGCCTATTTGGTGCAAGTTCAACATAGGATAGTCAATATTTTGTGATATCTTCCAAAACAACTGTATCTAAGTTTTTGATATATTTTATCAAAGAAAAATGGGTCTTTGGAAGTGTGATTGGTTTGTGGAGATACTCTGTGTATTACAAAATATTACCCGTTTTAGGGGTTTGTTGACCTACTTGAAGTGCAGTGTGTTCATTGCTTTAGAAGGTGAGAATTTGATCTACAGAAGTAAAAGTGAATATTTGTGTCTTGAAGCTATTTAAAGGAGATTGTTAAAAAGGTTTGAATGTTTGGATATGGATTAGCAGGTAGACAACTAATGTTGCTTGTTGTTGTTACAAATGGTGCTTAAGTGAAGGCAGGGGGTGTTGATTAGAGCACAGATTTCTTAAAAGGCAAGGATGGTGTTTGATTGCAGGTCTGAGAACAGGGTGTTAGCATGATGAATTGCTTTATAATCATATTTCCCAGTTTGGAATACAATTGATATGGTTTATAATTGAATATATGATTGGTTTCTGATTAGATTTGTGTTCATATGGTCATCTTGTGTTACGGATGATTTCCTTATGAGAGGCTGAGAGAATTTATGGGTGTTGAAATGGTGAGTTGATTTGTGGCATAATGTGCTGCCTTGGAGAGTGAGTGTGTTGGGGGACTTTCTGAATGAATTAAAGAATGAACATAAGTTGTGAATGTTGAAAATAATGATTTAATTCAAAGCTTTCTAATGGTGATATGAAGATGAATATGTTGAAACAGATCTTCTCATGTTTTGGTTTTGGGTCAGATGTACCCTGTGTTTGTGTGGTTTGGCAGTTTGTACTACATCAAGGATATTGAAGAATGAGGATAGGGAAAAGAGAGACCAATGCCCTTCAGAATGGGTGGAATTAGACTATCCTCATCCTAGTTTCTGGATTTAATTAATTTGATTAGACAAAGCTTAAGAAGCAAACCAATTTTATTTATAATATATTTTTTATAAACATTAAAGATATAATTACCAAAAAAAACTAAAGAATATAAATCTATGGATATAAGTATATATACTCAAATTCAAATAAAAATGAATTTATAGCATATCTGATGCTAAAAACTCTCATGTAATCAAATCCCGATTCCAAAAAAAAAAAGTTTAAGTGATAATAATCAAAATGGTTACTCTGTAAATGAGAAATATGATATATAATAATTAAAGTAACTATAATATATATTTTCATTTAATATGACATAATTTGATATATCCTCCAAAAATTAAAAATTCACCATTCTATTTTGGATCGAAGTTTTCACACACCTAAATTCCTACATAAAGTCTCTATAATAGAGACAAGTGTCAACATATTTTGATGTTAGACTTGTTTAACACTTGAAATACTAAGAGGGGGGTGAATCAATATTCTTGTAAATTATTCAAATATTTAAACATCCAATCCACATAGCATAGTCAATTGTAGTAAATGAAAGAAAGCATGAAACATCCAACAACATCACATAACACATGAGCACCAATATTTTTACATGGAAAACCAAAAATGGGAAAAAAAATGGTGAGGATTAGCTCACAATATATTATAACTAGTTATAGTATATTTACAGAAGTGCTCACTATAGGTGGACTCACTATCCACTAAGAGAAAGCGAGATAGAAGAAAGTTTGTGGCTCACAACCTAGATTGAACTATTATAATTGCATCTAGAATATGCATGGGATACAATTCCAGTGAAGCTCAATACACTGAGTTTAAACACTTCATCTGATTTTGATCTAACATTCAACTTTCCTCTACATTCACATCACTCTAATATTCTTCTTAACATTCACAACTTAAATTTGTAATGTATTCGCTCAATTCACATCATTCATATCACTTACATTTTATTCATATCTCAAAACACCAAAAATGATCTAGCTTATATATTTGCTTCAATCATAACATCAATTAGGTCAGCCTAATTAGATATATCATACAAAATATATAATATATTATTTGTCAGCTCAAATCCTTCCGCACACGCCTCGTGCAAAAATTCAATACTTAAAACAATTTGAAATAGGTCGAAATGGACCTATAATAGCTCCCATATAACTCTGTAATACTTAATTAATCTTCACATACCTTCAAACCTATTAGGTCGGCATCACAGAATACCTAATACAAAAATTCTTCAATTGTATACCTATATTCAAACACGCGGTCCTCAAAACACGGTTCCATCTAAAACACACACTCTATTGGCATCTGTCAACATCTCCTTAAATTTGCAAAGCCAAAATCTTATCCACGAAAATTGTGGTCTCTCCAACTCATATTCACTATATAGGAAATAATTGTAACTACCGGGCCAAACTTTTGTCATTCATAACTTTCAAACCAAAAGCTAAAACAAGATGGAATTCTAAAATTAGATACTTCTACTAACCAAAAACATTATGCTAGAGTCACAAAGTGAAATTTTAATTCGTGGACCAGTTTGGACCCAAAAATTAGATGCTCTATACCCAAAAACACTGATATAAACACAATCATTTTTTATCACAATTATCTTCATGGATCAAAACTTCTTGCAAAATTATCTTCCACAAACATCCCAAAACATGTTAGGACCAACCAAAATGATTTTCACCATGACCTCCATATCAAGATACAATTTTGATATCAATAACAACGTTGCAATACATAATAGTATACCTTGTGCTTATCACATATGCTCATGTTTCCAATAACTAAATCACTGAAAAACTCCTCATTCTTCCAACAATCTCCTCCTTTGTCATTGATGGAAACATGCCAAAAAATATCTAAAATATTCTCCCCCTTTGACATCAAGGGCAAAGGGCGCATGTAACAAATTTTCTAACATATACCAAATCTCCCTCTGAGAAATACATGCATATGTACAAACTGAAAGATTGAATTGACTCTCCCTAAGTCATGTACCAGAGAAATACCAAAAAATTGTATAGGAAACCATTCTATATACTCCACATATGTACAAAGAATTTGAAACTGAAAAATAGAAATGCATAAAGAATAGAAATGTTGTCAACAGGAGGAGGTTGACTCTTGGAGCTTTTTCACATGAGTCTACCAAGCCTATTTTCCTTCTTCTTCTTCAATGTTTACACTTATATTATTTTCCCTTACTGCCTTTTGTTTTTTTCTCTTCTTGGCAGAGCCTTCAGGTGGTGTTACTATAGTAGCCTTCTTCTTTTCAAGCCTTATCTTTTGCACAACCGAAGAGGATTTCTCCTTTACCAGAGGACTTTCAATTGTTTCCCTCTTTTCTCTAGTACGTTGCTTAGTCTCAGAGGACTTCTAGATAAAAGGAGGGGTGGTAGTTGTTCTACCAAATCTTCTTATGTCAGATGAGCTTCTTGGAGCTCCAGCTCTTGCTCTTGCTTGCTCCACTTGCTCCTTTGTGAATCCCATGTCCTCTGCAAATTGTTCTACCATATTTTCAACCTTCTTCTTTATCTGTCGTTTTCTCTGCTCCATATGCACCTCCATAGATTTTTCTTCATAGGTGTCACACCTTGCTTTAGTGGTATCTTTTTGGACTCTTCAACAAAATATCGGCCAAACCGGTAATATCTTGTTCATTGATCTCATATCCCAACTCAAGGATCTATATTGTCCTTGATTCTACTACTTCCATGATGCACTCATCTATTGATACCAAGAATGTGATATCATTTTGATACTTCTCTACCATTTTCCTAGGAATTTTGTCTCTTTCATGCTTTTTTTTCAAAAACTACAAAGAAAGTAAAAAGAGCCTCATCTTGTGCCTTTAAATTACCAAGACTTCTCAAAAAGTCTCTAATTTGATGAGCAACGGGTCTACCTTGCAACCATTCCACACTTTTAGTTCTGAGGAGTTCCTTCAAGAAATAGAAAAGTAGACATACAACCAAGGTTCCATACTTGAATGGATAATTCTTCTCCTTTGTTTGTTTCAAGTTCTCCATTAACTATTCTCTTAACAATTCACAAAGATCATAGCCACACCTTTTTCTACCATTTCATATGTAACATTGATTGTGGTGGCAGTTACAAAGTTCTCTATTTATGAAGTAAATCTTGTAACCAATCAACATAGTTGCATATTTCATAGTTATATTTCTGATATTATTTACTATTAAATCTCTCTTGTTATAAGTTGCACCTATGAGTTCCATTACAACCTCGTTCTTAACTAATTGTAGTATTGGAACGGGTCTGGTGGAGCATAGACTTGTAACCTCTCTAATCACATCCTTTGTAATAATCCCAGGCATGTCGATCCAAAAAAATTATCATGAATTCTACTTAATGCAATCCTAACCCATTTATCATCAAAGTAAAAATTTAGAAACCATTACCACACATCAAGTTTCTTTATGACTAGGTTTTGGTATTTTGGTTTTAGGGAAAATTTGTCTCCAGTAAGTTCTTTCACCCACACATCTCCTAGCTTAGTGTGATCATATTCCTCTATCTTTCCATGAATATAAATCCTTATATCTTTTGTAGGCAAAACTCCATATGGAACATGTGAAAATATACCTAACAGGTCATCTTTTATGGATTTAGAAAGGTATTTCTTGAATTTAGGTTGTGTCTTCTCAGTAACCTCAATTACCCTCGATGTTTCCCTTGTAAAATTAATTCAAACTACTTTCAAAAGAGTTCTCTAAGAAACTAGGGAAAAACTGAGATTGTAAATACTAGTTCTTTCACTTGCTAGACTAGGGTTTAAATGCACCAAATCAAAAATCACCTTGACCACTCCAAGTCCTTTCTTTGTTGCTCTACTTCTTCTTAAATGCTTATTGTAAATGAATTTGGTTAAGTGAAATCACTTTATAACCCTTTTATTTTGAGCTAATTTTGCATTGAATGCTTCAAACAATAAATTTGTCAAACCCTTAACTATATGCACAATTAGCTTCAGATGCTTCACAAATTTTTGTATTATCATATTTTCTTCTGGGATCTTCACCAATAGATCAAGCATGTTGAGCTACATCACATATCTTTGTGTTGAAGCATCAACACCACTTCTTTGCATGGGATGAAATATTTTTCATTTAATCTCTCCCTAAGCCAAAACTCTCAACTTAGTTTCCAAAGGAAACATCTGCATTGAATGATGGTACAAATTCATCCTTAACCTCAATATATTTCTTCTTTCTCCAAAGCTTATCCATCTCCTTCTTTGTCTCTATTGGATCAACCTTTTCTATTGGTTCATTCTTCTTTACGGGATTATCCTTTATCATATTTCTACTCTTGCATAACTTAGAAATGTGTCCAGGTCTATTGCAATTGTAGCACGTGACTTTCTTCTTACCGATATTCCTTCCATTCATTCTAGATCTGCATTGATTAGCTTTATGCCCAAATCCATTGCATGTATAATAGTAACCATTGAAAGATTGAACCACTCTACCATTTTTATAACCATTCATCATTTGACTTTTGCACTCATTAGCTCTATGACTAAATTTCTTGCATGTAAAGCATTGACTAGAAAAAGGTAGAAAATTCTAACTCATTTTTCTTCTACATTCCATTACCTTGTGTCTGAATCTATTGCAAGAATAACATAAATCATTAAAATATGGGTTTGTGCATTTGCTTTTCTGACTAGTGGTCTTCTAGCTTCATTCCTTTGATTTCGGATCTACTTGCCATTGTTCTTCTTATCTTTAGTCTTCTTTGATTCATTGATCTTCTTTTTTGCATTTGGTGTTTGATATGCTTTTGAACTTTCACCCTTGTCAAATCCCAAACATTCTTTATCTTTGGAAGCTTTATGACTTGTAATCATCTCATCAAGAATGATACAGCTCATCTTGAATTTTTCTTCGTGATTCTTTTCTTTTTCTAGATGTGATCTTAGGTTCACCACTTCTTGTTCAAGCCTTGTGCATTCCTTAGATTTTCTTTTCACTATTGTATTCAAACATTCCTTAACTCTTTTCTTTTCTTCAAATTGCACCTTTAGACTGATGATAGTTCCTTTTTCTTACATCTCTTGTTCACTAAATATCTTATCCCTTTCTCTGAACTTCTTGATTTTCTCTCTTAATTTCTTGATGCATTCATCTGCTTCTTTGACATTTTATTTTAGATTTATGCTTTCAACTTTAGTCCTTTCAAGATCTTCAAGGGAAAATTTTAGTTCTCCATCTCCTTCAAGCATGCAATCTTCTTCTATGAATCGAACAGTAGGAATCTCTTCCACAGGAGTAGATACTCTTCTAACATCCATGTGTTCAACCTCCAAGACCTTCCCCAATTAGTTAATCTCCTTCCAAGGAACCAAATCTTATACAAATTGTTGAACACTTTGAATACTAAGGGGGGTGAATCAGTATTCTTTTAAACCATTCAAACATTTAAACATCCAATCCACATAGCATATTGAATTTTAGTAAATGAAAGAAATAATGAAACATCCAACAACATCACATAACACATGTACACCGGGATTTTTATGTGGAAAACCCAAAATGGGAAAAACCATGGTGAGGATTAGCTCACAATATATTATAACCTATTATAGTATATTTATAGAAGTGCTCACTGTAGGTGGACTCATTATCCAAGTGAACTCACTATCCACTAAGAGAAAGAGAGATAGAAGAAATTTTGTGGCTCACATCCTAGATTAAACTGTTGCAATTTTATCTAGCATATGCATGAGATATAGTTCTAGTGAAGCTCAATACACTGACTTTAAACACTTCATCTGATTTTGATCTAACACTTTTCTTTCATCTACATTTGCATCACTCTAATATTATGCTCAACATTCACAACTTAGATTCATAATGTATTCACTCAATGTGCATCATTTATATCAGTTACATTTTTTCATCTCTCAAAACACTAAAAATGATCTAGCTTATATATCTGCTTCAAGCATAACATCAATTAGGTTATCCTAATTAGATGTATCATACAAAATATATTATATATGACTTTTCGGCTCAAATTCTTCCACATGCCTCGTGCCAAGATTAAATCCTTAAAAAAAATTGAAATAGGTCAACATAGACCTATAATATATCCCACATAACTTCACAATACTTACTTAATCTTTGCATACCTTCAAACCTATTAGGTCGGCACTACAAAAGACCCAATACCAAAATTCTTTAATTGTGTACCCATATTCAAACACGAGGTCCTCAAAACACTATGCCATCTAGAACACACACTCTATTGACATCTTTCAACATCTCCCTAAATCCACAAATCTAAAATCCTATCCTTGGAGAAGTACGAACTCTACAACTCATATTCACTATACAGGAAATGACTGTAATTGTCAGGCTGAACTTCTATCATTCATAAATTTTAAACCAAAAGCCAAAACAAGATGTAATCATGAAATTAGATGCCTCTACAAACCAAAAAAATTATGCTAGAATTACAGAGTGAAATTTTAATTCATGGACTAGTGCGGACCCAAAAATTAGTTGCTTTGTACCCAGAAACACCGGTATAAACACTTAGTTATTTTTCATCTTAATTGTCTTCATGGAACAAACCTTCTTGCAAAATTATCTTCCAAAAACATCCCAAATCATGTTAGAACCAACCAAAATGATCTACACCATGATCTCCATATCAAGATACAATGTTGACATCAATGACAACATTAAAACACATAATAGTATACCATGTGCTTATCCCATATGCTCATGTTGCGAACAGCTACATCAATGACAAATGCATCATTCTTCCAACAAGAATTTTTTTTCTCATGAAATTTTCACTTAAGTTATTTCACATTTCTTTGGATACATTTTTTTATTGGCCTCTTGAACTATGTTACTGACTAAGCCTATTTTCTAAGTATTTTAATAATGTTTTTGTTTGCTTGCAATTGTGTGCTTTGTTGGTTAAAATAATTCTATCCTACTAATTTATTTCTAACCTTAAACTGTAGGCTTCTCTTTTCTTCCCACCACTTTACCTTCTATTTGACTAGTGACTCAAGCTCAAATCATTCTCATTTTCTTAAGTTGTAATAGAAAGCCTTTATATTCATTGATTCACCAACCTCTTTTCCTAGTGATAGCTTATGAATTTTAAGACATGTTCTTTTAAAATCACTTATGTCACCTTTGTTATGTACTTGTATGGTGGTCCCCACTTTGATCCTTGCTAGCACCAAATTTCATGTTCCCATTGCATCACACACTTTTAGTTCATCATAGTTCTCATTTACTACAAAGCCTTCAAGTTGAGATGGTGTGATATGATGACATGTGTCTTTTCGATGCTAAAGTGTTATCCAATTGTATGTTGCATCATTCCCAATTGACATCCTCATATTGATGTCGCAAGAAAATATTTTATCGCATGCTCTTGTTAATTGTAAAAGTCTAAAAATTGTGGCATTGTGATATTAAGACACATGTCACTAACATGTTGTGTGCCCAACATCTTTCTTGGGTTATTTGAAGCGATTGTATGTTGACACTTGTACTTTTTCAGTTCCACATGGCATTAGTTGTCCATTCCTATTTGAAGTCCATGTGGTCAAAGTATTTCACCATTCAATTAAATAAAGTATATAAATTTGACTAAATTGAAATCGGATTATATTTAAATAAATTTATTAAAGTTAAATTTTAACTTTATTTATGTACATTTAATTTTTATTTACTTAATTTATTTTATGTTGCAGCTATGGATATTAAAAGCATATATATTAATAATATATACAAAGTATGCCAATAGGTATCCTTATCGAGAAATTTTTTCGATTAGTTAAGTATTACATTAATGAACCAAAATAGTTTGGCAACTACCAGATCAAATTTTATTGTACCCAAAAATAATTATTTATGGAAGTTGGCATAGATTGTAAGGAGAAAAATGGCATTGTATCCATGCCCTATTTTATTGCAATGATTGAGATAGAAAATGAATATTCATGTCATTTCCAATATTGTGTTTCAATAAATTTCAAGGGCACTTCTTCTCTAGATATACATATATTTTAATATCTTCAATTGCTAGAATGATAGTGAATTTGAAGTGGATCTATCTTTCACACTTGAAGGTGTATTTTCAAGTTAAGAGGATAATTTCAATGCATTGTTTCTAAATTTTATGATATCAACAACATGGGTTTTCTTTGTAAATAAACGGTGGCATATATTCTCTCATGGCTGCATACCCTAGCTATTGATCTCTAGACAAGCCCTCCTTTTTCTTTCAAATGTTTGGTCTTTGTTCACTTTGAGAAAGCTCATCCAAGTTGAGAAATAAATCTTTGTATTTTTATATGAATGTAATTAGATTTGAATATCTATGACATCGTTGATGGCTCTATAATATTATCTTAGAAAATCAATATAATAAACTACTTTTTATTTTTATTTTATCTCCAAAAAAATAATATTTATAAATGATTTAAGGGATTCTTAGGTTCACACTTGTTTTTATTAACTCATATTGGTTAGCGTGTAAGGAGTGTTTTAAATCATTTTCATTATTTTGTAGTTGTATGCCTAAGTGAAAGTATTTATGGGTTAATACACGAGTCTCTTGTATAAATTATATATTACTAAGTAGATTGTACCTTTGGGGAAGAAGGGTGTTTGAGGTTTTGAGCTCTACAAGACATAGCCAATTGTATCAAACTCATATTGGAGTTAGTTGTTCCTTTGATACTAGGTTTTCATCTATATTCAACTATATATTATTGGATTAGGCACCACTATGATTATCAAATGCCAACCACCCACTCATTATAAATAAAAAAAATCTTTTATGTATTTTCATTTTTTTTAACTTTATTTATTGTTTCATTATGTATAGATCACTATTAATTTTTTAATTAGCCGATAGGCTATTATACGTGGGGGAACCCCACCGACATTTCCAGTAGTCTGACGCCGACGAGAACCCCACACAATTTACGGCAGGACAAAATCATTTTTTAATTTTTTAATTTTAAATCCACAACACCCAAAAAAAACAATAACTACTTTTCAAAGGGTCATCGTGGAACACGAAGCATCAAAGTACGTCAAACAAAAACCAACTGTATTTTTGGCCATGCCGGCTCTCATCCAACCTCGTTTATATCTACCACACAAACAATTAACTAAACAAAACTAAAATCAGCCTATACTTTTGCCAGATCAATACATCTCAAATACATAACGCCATTAATGAAAACAAGATAATTGTTTATTTATTTTAATATAAATAAAGTCTGAATTTACTATAAATTGTTTGAGCGATGAATGGATTATTCTTCAAATTTAAAGATGCTAGATAATTGAAAAAGGAGATTTAAAGTGTTAAAATATAAGTAATTTAACTGGCGAATTTAAATTTACAAAAAAAATTTATAAAATAAATGATAATTTATGTAATAAGTAAAATAAATAATAATTTATATAATAAAATAAATTAATTTATGTAATTTATATAATAAAATAATAAAATAATAATTTATTTATATAATTTATATAATAAAATAAATAATAATTTATGTAATAAATAATAATTTATGTAATAAATAAAATAAAATAAAATAAAAGATTCTTTAACTAAAATAAATAAAATAATATATATATAAAATAAATAATAATTTATTATACTAATTTATATAATAAAATAAATAATAAATAATAAAATAAACAATAATTTATGTAATAAATAAAATAAATAATAATTTACATAATAAATAAAATAAAAAAGATTCTTTAAATAAAATAAATAAAATCATATAATAAATTTTTAATAAAAATAAAATTTGTTCTGTGTTATAAAATCCAAACAAAAATAAAATAATATAATAAATTTTTAATAAAAATAAAATTTGTTCTATGTTATAAAATCCAAACAATAAACAAATAGAAAAATGAAAAACTAAAGTTGTATAGGAAGTGTTGTTTTTGGAATGAATTGGAGAGGAGGGTAAAGAAGTAGAGAGGGAAGGATAGAGAAAGAGAGAGAGAGAGGAGGGAAAAGAAGTAGAGAGGGAAGGATAGAGAAAGAGAGAGAGAGGAGGGAAAAGTAGTAGAGAGGGAAGGATAGAGAAAGAGAGAGAAAGGAGGGTAAAGGGACAGAGGGAGGTAGAGAGGGATAAGTGAGATAGAGATAGGGAGGGAGAGAGAGGTGGGATAGAAAGAAGTAGAGAAGGAAAGAGAGAGCCAAAGAGAGAGGGAGGGAGGGAGAGCTAGAGAGGGATAGGGGAGATATAGAGAATTAGAGGGGGAAGGAGAGAGAGGTAGAGAGGAATAAGTGAGAGAGGGAGAGAAGTAGAGAGGGAAGGAGAGAGTGAGAGAGAAATAGGTGGGATGGAGGGAGAGACAGGTAGAGAGGGATATGTGATATAGAGAGAAATAGAGAGGGAAGGAGAGAACAAGAGGGAGATAGAAGGGGGAGGGAGGAAGGGAGAGGTAGAGAGGGATAGTGAGATAGAGAAAGAGAGAGGGGGATAAAGAAGTAGAGAGGGAAGGATAGAGAAAGAGAGAGAGAGGAGGGTAAAGGGATAGAGGGAGGTAGAGAGGGATAAGTGAGATAGAGATAGGGAGGCAGAGAGAGGTGGGATAGAAAGAAGTAGAGAAGGAAAGAGAGAGCTAGAGAGAGTGAGGGAGGGAGGGAGAGGTAGAGAGGGATAGGGGAGTTATAGATAATTGGAGGGGGAAGGAGAGAGAGTTAGAGAGGAATAAGTGAGAGGGAGAGAAGGAGAGAGGAAAGGAGAGAGAGAGAGAGAGAGAGAGAGAGAAATAGGTGGGATGGAGGGAGGGATAGGTAGAGAGGGATATGTGATATAGAGAGAAATAGAGAGGGAAGGAGAGAGCAAGAGGGAGAGAGAAGGGGGGAAGGAGTGAGGGAGAGGTAGACAAGGATAGGTGAGATAGATCATGGCTTTCTTCATGCCATGCACTACTTTTCACGGTTGTAAATAATGTGGGCTCATCCTATCAGCATAAGTATTGCACCTTATTGGGGTGCAAGTGCTAGTTATAGTTATTGTTGATGAGGGTGAAATATGTCTTTGTTTTACCTTTTTATTTGCCTTTAAACCTTGTCATTTTGTAGTATTTTTTGTTGCTCCTGTCGCCATTTGTTAATGCTGAAGATGTTTTATAAAATACAAGGAAAGATGGAAACCTATGAATATAATGAAATCCTTTGATTATTTATTGATTTTCTCTATGATTTTGGTAGCAGGGGATGCTTAATGGATGGCACGTGGATAAGGGCATCAATGGAATGGAGTTGAGATCGTTTGAGATTTATTTGACATTTTGATTAAACTAGTGCTAAGTTGTATTTGTTTGTTTTAATTTGTTATGTCATTTTGAAATGATGGCAAAAGACTCCAAACTATTTTCGATTATCTTTTAAGGTTGTTGTCTGCAGGTCGAAACAACCAAAGACTCTTCTATATTTTTATTTAGCAATAATTATAAGTTTAATTGGTCTATGGTATCTATAAATATGTAAGCCAAGACTGAGTCGATATAGATGATAATATATTGATACAGATTTCAATTTGCAAATTAAACACTGTGAAGTGATTCAAATAAACAATTGATTAGCGTGGAGTAGTTTGTGTGTGTGAGATCCATCAACAATAGTCAAAGAAGGCAGATCCCACTTCATCGATTTCTTTGTAGTTTTCAACTATCACTGTTTACCATTAAATATGTATAAACTTCATTCAACGTATTAAATTCTATAAATATTAATTGGTGTGGTTATCAAATGTGCATGAGTATATTTTAGTGTGTTTCATTTCATTTTTTCCTTTTAATTATATTTTGTCTTTGTGTGCAATAGTAATGATTTTTACTATTTTATATTAATCGATTCTTATTGTAGACTGTTTGAATATAGGCTCTTATCACGGAATTGACAAGAGGAATGAGAGTCAGATTACAAAATAAACTTAGACAAAGTAGTTGCATTCATCCACACTTGGATTTCTAGGTTTATCCCTTAGGAAAAAAACCCCAATATCTTTCACAAGTTCACAATTCCTAGATTGACATCAAGGAATAAACTGAGGAACCTTCAGAACTCTCAAGGATTGATTCAAACCCATCTACCCAAATTAAGATAGAATTACAAGGATAGTTTTACCCATCATATCAACCATAATTTAATCCAATCATTTTGGTGTCATTGTTGGGGAAAAATATTAAAGGCTTGAAATCATAGCAAGTTGAGTTAGGACCAGTATGTCAAGAGGAAATCCTATACAATTTTCGAACTTGTTAAGTTTAATACTCATAATTTGTGTTGATATAAGTCATTTAGGTGCATGAATCATAGTAGGGATAGTAGATGGATATTTATTAGAAAAGAAAAGGGAAGTAGTTCACATCCAGAGAAACTTAAAAACAAATCAAAATCATCCATTGTGGGATCACAACTCCAAGAATTGAAAAATAGGTCAAAGCCACCCGTTGAAGGAAGTAGTTCAACACGAGAAAAATTGAAAACTAAATTACAACCATTAGAGCTACCCGAACTTGATATTGAGAAGTGCATTATTGAGTCCATTATTATTGAGACACCTATAGGTACCCATTCATGGTCTTCCAAATTATTGCAAAGAAAGGTTGAAAAGTTCTTTTGAAAATCTTACGGATCAAAAGTTGGTCCATTCTTAGAAACTGAAGAGCCATTTAAAATCTACTTTACCCCTTAGGCATTATACGTTATGGTTAATCCCAACAACAACAACAACAATTATGCGAGAGAATTAGCCCACAACAACCCGGTCACCTTTGAATTCCCCATTATGCATCCTCGATGCTCCTATGAAAAACATTTCCCATTCTGCTTTACCAGTTTTTCGTGGTCTTTCTGTTGAGGATCCTGACATGTTCTTATTTGAGTTTGATGTGTTGTGCCACAACTGTGATTATTAGAGTGATGCACAAAAGCTCAAATTGCTCCCAGCCACATTAAAGGATGTATCCCTACATTGGTTCATGAACCTCAGGAATATCAAAACATGGGAAGTCATGAAGGAATTATTTCTAACCAAGTACTAGGAGTATTGTAAAACAAAAGAGGTGTGGGATGAAATATTTCGTATGACATAGAAAGAAGACGAGTCTATGGAAGATTACCTCAAATGCTTCATGTTCAGTTTTCAACGATCACGACAATACTGGCTAACTCCTAATGTTGTTAAAATGTTGTTTCTTAGAGGCATAAGATATGATACTATGGAAGCATTAAATTTAATAGGAAAAGGTAACATCTCTAAAATGGACTTTGATGACATTTGTGACATTTGCAGGAACTATTCAAGGTCTCAACATTCGGGAAGGAACTATCTAAGTAAGCCTTGTGCCTAGATAATGCAACAGGTATAACCAAGCATGAAATAGGCAATTTTCTTGAGGATCTTAAAATTGATTTGTTAAATCATATGGGTAAACAGATAGACACTCTATACACACATAGGAAGAAAGAGGAAGCCAAAAAGGCCTTGGTTGTGTTTTGTCTAACTTGTCACAAGAGACATAGTAGTGAAGACTTCCCTTACAATAGGACAAACATTTCATCCTTAGAAGAAGTTAGTAAGAGTTCTACCTTACGACCT
Source organism: Sequoiadendron giganteum (assembly GCA_007115665.2). NCBI lineage: Eukaryota > Viridiplantae > Streptophyta > Pinopsida > Cupressales > Cupressaceae > Sequoiadendron > Sequoiadendron giganteum. Next base: position 429,815,017 of record CM021106.1, read on the forward strand.
CTTCTTGTAGGTGTGCCTAATATAGAATATTCTGAGGAACCTGTCTACTACATGGCCCCTAGGTGACCTTTTCCACCCTGAGTAATGAACCTTGGCATGACAAATGATTATCTTGCTTCAAGACCCATCCAATCCAATTCTTTTTCCAATCAACTCAAATGGTATGGAGGTTAGCAACAACCCTTGCCATACCCTCAATGGATTCCATAATATCAGTATGCTTCACAACCGTGGCAATAGGCATGGAGGCCACAATCACCACAACCTGCACCATATCCATCACAATCACAATTTTCGCTTCCTCCCATGATCGACCAATACCAACAGCCACATCAATTTCTTCCACCCATACCATCATCATCTACTCAGCTAACCAATCCCACATAGCCACCGAAGCCTACACCAATTCCAACCCAACCAAACCTAAATCCCAATAATAAGGCAAAACAACCTTTGTATAATAATGAGGCAACAGGTTACTCTACTTACCCTGTAAATATGGTAGAATTAGATGGAGTTAAATTAAGATCGAGGAAGGCTCTTTAGGGGTCCACCATCACTAAAATTAATGAAGAACTTGAAGTAGAGCCAATAAAAGAACCTCCCTTTCTCAATTGAATTTAGTTTGAACCACTACAAAGGGAAGCCTCTCAACCTAAATTTGATTTTTTCAATGAGTTACACAATGTTAACATCAAGATTCCTTTGTTGTGGGCTATCAAGGACATTCCCATCTATACAAAAATAGTTTGGGATCTATGTACTCGAAAGCAAAAGAAGAAGCAAGACCCAAAGATTGTCCAAGTTATTGGACAGTTGGCAGACCTTATGCTTGGTAATATAACCATTCCTAAGTACTCAGATCTAGGGAATCCTACCATCAAGCTATTTATTGGTAAAGTTAGCATTCCCAACACCCTTTTTGATTTGGGCGTTGAAATTAACATTATGACAAATGAAACAAAGGAAATATTGTCACTAGAGGGACTTAGGCCTACTCCCATAGTTCTCCAAAATGGCAGAATGATCTTTAGTCAAACCAAAGGGTATGATTGAAGATGTAGTCCTCTCTATTGATTCATGAGAATACTCGACTGACTTTATGGTTTTGCAACCAAAGATTAAGTTGGGGGGATACCCCTTAATTTTTGGAAGACCTTGGTTAGTGGTTTCGGATGCATTCATCAATTGTCAGTCAGGAAACATGGTCATTTCTAATGGTGAGCACACAAAATAGTTGAATTTATACCCACCAGAACAACCCTTGTTGGAAGCAAAGGATCCAGTATGGGTTGATAGTGACTTGGATGAGTCATTTCCCATCTTGACAATTGATCAAGCTTTAGATATGGAAGAACCTATAGAGGATAATATTCTTGTTAATTTTCTTTAGAATAGATACACATCTAATGAATCTTTTGAAAGAATGGTTCTTCATTTAGGTATAAATACTCCTTCTCCTTTTGGAAACTTTCCATTAGTAGGTAGCTCATGATCTATTCAACACTTTGTCACATTGCATTAGTTGCTACCTCATAATTATTTGTACAGTTCATTTTTATCTTATGGAGATTCTAGCAATATGTCATCCTCCTTCCAAGTACTAGCCATTAACTCACCTGCACAATTAGAAGCCATGGAAATTCTACCTAATTGTACACTCAATATTAATCCACATTTAACCACTAAGAAAATCCAAGATCTTATTGTCGTGCTTAAAGATAATAGAGATACATTTTCTTGGGAATGCTAAGATATGTGTGGAATTAATCCTGACACCTACAGCCATCATATTTATATTGAAGAAGGTAGTCTTCCAGTTAGGCAACCACAGCAATGGCTCAACCCCATCTTGCGGGAAATAGTTGAAGAGGAATTACAAAAATTGTTAAGAGTTGGGTTTATATATCCTATTTCAGATAGTCAGTGGGTCTCTCCTCTAGTTGTGGTTTCCAAGAAAAATGGTAAGTGGAGAATTTTTGTTGATTATAGAGCACTTACTAAAGCTACTAAAAAGTATCACTTTCCATTGCCATTTATTGATCAAGTGTTGGACACTCTTGTAGGTAAAAAGTTCTTTTATTTTTTGGATAGGTTCAGCAGCTACAACCAGATTCGCATAGCGCTTGAGAACCAAGACAAGACTACTTTCACTTTTCCTTGGGGCACTTTTTCCTAAAACGTTTTTCCATTTGGTTTATGTAATGCCCCTACTACTTTTCAAAGGGTATTTTTGAGCATTTTATGGATCTTGTAAATGATTTTGTTGAGGTGTATATGGACGATTTTAATGTTTATGATAGTACTTATGAAGAAGCTAAAATGAATTTAGAGAAGGTACTTAGACATTGTATAGATACTAATTTATCATTAAGTCATGAAAAGTGCCATATTCTTATGACAGAAGGGATAATACTTGGTCATTACATTTCTTCTAAGGGTATTCAAGTTGACCCCAAAAAGATACAGATCATTCAAAACTTTCCTACACCCACTAGTCAAAAGGATGTGTGTAGTTTTCTAGGACATGCAGGGTAATATAGGAGGTTTATCCAAAATTTTAGTAAGATTGCCTCCCCCTTGTTTTCTTTGTTAGCAAAAGATGTCATTTTCTCCTAGACACCAGAGTGTCAAGAGGATTTTGAAACCATTAAGAACAAGCTTGTCACCATGTAAAGAGCGAAAGTCTTTAATTTCAAATAATCTTATAATTCCTTTAATAAGTTCATTTCCATTCCTTAAATATCGTAACTCCATTCATTAAACTTTATTTAATCCAAATGATCCAAAATATCGACTTAAAGTCTACAAAGAGATTCCTAATACATCCAATTACATTCATAAATACGTGTCATCTTTCACGACATTTATAATACAAAACATTGTAAAAGAAAATTTACAATTTCAAGACTTAGGAATTTTTTCGCCTTAAGTTCTACAATAATCATACAATAATAAAATACAATAGATATATGAAGAAATCTTCATTTGTTCTTCAATCCAATAGACAATCTTCAAACATGAAGATGAGAACAAGATTCAGGAACTTTTTCCGCCCAACCTCGAAGCTTACGCTTCCCTAAAATCTTTAGTCATTCAAAGAACACTCGACCCTGCATGAATCATTTAGCAAAAAGAAGTCAACAAGCAGGATGGAATCTGATGTGTGCCTAGTATAACTAGTAATTTCACAAGCATTTTCATTTTTCTAATTCATTTAAGAAACAAGCAAGTTTGATACTAGGATATGGTAGAGAGTTATAAATATTTCATCTATTTCAATGGTCCTTAAGTTACTTGGCCAAGTAAAATGTCATGCACGACAAATAAAAGTAGTTTTGGAAAAGCAAAACTACACTCTCTAAAAACCCATATTCGGTACCCATCTCGAAAGGTAACTTTCCAAACACATGTCATGCGCATTCAATTATCAAGGTTCCATTCAAAATAAATAAATTATCTTTCCCAACACATGTCATGCACATTCCATATCAAGTATACATGGTTCCATTCAAAATAAAATATTATCTTTCCTAATCATATGAATTGCACTTCTAATTTCAAGCAAACACAATTTTATTGCAGTCATTTCACAGATTTAAATCACAAATAACAATAAGTTCATATTTAAAATAAATAAATTAAAGAAGGTGTATCTCAAATATGTAACTAAGTACATATAAAACAAGAAACGAATAAATGAGCACACATTCTTTCGGTTCATTTACTCATATAATTTAATTACACTTCAATATAATCTTTGTCTAATTTGTTTCCTTTCGAAATAATTTTATTTTAATTTTACTTTCTTTTCTTTTTTGTTTTTCATATTTCCATTAAAATATTATCTTTTAAAAACATAAACCCATCTCATTTTCTTTTGTTTCGAAGCAATTTAATATCATTCCAAGGTAATTATCATATTTCACTTCACTTTTTCAAGCACATTTAAATAAACAGAATTATTTAATCTTATCCTTTTAAATTTTATTTAAACCAAGATCATTCAGCTGTTTAATTCTGCAAAATTCTCCCTATCTTTTCTGTTCTTTTTGTTTTGAAAATTTATCTCTCTAACAGTTTTGATTTTGAAGCTTTTCTAAATCTTAATAGATCTAAAACATACTTTTTTTGTTTGCATATTTTCAATTTACTAAATCAAAATTTCTTAACAAAATAAATATAAATCTACTATCTTTTTATAGTTTTCTGTTCAAGTTATACTTTTTCTCCATAATATTTCAGTCTGGTGTTTGATCTTTTTTTTTCTAAATTTGATAAAATAGTGACAGGCTTTCATTTGATAAAATACAGAAATAAAAGAAAATGATTCAAATTAAACATACTAAGATTGTTAATTGGTAAATAATACTTTCTTTAAATCTACCTGGTAATTTCCTGAATCTGGTTTGTTTTGTTTCCTCTGGCAATTTTTCCCTGTAGTTGTTCCTTCTTTCTATCTTCTCCCTCTCTTCCTGGGCACACCCTCCAAGTTCTCTCTTCACTTAATTTTCTTTATGTTCAAATAACTACTTCTAGCCAGGCCGCACCTCTTCACCTGTTGCTTTCCTATTTACTTCTTCACCTGAGTATTTATCTTTTATTCTCCTGTTCTCCTTACTTCTTCCAACTCCCTCCTTTCTCACATGCGCACATGAGAGACAAGCAGAGTGCTCAAGACTAAATCATATATTGTTCTATCTTTTTTGTCCTGTTCGCGCCCTAAGCTCTCCTCACGGGCGTTTTTGGAGATAGCTAGATAAAGTTTGACAAACCAAACACTAACTCTCCCTTCCCACGCATCTCATGGAGTTAGGTAGCCTTCAATAAAATTAACAAAACCTCTCCTCTCTCCTGGTCGCGTATGGGATGTTAAGGAGAATGAGAATGTTGAAAAAAAACAAATCAAATAAAACTCAAGACTCCTCTGCTCTGGTTGCGCCTCACCATCCCTTCCTCTGGCCGTGCATAATGGAGATATATGTATCTTCCCTCTCACACCTATGATAAGCATAAGTCCCCTAAACTTATAAACTGAAGTTGTATATGCTAGCTCCCTGGCTGCGCGTGGGGAAATAAGGAGAAATAGAAAGAAATCATGAAAAATAAGAACTCTCCCTCTATTCTGGCACTTGGAAATGAGCAGATTGACCATCATAAAAAATAAAAAAATAACAGCTCTCCCCAAAAACGGATTTCCTCTTTTCTCTCCAATTTCATGCGAATGATGTGGTTGTCATTAAAATTAGATCCACTTTTTTATGCTTGATCTCCAAAATAAATTGCCAAACTCCAAGTTCCAATTTATTTGATTGCATGCAAATTGATTGCAAGATATTTGTTTTCAATTTGATAAATACTGTTTTGAATTCAATTTCAATTTTGATTGCAAACGTATTGTTGTTTTCTAATTTGTTTTCAATAACTTATTTTGATATTTATCTATTCCTTCAAACAAATCTTTCCTCTTTTATTTATTATTTGCGAAAATAACAAATAAACCAATAACACAATATTTACATTTTATATATTTTCTCACAACAATCTTTAAATTGCCATTTAAAACAACATCTTCCTTTCGGTAATTTCATTCAACAAATGCATAACCATTATAATAATTAAAATTTAAATCATTTAATTATGCAAATTATGTTCTAATTAATTAAGTGGTGTGTGAGATTTCATCATCGTCATTAACGTCTAATGGCTAAAACGACTCTACCTGAACAATGTTCTCGCATTCATTCTCGTTCACCTGTTCCTGTGTTCACTTGCACTCAAATTCTCATCAGCAATGACAATCCCCGAATTTCATAATAATGAATTCAAATCATTTCATTTGCATTTGCATTTCAATTTCAATCTCAATCTCAATTTCAATACCAATTTCAATTTTAGTAATCATCTAACATAAACATGCAAATCTCCTGATTTATATTTACATTTAAATATTTGATAAAAATTAGTACGTGACATCCTTCCCCTCTTGGAAGAGACATCGTCTCGATGTCTTATTATTCAATCAATAAGCATAGTATCTCAATCAGTAAATCATTGTATCTCAATCATAATGAAATAATAACTAACATCATAGCTCTCAAAACATAAGCATAAGCAATTCATAGTAGCATCCACGCTATCCATGTTCAAAACATGTGAATCAAAAACCAAAGTATCGAGTATCTCATGCATTAAGCAAATACTACTCTAAGAAAGCAAATGAGGAAAATGGTGGTCAATCATCACAGAATCCTACCATGTAGCATTATCCTCAGTATGTTGGTCCCACTGGACCTTGTACTGATTACTATCACTATTAACGCTAGTCTATCAGCAACTGGATTAATGAATTCCAGTACATCAAAGGGTCCTACAAATCTCGGAGCCAACGTTGATGATTTCCCAAAATACGTAAGATTTAAAAAACATTCATCCTATGCAGTACTCTTGTCCTTTATAGACCTTGCTTCAAGAGTCCTTACTATCACATAGGGAAATCTCATATGCTTCACACATACTTACTCTCCCATAGAGCTTTATTCCATAAATACATCCAAAATATAATAATAACTATACTTAGTGATTGAAATTCATTGGTCCATGAGTTTATCCTTAGTATAACCCAAATGGAAGAGGAATGTCGATGTATTGTACACTACATCGTGGGTCCAATCCTTTTCCTTTGTATATCTACACTTTTAGACAACTCATAAACTGAGTCCATCCGCCACTTACACATTCATTATCCTTACCAAAAAGTACTTTCCCTTGATTACTTGTCTATCTCGAGCATAACCTTGCTCCTAGACACTTATCAATTTTGATACTGCTCCACACTTAAGCTTTATTATTAATTAAGTTTCATCGATCACTTCATTCTATTATTCCTTTTTGACATTTTATCAAGTCTATGATTATATCCAAGCCTTTTTCAGCTTTAATAGAGTTTCCTTTCTTCCATATAATGGTCCAAACTCCAATTTTAGAAGTTTACAATTCATTCAAGATTTAGTCCACCATTTTACTTATTTGACTAAAATAATATATTGCACATTTATTCAAATGAATGTCTCATGGTATGATTTTGGTTTACTCAACCCTATCATTATTTGCTAAACTGAAATAACCTTTCAGGTTTACTAAGCAACTGCTTACCCACAATATATTATTTAGAACCAAAATCCTATAAGTCGAGTTTATAAAAACTGTTGGTTTCTTTGATGAGTCTATCCACCAGAACATTATGTTAATTCTACTAACATAGACAGATCAATTTGTCTTGTGTTATACCATTTTCCTTCTAGAATCTCAAGAGAGTTACATGTCCTACCAATGATGACTTATGGTCTTCATTTCCTGGCATACTAGATATTACCTTGCTAAATTTCGTGCAACTTCTTACTCTATCTTTTTCCAGATGATAGTGGATCTTCATCTGACAATTCCTTTTGTCATTTTGATGTTCTATGTCTGACATTATTTTCCTCATTCCATTCTTGAATCTTCCAAATTTTGGACACATAGGTTCTTTTATATCCAACAATATTCTATCCTTTGACTAAGTGATAACTGTTAACTCCAAAAATTGCACCCTAGCTAAGTTGCATGATAAATCATGTTAAGCTGCAACACCTAGCTTTTTAGAGAGAACATGGGATCTTTTCCGGGTTGTGGGTTGCCAAGATTTGGAAAAGAACCTCCGGAGAAGGTCGGCTTCCTAGTTGGTTATCACCTACTTTACTAAATTTTGAGGGGAAAAGGGAGAAAGATTGCATCAAATGATAACTACCTCTTACGGTGATACACCAGAATATGACTTAGACCTTGAAAAACTTAGATTTTATACACTTGTACATAATGACTGAAGAAAACAACTTGCACAACATGTTTCTATGTGCCTTGCATAAGTATTTTATAAAAAGGCCTTATTGCTTGAGCTCTTAAGAGGAGAAGACATCACAGCTAAAAGCAACCTGCAATCTTGACACAGTTTATAACTTGCAAACATCACACTTCTCTACAAAAAGGTACTAAAGCCATGAGACAGAGTTAAGGGAAATGAAAAACTATCTCACCATAACTTAATCAATCATGTGAAAATACACAATATTGCAGTAACAGGAAGACAAAATACTCCATTCAATAATGCCCAAGGTATGTATTGTATTCCATGTCTAAATGAGTTACAAAATCTGCAAAATTCTGCCAAAGGACCTAAAAAATCACTAAGTGCAAAAAAATGCCAATCCAGAACTTCTTACAATAAAGTCACATAAGTGACTATAACACTCAATTCCTAACAAGATCCACTAAAGAAGGATCTAGAAGCTCGAGAATTCAGATGAAACAATAAAGCCTAATTTCTAGCAACCGATTCCTCTCCAAAGAGGCTCCAAAAGGTTGAAAAGGTCACATTTGACCAAGTCCAAGATAAAGGCATAATAAATTAATGCCTATATGCTCTCCTTGTGTTTGAAACTTCTTCTAAATTCCTTGAATTGGTCGTAGCACACATATGCTCCTATTTTAAAGGTATACATGAGTGACTCCTTATTTTTGCAATATTTAAATAATATCTCACTTTAAGTGATTTATAACATATCACCAAAGTGGATACTTTACATTTGGAAGCATGCAAAATAAATACAACATCCATCACTCGATCCTAAAGGAAATAAAGTTAAAACACTAGGATGTGACACCTAAAAGGATAAATCTGAATGTTCATAAGGCATTGAAAATGCCAACTTAATAAAAGGCACGGGATATGGTATCAATACATATTTATTTTATAAAGAAGAGGCAAAAATACCTATCTTTGCTGGCCGCCACTCATAATAGGGTTGAAACCCTCAACAAAAGAATAAAGAAGTATTCTTTTATTTCATTTGAGAAGCTTCAAGAAGAAGCTAAGTTACTGCTAACACCAAGGGTCTCTGGAGTTGAAACATGGCAAAATCTGTGGTCTCCAAAAGCATTATTCATGATTTTTCTTGCATCTTCTGGCAGAGTTCGACCTTCAGAACCTATGGTAAGTTTTGTTTTTTGGAATGACTTATGCATTTTTCATTTTCCATCATATATCACTTTACACATGGCCGCAACCTCACTGTATTTGCAAATACCTGAAACTCATGCATTTTCTGGTGAGTCCTTACATTGCACTTCATGGACACGGCCTTGAACTTTCAATCACTCCTCTATTATTTCATCAACAAGAAGGAAAACCTTATTTTGCATTTATAATAGTCTTCCAACTTCCAAAAATTTGAAGAAAGCTTGTAATTTCTTTTCTTTAACTCTCGGCCATGGACGCCATTGGAGACTTATACCCATGTTTTCCTTCTTCAACACTATTTGACACTCCACTTTTCCCATTTTATGTTGGTTGTATACTGGTGTAGAAATAAAAAAACATAAAAGTGTTCAAGCTTTTGTCTTTTTCGAGAGACAATCCACATAGGGTGAAATCTCCATTTATGTTCTTGTCAAGCTTCGGCTGTGTAAGAAGTAATGAAGTTTTTCTCTTTGTTGGTGTAATTAAATGTTTTGTACCTTGTCCTAGGTCATAATTACACCTTAGTTAAGTTTACTTAGGGACCACATAGGAGTTGTTGGAGAATTTCCACCTTTGGTGGACTTATCTTCTTATTACTTTATCACCTCCACCTTTCATGGACATATCATGTGATTAGGTTTCCACCTTTTGTGGTAGATCCACTATTTGTGGTAGTTATCACATTATCACCTGTCCACTTTAGGTGGAGTGATAGCTTTTCATTGTTGTCTCATGTCATAAGATTACGACACTTGTCATAATCTTATGCACTCCTATATTCTCACCTTGGCTATATAACCAAGGGGTCTCTCATTGTAAAATAAAGCAATTCCATTATCATTGACATTGAATACAGTTTATTCTTGTCATATTATTTTCTCTCTTCTTTGCGCTTTCCATTTGGTCCATAGATCTTGGCATCCATAGCCAATTCTAACACTCTTAAAATTTATGTATATGTAAAATGCTCGATGTCTGCTTGTAGGAATTCGAGGGCTTGATCTCACCATAGGCCGTAACTCTTCACTTGTACATTTAGCATATGTCTCTATTTCTAAAACAAAAACAAAACCCTCTATTTCAATGGCCACGACCACCCATCATACTGGCACTGGGGTTTGCATTTTTGTTATCTTTGGTCCTCCTTTCTGTATACTCCACTTTCTGCTAATGGCCATGTTCTATTGAGCATCTTTGTTTGTTGCACTTCCCGCTCAGCCTCTACTATGATTTTGACTAGCACTGTATATGTGATCTTTATCTGAAAAAGATGAGAAAGCTCTGTGATTTTTCCTTTCACTTGTATATTTTCAATAATTACTTATTGCATGAGATTGTTCGAATGTAGACCCTCCCTACTGTCACCTTATAAAAGAAATGAATGTGAGCAAAACACAGTCAAGAGGACTTCTCCCAACCGTTTATGACAATCCCATTGCAATGGTTATTCAATATCAACCACCAGCAGTTTAGCTATCATTTTGCATCTGTCTCAGTCCTTACATTGTATAGTCCTTCGTGTTTTAGTTACTCTCTATTATGGCATGGTCACTATCCCTACCACTATCAAGCATTCATGTTGCATCCAGTCTAAACAAAAGCTCCCTATCCATTCAAAAGTTGGCCTTATTTGAATATGCATTCAAGATATCAAAACTGCTTTGTAATGGATCTATCATATATAGCATATCATGATAACCCTCCTATTGGTGAATGTCATAATATCTATTGCTTTTGCATCTTTGTTTATGTTAGCATAGTACTATTAAGGTAAAAATTGCAAATGATGGCTCTCTATTGCATATGATTCTTCATGCAATCTTTTGTAGCACTACGAGCTTGTAACAGTTATACTCATAACTTGAAGCAAATTACTCATGATATTCTTGTATGCACATTTCATTATGAGTTGGGCTCAACCCTTGTGGGAGCCTCATTTTACCCCACTCATTTGATTTAAGTCATAGCTGCACCTGTAGCTACACATGAAATAAACAGGTTAGAAAAAATGATTGTCCCTCATGTGCACGTTGACCAAATGATCCTTAACAAACACCCTAGGCATCATTGATCAATTGACACACACGAGATAAATTGATGCATGGATAGGTGGACAACATAAATGAGCATGTATAGCTTTGAATTTTCATTGCTTAGAGTATAACTCTAACACATTGTTTGACTGCTGCAGGAACAAGAGCATACGGAAACTAAGAAGGAAAGCAAACGAGGACACATCAGAGTGAGACAAGCCTCAACTAGTCATTCAGGCAATGACTGGTCATCCCTTCTACATGTTTATTTTGACTTTCTTCATTTATTTATGTATCCATTTATCTTTATTTGCATCAAAGAGAAGTCAGTCTCATGACTTGCTGTGTGAGACACATGTATCTTATCATATTCAATAAAGATTTCATTTTTATAAATATTTGTCTTTCTATATTACATGCATATATATGAATGTGATAATCTATAGTTGCAATCTTTTTAAATTTTTTCATTCATGTATTTGAATGTGATATAGAAAGATGATAGAATGTACCTTGTCTTTCTCAGTTTAAAACAAACTCTACCCTTTGAAATAGTATGGTGAAAAAATGGGTAATAATAACCTATTTTGATCTTACATCATTATTAATCTTCATGTAAATGGTTATAGGTTTTACAGAGATAATTCCCGTTTATCTTAGGACATCCATACCATGGATTCTCTTTTGTCCTTGGATTATTTTCAAAAATGAAATTTATCTTTTAACTCAATCTAATTTCCTTGATTTAATCTAGTACTAATTTGTTAGTATTAATCCTCTTTCATTCATGTTGATCTCTAGATAATAACAAATTTAATTGCATATCTAATCATCAAGCATGAGCATTTAACTCCATGATTTCTTAATTATATAGGAGAGTCTCAACTTCAATATATCCATTTTGAGCACAAGTAACAATTTTGATGTTCTTCTCCGTAAGATTTTCAGCATTTTTTGCTAAGTGAAAATTCTATGATGTTTTGTCATGACAATAGATGCTTCCTTTTGAAAGTGTTTCTCTTTTAAAATAAGAGCTACTTAAAGTAACGTCTTGTCAATAATACAACTTCCTTTAACTTACTAGGCATCCCTCCTATGTTTCTATCCTTATAGAGTTTCATTATATCCAATGATATTCAATCGCATGGGCAAATCTTAAACCCAATATTCCCTTCCAATTCTTAGGATGGAATCCTTAATTGTTGACTAGTCTATTTGTTTATAGATTTCCCCACTCTATACGGCTATAGTCAAGACCCAATGTACAATTCATTCAAATTTAATTCCTACTTATAGGTGTTAAAGAGTAATCCAGTACGTAATCCAACTTAATAGGTTTTAGTCTCATCATAAGGTCTCTCTCTTTATTGACTGAACTTCTTGTCCCAAATAGGTTATCTTTAACCCAAGGTTTCTTTCAGAGTAAGGTAGTGATTAAGTGATTTAATCATTCTCATTAAGAGATTTTGGTGTGGTTCGCATAACATCACATCTTAATTTATTTTTCACTCCATCTCAATGGCTTATATAGCTAACCTTTTTTTTTTGTCCATAGGTTTCTTAGCATAGTAAGCTTCAGTGTCAAGTCATTTCACAACATGGGTATATTTCATATAGAAATAACATCATTATTTAAATTCTGTATATAAAGGTTATAGGAGTATAGAGACACTTTCTTCCAATCACGAGTCTCTTAGATCTTTCCTTGTCAATCCCATAGACAATGATCTTCCTTATCATGCTCAAGTTATTTGCCTATCCTTTTCTAAGGCATTGATAATAATATCCTTTGATCTTTAGATCAAATAATCATAAGGTATAAAGGTCATAGTTCTTAACTTTTCCATTTTTCCTTTTTCCCTTGTGGTCATAAAATGTATGACTTAATTTCCTTATGACTTGCAAAGAAGTCATAACCAAATTTTTGTTGGGTGGGGTACCTAGCTTGAGTCAATCCACTCTTCCTCCCCCCCCCCACCCCCCATAGTGTTTCCGTAACTTTCGTTCTTCTTACGTTGAACTTCTAGAAATTTAATTGCTTCCTTGGAAAGGGTTTGTCATTCCTTCTTGTTGACTTTTCATTGCTTTCCCTTACCTCATGGCATACCTTAAATACACTTTTCTCAAAGTTAGATTTTTCATTGCTTTTTTTTTTTATCTCACAGATTCAGCATATTGGATTATTCAATAGATCCAATGAAAAATCAGCAACTAATACTATTCCATCTTCTTTCTAATATCCTTTTTAATGGAGTAATATCCATGCTCATAAACCTCTTTTGTTGATGTACTTCTCAACTCAGAATGTTTCTTTCCTTGCAACTTTTAGTGTCCCGACACAAAGCCATGTTACATTCATTTTCCCTTTTGGAACCATTATTCATAAGTTGTTTGATTCCAAAAACTTCAATAACCTCATTAATCTTGGTTGGAGGAACCTTGCTCATGTCATTGATCGTTTCCTCTGACCGTTCTGGTATTTTCTCAATTCCTCAGTACTAACTCTTTTCTAACAAGATCTTTATCGTAACACAAGAGTTTAAGTCATGAGTTCCCCAACCCTTGAGGATACTTCCTTTGTTCATATCCTACTTTGATCAATCTAATATATGCTAACTTAGCATACATAGATTTGTAGTGTTTACACTAATCCAAGAGTTCTTGACTCTTTTACAATTGTAGGTTGCTACAATTTAATTTATCTCATTCCTACTCATTCTCTTTTTCTTCGAGTCATGTATGTATAGGTTATTCTTCCCAACCTTCCTACATAACCTAATTGCATAATCTTTCGCAATCCTAGGTTTTTATCATAAGTTGTTGATTTAGGAATTCTGATTCCAGGGACGAATCTTTAACTAGCCCCAATTTACACAAGTTACTAATGCTTACATATTCCTTTTCAATTCCTTAAGTTCTTTTCTCTTGTCGTTCTAGCACAAGAACTTTTCAACCTTTATCTACTGATAAGGTTTACACATTATTGTGTAATGAGTTCATAGGTTTCAGTGCAAAACCTGGTAGCTCTGATACCAAATATAAAGAGCGAAAGTTTTTAATTTCAAATAATCTTATAATTCCTTTAATAAGTTCATTTCCATTCCTTAAATATCGTAACTCCATTCATTAAACTTTATTTAATCCAAATGATCCAAAATATCGACTTAAAGTCTACAAAGAGATTCATAATACATCCAATTACATTCATAAATATGTGTCATCTTTCACGACATTTATAATACAAAACATTGTAAAAGAAAATTTACAATTTCAAGACTTAGGCATTTTGTCGCCTTAAGTTCTACAATAATCATACAATAATAAAATACAATAGATATATGAAGAAATCTTCATTTATTCTTCAACCCAATAGACAATCTTCAAACATGAAGACAAGAAAAAGATTCGGGCGCTTTTTCCACCCAACCTCGAAGCTTACGCTTCCCCGGAATTTTTTATTCATTCAAAGAATACCCGACCCTGCATGAATCGCTTAACAAAAAGAAGTCGACAAGCAGGATGGAATCTGATGCGTGCCTAGTATAACTAGTAATTCCACAAGCATTTTCATTTTTCTAATTCATTTAAGAAATAAGCAAGTTCGATACTAGGCTATGGTAGAGAGTTATAAATATCCCATCTGTTTCAATGGTCCTTAAGTTACTTGGCCAAGTAAAATGTCATGCACGACAAATAAAAGTAGTTTTGGAAAAGCAAAACTACACTCTCTAAAAACCAATATTCGACATCCATCCTGAAAGGTAACTTTCCAAACACATGTCATGCGTGTTCAATTATCAAGCATGCATGGTTCCATTCAAAATAAATAAATTATCTTTCCCAACACATGTTATGCGCATTCCATATCAAGCATACATGGTTCCATTCAAAATAAAAGATTATCTTTCCCAATCATATGAACTGCACTTCTAATTTCAAGCAAATACAGTTTTATTGCAGTCATTTCACAGATTTAAATCACAAATAGCATTAAGTTCATATTTAAAATAAATAAATTAAAGAAGGTGTATCTCAAGTATGTAACTAAGTACATATAAAACAAGAAATGAATAAATGAGCACGCATTCTTTCGGTTCATTTACTCATATAATTTAACTACACTTCAATATAATCTTTGTCTAATTCGTTTCCTTTCGAAGTAATTTTATTTTAATTTTACTTTTTGTTCCTTTCTGTTTTTCATATTTCCATTAAAATATTATCTTTTTAAAACATAAACCCCTCTCATTTTCTTTTGTTTTGAAGTAATTTAATATCATTCCAAGGTAATTATCATATTTCACTTCACTTTTTCAAGCACATTTAAATAAATAGAATTATTTAATCTTATCCTTTTAAATTTTATTTAAACCAAGATCATTCAATTGTTTAATTCCGCAAAAGTTTCCCTATCTTTTCTATTCTTTTTGTTTTGAAAATTTATCTCTCTGACAGTTTTGATTTTGAAGCTTTTCTAAATCTTAATAGATCTAAAACATACTATTTTCTATTTGCATCTTTTCAATTTAATAAATCAGGATTTCCTCACAAAAAAAATATAAATCTACTGCCTTTTTATAGTTTTCTGTTCAAGTTGTTCAACAATTTTATGCTCAAGTTATCCTTTTTCTCCATAATATATCAGTTTGGTGTTTGATCTTTTTTTTCTAAATTTGATAAAATAGTGACAAGCTTTCATTTGATAAAATACAGAAATAAAAGAAAATGATTCAAATTAAACATACTAAGATTGTTAATTGGTAAATAATGCTTTCTTTAAATCTACCTGGTAATTTCCTGAATCTGGTTTGTTTTGTTTCCTCTGGCAATTTTTCCCTATAGTTGTTCCTTCTTTCTATCTTCTCCCTCTCTTCCTGGGCGCACCCTCCAAGTTATCTCTTCACTTAATTAACTTTCTATTCAAATAACTACTTCTATCCAGGCCACACCTCTTCACCTGTTGCTTTCCTATTTACTTCTTCACCTGAGTATTTATCTTTTGTTCGCCTATTCTCCTTAGTCCTACCGACTCCCTCCTTTATCACATGTGCACATGAGAGACAAGAAGAGTGCTCAAGACTAAATCATATATTGTTCTATCTTTTTTGTCCTGGTCGCGCCTTAAGCTCTCCTCACGGGCGTTTTTGGAGATAGTTGGATAAAGTTTGACAAACCAAACACTAACGCTCCCTTCCCTCGCGTCTCATGGAGTTAAGTAGCCTCCAATAAAATTAACAAAACCTCTCCTCTCTCCTGGCCGCATGTGGGATCTTAAGGAGAATGAGAATATTGAAAAAAAAAAATCAAATAAAACTCAAAACTCCTCTACTCTAGCCGAACCTCACCATCCCTTCCTCTAGCCGTGCATAATGGAGATATGTGTATCTTCCCTCTCACACCTATGATAAGAAGAAGTTCCCTAAACTTATAAACTAAAGTTGTATATGCTAGCTCCCTGGCCGCACATGGGGAAATAAGGAGAAATAGAAAGAAATCATGAAAAATAAGAGCTCTCCCTCTATTCTGGCGCTTGGAAAATGAGCAGATTGACCATCATAAAAATAAAAAAAATAACAGCTCTCCCCAAAAATGGATTTCCTCTTTTCTCTCCAATTTCATGAGAATGATGTGGTTGTCATTAAAATTAGATCCAATTTTTTATGCTTGATCTTGAGAATAAATTGCCAAACTCCAAGTTTCAATTTATTTGATTGCATGCAAATTAATTGCAAGATATTTGTTTTCAATTTGATAACTACTGTTTTGAATTCAATTTCAATTTTGATTACAAACGTATTGTTGTTTTCTAATTTGTTTTCAATAACTTATTTTGATATTTATCTTTCCTTCAAACAAATCTTTCCTCTTTTATTTATTATTTGCGAAAATAACAAATAAACCAATAACACAATATTTACATTTTATATATTTTCTCACAACAATCTTTAAATTGCCATTTAAAACATCTTCCTTTTCGCAATTTCATTCAACAAATGCATAACCATTATAATAATTAAAATTTAAATCATTTAATCATGCAAATTACGTTCTAATTAATTAAGTGGTGTGTGAGATTCCATCATCCTCATTAACGTCTAATGGCTAAAATGACTCTACCTGAACAATGTTCTTGCCTTCATTCTCGTTCACCTGTTCCTGCGTTCACTTGCACTCAAATTCTCATCAACAATGGCAGTCCCTGAATTTCATAATAATGAATTCAAATCATTTCATTTGCATTTAAATTTCAGTTTCAATCTCAATCTCAATTTCAATTCCAATTTTAATTTTAGTAATCATCTAACATAAACATGCAAATCTCCTGATTTATATTTGCATTTAAATAATTGATAAAAATCAGTACGTGACACACCACACCAGTACTCAGAGGTTCGAACTGGGAACTACCTTTTCATATTCACACTAATGCCTTAGATTATTCCATGGGGGTTGTCCTTGGACAGAAAGAAGATAATCTCTTCTACTCCATTTACTACATCAGCAAGAATTTTATAGGGGTGAGGTAAATTATACGATAAGTAAAATGGAGTTTTAGTTGTTGCTTATGCAATTAATAAGTTTTGTCATTATATTACTGGATATAAAGTGTTTTTTCATACCGATCATTCTACAATTCGATTTCTAATGAATAAACCTATTGTAACTGGTAGAGTTATTAGATGGTTACTTTACTTCAAGAATTTTATATTATTATACTTGATAAGCTTGGTCATGAGAATGTGATTGCAGACTTTTTGTCTAGGTTACAACAGTAATATGATGAACCAGTTCCAGTTGATGACGCCTTTCTAGATGAACATATCTTTGCTATCTCAGCAAAGAGCCCATGGTATGTTGACATGGAAAACTACCTAGTTACTTGCAAGTTCCCACCTCATTTAT
Organism: Sequoiadendron giganteum; assembly: GCA_007115665.2. Taxonomy (NCBI): domain Eukaryota; kingdom Viridiplantae; phylum Streptophyta; class Pinopsida; order Cupressales; family Cupressaceae; genus Sequoiadendron; species Sequoiadendron giganteum. The sequence goes on from CM021106.1 coordinate 429,833,011, forward strand.
CTCTGAGGGAATGCCTAAAGCTGGTTGGACTAAGTGGTGATTATACGTGAATCAATGGATTGCTCTTCTGTCATGGCCTTGAAAATATCATGCGCCGATGTGTGCTTGAGGAGGATGTCTTTGACATACTCCGTGCATGCCACATAGAACCCTATGGAGGAAATTTTTCCACTCAAAGGACTGCTCAGAAGATCTTAACTATAGGATACTATTGGCATACACTTCACAAGGATTGTAAACATTATGTTCAACACTATGATAAGTGTCAACATATGGGCCACCCCACATGCTCAGATGAAATTCCTCTGCATCCTCAGTTGTTCATTGAGCCTTTTGAAAAATGGGGACTTGATTTTGTTGGACCTACCAACCCACCATCTCAGAACAAGAAATACATCCTTGTGTGTACAGATTATGTAAACAAGTTGGTTGATATTGTTGCTTTGAAGCATGCCAGGGACACCAAGGTAGTTGAATTGAACTCTATTCCAAGATTTTTACACGGTTCAGTGTTCCATGAGAGATAGTTATAGATCAAGGCCCACAATTTACATTTGACCTCATTTCTTCCTTGGTTCATAAATATGAGATTCGACATCACAAGTCTTCATCTTACCACCCTTAGGCCAACAGCTAGGTTGAATTCACCAACCGAGAACTCGAGAACATTCTTTCCAAGATAGTTGCCCTGCATAAGAAAGACTGGGTTGCATGACTTCCTGAAGCCGTGTGGACCTTCCACACTACATGGAAAACCACCACTGGTTTGACACCTTACGAGCTTGTCTACGATAAGATGTTCTTCTTATTGAATTTGAGGTAAAAACTCTTTGCACAGCACTCTAGTTGGGTATGAACTTGTCTAATGCACAGAAAAATGAATTGCACAACTTCACTCATTGGACGAACTTTGCCAACAAGTGCTCTTCCATGCAGATATTTTCCAAAACCCACATGCTCTTTGGCATGATCAGCTCATTCAACAATGGTCATTTCAACCAGGTGATTGAGCACTCTTGTATGACTCTCATTTCCAAGATTTTAAGGGAAATTTCCACACCCAGTGGCTCGAACCATATGAAATTGAGATGATCTATGATAACGGGGTAATAAAGCTTCACACTATGGACTCTAATCACATGGATTTAGTTGTCAACGGTCATCAACTGAAATTGTATAATAGGCCTCTCTCACGGGAAGAGTTTGTCTCGAATCTACCTAAGGAACTCCATCTACTTTTCATGGTTTTTGTGGCCTCTCCCAATACCTTTTAGGTACTTTTCAAAATGTTTTAAAATATTCTATTTACAAAAAAAATGCAATAAAATATCCAACAATGAAAACCTTCGTCCATTGTTGGCCAGCTAATGTTTGAAAATTGGTTTTCAGTGGGTGTTAACTGCTAAATAAATCTTAGGGGTGAAAATTGGGTTCCCGACACTTCTAGGTGATGATAGGACAAAAATTAGGTTACTGGTGGTCTATCATCAAGATTAAAATATTTAAAAAAACAAGAGAAAAAAAGAGAAATAATTTTATAGGTACACAACTCTATCTTTCTGTCACTTTTGTGTCAGGACCTACTTTCCTATTTGAGTTGTAGTTGTTCGTTGATGGTGTAGGATGCCCATACCTTTATGTCAATCACTTGAAGGCTTTCTCTTATTTTTCTCCATGCCCACTATCATTTTTGGGTTGCTCCCACCTTGCATTGTGCCACATTCACCTAACCACCCTTAGTTCTTGTCTTTTTCTAGACAGGAGCCTTTATCACTTGGTTCTGCCAGGTGTTGTTTGCTTCCTTAGCAGTTTTTTTGGCCCTACCTAACATTAGGAACTATGATCAGTTTGTGTGGTCCATTCACACGCTCTTGCTGCCTACATATCAGGTATCATGCATTTTCAGTCATTACCTCACTGAGATCCTTTCTACCTGTGGCAGAATGCCAGTTGTACTTCCCTTTGGTTATGATGGTCATGGTTCACCTGACGTCTTTTTTGCTATGTTGTCTTATTGACCCTGGGCGACAACTTCAATTTTGGCACTGACATTGCTAGGCCAACAATTCCACGTCAACATCGACACCATTTTCTTTCAACTCCACTCTCTGTTTCGTCATGCTTGTTCCTACGTTCACCATTTTGTACCTCCAGTGATCATTGGTATTGGTATGCATTGGTTTTTTTCTTTTCCTTCTTATTTTATCTATTTTTTTTCTTTTCATTTAATGAGTGGTGATGTAACCCACAAACGGGTCACATGCTTAGCTTAGGGGGGGATTTTCCATTTCATAAGCCATGTCACGTATTAAATTGTCACATCACATATTCACCATATCCTTCTTAGTACACCGTAATCCATTTCCCTTGATTTTTCTTATTTAATACCATTATTATTGTTATTTATTGGCGTAACCATAAGTTGTTATGATGACATTGGTGTAAATTGTAGACACTAAAAATTGTCATATGCCTACGACCCTTAACTTCTTCATAATTCTTTCATCTTCATAATTAAAACATTTAAATTATTTAATTATTTCCTATGACCATATATCCTCTATTAATTAAATAATGTGAATTATTTAATTATTTCCTATGACCATATATCCTCTATTAATTAAATAATTTCAATAATTTAATTCATTCATTCCCATCTTTATTTATCTTTGATTAATTAAATATATATTATTTATTTAATTGTGTCGCTAATTAAACCTATTTTCTTTCTAATATTAAATAAATGTTTATTTATTTAATTTCCTATGTCACTTTCCACTACAATTAAATAATTATTTTGATTATTTGTTGGTCTTTTCTCTCTTTAATTAAATAAATTTTTATTTATTCAATTTAATCTAATATACTCAAATTTTAAATTAAAATCATTATTTAATTCAAAATGATGATTCCTCTTTATCGCAATCTTCTATAATTAAATAATATCTTTATTATTAAATTAGTCATTAATCACTTAAGTCTAAATAAGATTTGATTTTCTCTAACAAAAGTTTTATCTATGTCAATCTTATGTTCTACATGCAACCCTCTATTAATTAAATAACTTTAATTATTTAATTCATTCATTCTTATCTTTATTCTTTTTCGATTAATTAAATAAATATTTTGTATTTAATTATGTCGCTAATTAAATCTATCTTCTATTAAATAATTATTTTAAATTATTTAATTAATTACTATCACACTTTTAACTATAATTAAATAATCATTTTGAATTATTTAATTATTCCTTAATCTTTTCTTCTTTTAATTAAATAAATCTTTATTTATTTAATTTAATCTTAAAATTTTGAATGTTGAATTAAATAACTATTTAATTCATAAAAAAATTATTCCTGGCATATTCTTCTATAGTTAGATAATCGCTTAGTTATCTAATTAGTCATTTACCACTTAAGTCGAGATTTAATTAATCAATCAGTTATCTCCTGATTTAATATCTGATTATTTCTGACAAACAGACCTTCTGGTTTAATTAGTTAGTTATCTAGTTTTATTCTTCTGTGTGCAAAATTTTATTAATTAAATAACTTTATTTATTTAATTAATTCATTCGTGTGTTCGAACAAACCTTTTCCTCTATGCTAATCTTTATCTTTTACATGCAATCATTATTCTTCTGAGTTTCGAACAGTCTCAACTAAAGATTAAATTATTGTTTAATTTAATCTCCATCAGTTATGCTTTTTCACTTGTGTTATTATTGACACTAAATCTCTATCGCATGTCATCCCTTAATCATGATCGTCGATTTATCTTTGAATCTAAGCCGGACATTCGAAAATCAATTTTCTATAAATTGGCCTGACCTTCGTCATTATTCCTCCTCCCGAAATCTTTATACTTTTAGGAAGCGACTTTAAGAATCTTTGATATTTTGCTAATCATTATCAATAGGCCATATTTGCATACTTAAGAGAAATTTGAGGGCAATTATTATATAACAGAAAAATGAAGAAGTGCAATGAAGGTGATTCATGGAATGGATGAAGACTTTGGTGAGATTGTTCTTTTATTCATGTTTTATATATTTCCATTGTTCTTTGTTGTTAGTGTAGGTTTAGATTTGAGTTTATTGCATTAGTGTTGCTTAATCTTGCTTCTATTTTTCCTTAGTATTGCATTGGTGAACCTGACGTGAAGACACCATCTTTGAAAAAATCCATAGAAGTTTTGAGTTTTGCAGGTACAGGTATGACAAGACGCATCTCCCTGCAACGCATTTGACTAGTAAATAATTTTATTTTTCTATTGTTCGAAATTTTGAGTTTGAATTTTTAAATTGCAATTTTATTACGACTAATTTGAAGTTTGCAATGTGTGTTCTTGAGGCATTAACATAGTGTTTGCAGGATTTTTCGTAGAAGACAAGAATTCAAACCTTTTTTGCAAGACGATTGATGAAGATAAAAAAAATCAAACTACTAATGAGTTGTTTTGCAGAACCCTTGTCGAAGATAATTTTGAAACAAATTGTTTGAGTAGATTAGAAAATTGTCATTTGGGCTTAAAATTAATCATTGTCTACTGTGTTTGGTGTGTTTCCACATTTGTTTAGATTAGAAACCCGATTCAGTAACAAAAGTATCCTCACGCAATTATGTTTGGATCGAGAATAATAGTAATTAAGGTTAAATACATTTGAATTGTAAACCTCTAATTAGAGATCAATCGGTATCAAAGCTTCTTAACAGGAAATTGCAAAAGTGAATGTTAACCAGGTTGAAATTGAAGCAAGGAGAAGGTGCACTTACAAAGTTCAATCCTGAGATCGAAAAATGAATGTCTTTTCCATGATCAAAAATGGTAGCTAAACAAAGTTCTACAGAGCTTGATGAGAAAGCTTTCTAGAAAGCATTTCTTGAAATGAAGGCTATGGTGGAATTTCTTTTCCAAGAGAGACAAGAGCGGCAGAAGAAAAAGGAACTCAAGAATAGAAAGAAGAATGAAGGTGAATTCACTTCAAAAGACGATAAAGGTAAAGGAGTAGGAGGTGGTAGTGACCCTCTTGAACCTCCATCCCTATCTTCTTCTTCATCCTCTTCATCTTCTTCGTCTAATTCTTCTTCAAAGAAGAAACAACCTATGCAACCTGAATCTAATACACCTTTGTTAAAGCTTGATGTTAAATTTGAATTGCCAACTTATAATGGAGAACTAGATGCAGAAAAACTTGATAATTGGATAAAACAAATTGAAATTTATTGTAGAATTCAAAAGTTTACTGAGGATTCTCAAAAAATCCAATTAGCCACTCTTCACTTGGGAGGCACAACCTTGATCTGGTAGGAGAGTAGAACTCGAGAAGATCTAAACCGATATGGTAAAATTATTTCTTCTTGGTTTGAGTTTATATCTACATTAAAGAAACAGTTCAATCCATTAGGTCATATGCAAAAAGCAGTAATGAATTGGCAATCATTAAAGCAAGAGAAAGAAAAAAGTGTACAAGATTATACACGGGAGTTTAGGAAAAGAGATTTAATTTTGGGCATTCCATTATATACACAATAAACTTTGTTAAATTATATAGGTGGATTACATGAAAAGTTGAGGCATACAATACTTATGTTTAATCCAACTAACCTTGACAAAGTTAGTGTGCAGGCTATTCATTTGGAAACAAGCTCAAGGAATAGCCATGATGGTCTCTTAATGGACTCCAATAAACAAAAATAAGTAAGAAATGGAAGGAGAAAATGTAGCGGACAACTATTGTAAAGAAAGAGGAGGATAAGCCTTATTGCTCACACTGCAAGAAGAAAGGGCATGAAGATGCAAAGTGTTGGAAATTGCATCCTAATCAGAAACTGAAATGGTTCAAGGATCAAAAGGGTAAGCAAAAGACCGTAGCTATCGTGCATGATCATGGATCAGATTCTGATGATGAAACCAAGATCATAGTTGTGGGTATAAAAGGTAACATTCTTGTTGTCAGTACTAGTTTCCATGCTTCTTCTGTAAAGTGTAATGAAGTACCTGTTGAAAGTAAGAGGAATGAATTATTTCATATAAGGGCTATTGCAAAACAAAATAAGATTAATACACTCATAGATAGTAGATCACAAGTGAATCTAAACTTTGAAAAAGTTGTTAAGGAATTGGGATTAAAAACAACTCCTCATCCTAAACCATATCTATTGGGTTGGGTGCATGATAATTCTTAGCTACATGTGTCAAGGCAATGTAAACTTCGATTTGCAATCACATCCAAGTTTGTAGATGAGGTAGAGTTAGATTTAATTCCACTTGGCATTTGTGGGATGGTTCTAGGTAGTCCTTATTTGTATGACAAAAAGGCCATTTTCTATAGGGAACATAACAAGTATCATTTTTTTAAGGATGGAATTGAATACATTGTAAAATCTCATCACATGAAGAATGATAGATCTGTTGTAAACACGGGGCAAATGAAGATGATTGTAAATGCAAGCAATACTTTAACCCTTATGTCTGTAACACCTAGTGATACTAAGCATGAATATTAAAGGGTGTCACATACAATATAGAGTGAGGATCAGTTGCAAGCACAATTAAGCCTTCAACCAAAGGTGGTAAAAGAGGGTTTGAACAATTCATTTTCTAACAATGTTCTTGTTCAAGAGATTCAACAAGTTGATTCATTTTCCTTCACATCAGTTTATTCAATACTATTGCTTATTCTTCTACTAGTTAGTTCTATGTGGATGATGGATGTGACAATGAATATTAATGAGAATACAGTTGATTGCATCAACAATGCTATTTTATTTTTCATTGTGTTTGTGATGGGATAGATGGTCAGAATTCCAACAGGGCGGATAAATGGTACTGAGCAAGTGGGGAGACAATTCCCTAGCTCAAATTGTACATAAAAATAGACTTTTGGAGGTCCAAAAGCTTCTTGATTGGGAGGAATGATCTAGGAGGATCCATAAGACCTTAAAAATTCATAGTCTCAGAATCATATGGAACAAGATCCATCGCATAGGGCTCGCCTACATGGTCCCTACGCAACTTGAATCACGTCAAAAGGAGATCGTATGCCCGAGATATGCTTGGTCAAATTTGGCGTTAAACCGAGTACAAGGGCCAGTCAGAAAGGTGGAAAAATTGATCATCTCAAAAATGGTCAAAAGCCACATCATGTTGAAGAGATCATCGCCATGATTCTGATGTTGTTTGTTCATTGAAAACGAAGCTCGGATGGTGAAGTTATGACCAGTCAAAGTTTTGGTCAAACTTGGTCAAAATGGTGGCGTGGCATCACCAAAGCTTGACACTTGGTAGGACATGTGGCATATGACGTGGCAAGAGTAGTGAGTTGGCATAAATATGGATTAAACCATAATTATTAAAGGAAAAAAATGTATGGTTTAAAAAAAAAATAACGAGGATTTTGTGGGATTTGATCCCTTAACCCATGCCTTAAAATCCTCTTGCCTTGCCCATAAAACAAGGAGAGAAATAAAGCCCGTAAACTCATATTTCAACAAATTAACCCCTTCAACCACCTTTCTCATATTTCAACGAATTATAATATTTTAAGGGGCTTAAAATAATTGGTTAAATATTTTTAAGGGAAGCCTTAGACTGAAAATGATGAAGCCCATTTTTAAAAAGATTTAAAGATTAAAGGGCTCAATATAGGTGATATGGGGAGATATGGAAATAATTTGGTTTAACCCCCTAATTAGCATTTGTAAATGTATTTAAAGGGGGGCTTTTTCTCTTGTAAAGGCAATCAATTATTTTGATTGGAAATTATTGTGAAATATTGAAAATTCTTTTGGAGAGAATAATTGTATTATTGGGAAATTATTGTGAAACGTGGAGAATTTGAATTCTTTGAGAGATAAATTACAAGGTGTTGATTATTACACCAAAAATTATAAAGGAGAGAGAGATTGTGAGAAATTCTTATGCAGGTGGAGCTTGGATATTGTAACAAGGCATTTTCATTGCTTGGCGATATTAATGAAAGTGGTCTACCTTGAGAAGCGGACCCGGAGACGTAGTCTTGATTGGACGAACTCCGTTATCAAGCTCTTGTGCTAACTTCTCTTATGTCTCATTCTTCTATCTTTTGTCTAATTTCCTCTCTATTTCATTTTAGTTTATTTTTCAATTCAGTGTTTGATTTCTAATTACAAAATTTAGTAATTAGTAATTTCATTAATTTGTAAAAGTGAACTTAGTCTGTAATTTCAATGGTTAAACAACATAGTTACGCAATTATGTCTGGATCGGGAATAATTGTAATTAAGTTTAAATACATTTGAATTGTAAACCTCTAATTACATATCAATCTTTGGTGTATTTGCACTTTTGTTTAGATTAGAAACTCAATTCACTAACAGAATTATCCTCTCCCCTTGCGCATTCATGCGATCCTGGGTGCAAGAGAAATTGTTATTGACTCTAGATTTGGGGCTGCTTTGGTGGGAAAAAGTACTCACCCTAAAGCGACTCATAACCGGCGATGAGCTAAAACCAAGCTACTCCCGACCAATATACAAATTTTAATGTTGAGGAAAACTCAACATTACAGGAACTCCTGCAGACAAGCAAGTGATAGTGATTCCCTCGGTACCCTTATGGTGCATCAAAACCTGTAGAGTGTAAACTCTACAGGCTGAGAATCCTCCTTATCGGAGAAAATATTGCCTCTTGTTTGGCTTTCTGAATGGGTGCCCTTACTAAAAAGCCAAATTGTTTATAGATTAACCAAAAACCCCTATTTGTTGGTGCAAGAGGTCGAACCTCTGAAGTCGTCTCACGTTCATGCAATTCTTAGTAGAGATGAAAATTTTGTCATGGGAGATTCATGAGAACTGAAGTTTGGTTGACCCGAGAAGTGTGTGTCATGTAAGGGGGAGCCAATGTGGTCAAGCTTCTAATCATTCACTTTGAATAAGCACAGATGGGGAAACCCAAGTGAGAATTCAGCAAATATTATCATTGTCAATCTTAGGATCGTACTTGTTTTCTATAATTATACATGTTCATGTTTATCAAACCATAAAACACTTTGTTTTTTGATTGTGTGTATTTTCCAAAATTTGATCACAATTAACAAAGTCAGTCAAACTTGTAATTAACCAGAAAACCTCAATTGTTAACCAAAAAATTGCATTTGTCAAAATTGGGTCTAATCTGTCATCTACCAAAAAATTGAGTCGTATTTGTTTATCAGTAAGTTGCATTTGTCATAGTGAGTCACATCTATCATTTAGAAAATCCCATTTGATATCCTGAGTCGCATATGTCAAGTCAATTAAAACCTCTGATATTGGAAAATCGCATTTGAAATCCCCAATGATGCATTTGATCTAGTGAGTTGCATTTGCAATTTGGAATGACGCATATGCTCTGTCAAAGACCCGAGCCTTATTTTACCAGTAAACAGCCTCTGAGACCGAAAATCACACCTGTCAAACTTAGTGACACACTTGATTTAGCAAGCCGCATTTTTAGTCTAGAATTATGCACTTTCCTGTCACAGACCTAAGACATAGTTTACCAAAAAACCGCATATGACACTAAGAAACACATCTATTAAATTCTACGACACATCTGTAAAACTGAACTAGATTTGCTTGATAACTAGAAAACCAAAATTCACTGTCATAGTCAGAAACCAAACAGTCTTACCAGTCTCTAATTTATCTTTTCACAGTAATCCTTGGACATAAACCAGAAAGCTTGCTCATACTTTACACGATTACATCCTTTAGCTATCATTTAGCTTTAGTGATAGGCATCCTAGTTACAAAACTTAGTTGCATCTTAGGAGTCTTAATTTCAGATAGATCAAACTTTTAGGAAAATCACTTTGCAGATCTTAGAATAGGACAATTTTCCATGCTTTGGACAAACCCTTGCTTCAGCGAACATTGTAATTGAACCTAGTCACTTGTCAACATATCCTTTGTCCTACACATGAGTCCTTCCAGCTCATCAATCTAGTTTGGGAGCTCACCTTATCTTTTTGTCCTAGTCCTACAAAGGTTCCTTGATGAAACTAAATTGTAGCCTTGGTTAAACTATAGGTGGTAGGTAACCTCCTTTTAGAATCATCCAGAATTGATTACCTTAGAAGTTTACTTAGACTTTTGCATACTTAGACACTTTCATCCTAACATAACATCGTTTTAGACATTCCTTATTTGCCAAAAAATACCAAAAAAATAGTTGCATTAGCATTCATCCCTTAAAAAAAGTCCAAAAACATAGCTTAGGTTGCATACCTTAGACTTAAGTCACCCTCTTTGCATTATCATAACTTAGACCTCATATCACATACCTTAGTCATACTCCACTTTTCGTCATAACCTCACCACCATGTCTATAATTTACCTTGATATGCTTGCTAGTCAAGTTGAATACCAGTTACTTTGTAATGGTCAATACCAACAAGCCATAGACTTCAAAAGACAACCTATCCAATCCAAATGTCAATCAATGTCAACCCATAGTCAAATACCTACATACCCTTCCTACCAACAATCCATAAGGCCTAGTCATTCAGCATTTTTCCTCATTATCAAGAGTCACTTGCCATAATCTATGCCATTAATCCACGATAAACATCTATTATGCATTATTGTCCTAACCTGGAAACCAACTTTCTATTAATCCCTTCCAATCTTTCATGTCCTATCCTAGCCCTAAATCCACTAATCCCTTCCTATTCACTCCATCCCAACCTACATTTAGTCATGAAAATTCATTTGGTCATGGTCTCCAAAATCACATCCCATTCCCTAAACTTGAGGATACATGTCAAGAGGAAAACCCAAAGCATGACATCATAACTTTACCTTCATGTCAAGATTGAAGTAGTCCATCCCATGACCCCATCCTTAAGTCCATTCAAGAAATCCTTGTAGATAGTCATGGAATTCAAAATACACCTAACCTTACTCAAGATCTCATTCCCAATCACATCGTCCAAGACAAAGCCATCTTTAACCAAGACACTTCCATTGATCAAGAAATCCAAAATGATCCACTCATCGACCTTTATGCCATTCATGATCAAACATATGAAATCGATTCTACCCAAACTCCCCATACCGTCATTTCCCAAAATAAGACACTTGCCTCTATGGGACACATAGATGATTGCAATCTAGAACAAGAGTCTCCTACTCTACACATATTTGCAAATGATCAAGCTATAGTTGAATTCACTGGACTCTATGACAATGACCATAAAGAGGGTTTCGACATGCACTTGGAAGCACAGATATATTTTGAAGAACTATCAGAATCTAATGTTTCACACATTCAGGCCAAAGATTTTAATCATAAATTTATCCAACATGTCAACGAAGCTACATCATCTTATCAGCTAGGATCATCTATCTTTGTTAGAGCAGGCTTTCTTGCAGATGAGAAAATATTTAGTAATGATCTCCACATACACAATGATGGGATCGCATCTTGTTTCCAAAATAACAAATACCCCATCGCAAACAAAATATGTCAAAGCATGCAATATCATGGAAAAGGACTAGGCCTACACGAGCAAGGAATTCTAGAACCAATACAATGTCTAGCAAATTTTAGAAATCAGGGTCTTGGCTATTATTTGATCAGAAAATAAAATGATGTTATTGGTACCTCCTCGATATTGGGGGTAACTTTATCTTATACAAAAATAAAAATGGGGTCCATGAGTAGGTATTACCATAAAGTTTTTGTCAACACTCCTTCTATCCACACCATAAACCTGTATTCCAACATGATTAAACCTTCCATTTTGAACCAACAAAAAAAATTATTACAAATTCAAAGTTCAAAATCAAATTTCAAGGGTCATTGAATCAAACAAAAATCCAAGTGGATAAATGAAGTTAAAATGGATCAAGCAAAGAAAATAGTTCAAAAGTAAATCAAAATGTGGAGCCACAAGAAAAGAGGACTCCCACATATAATAAATGTCCACCTCCTTCAAAATGGTCATCAAGCAAGGCATATAAAAGTGCTAGTTCCAAACGCTATCCCAATCAAAATTCCAAACTCCACCATCCAACATCCCAAGTTTGGAAAATAAAAAAGTGATTCATCTAGATGTCTAAACAATCCCCCCACATCTACCATCATCCGTTATAATCCAACATCTCGCCTAAAGTCCAAAAATCCCATGTCACAAATCCATTGCATCTTGGTAGCAACTCTTTATCGTAAGGACTCTCATGGAAATCTATCATGATGTGCGTATTTTGAAAAGGCCAACTCTAGTATCAACAAGGATCACAATGACGTCAATCAATTGTATGCAAGCGCTATGACTCTGACAAGGAAACTACTTCATCAAGGTCATTATTGGCATATCATGGCACCATTCTCTACATCAGCACCATCAATGGATTCGACAAAACTAGTGATTATCTAAAGCATCAAGGCCATTCAAGAAATATAAAAAAAAAAATCAAAAAAATTGTTACCTTGATGAAAACTTGGCAAACAGGACACAAAAAAAAAATAGTAAAGAAAAAAATTTCATCCAATAGTGAAAACCATTTTTATGGTGCTTTGGATAAATACCATGATGAAAACCTGGCAAATAGGCATCATGCGTAAAAGAAATTATCTATGTGGACCATAACACTTGGGGGCAAGTTGTCTCATCTCCCATGCCTTCCTTTTGACATTTCCATCTATCCATTTAATCCATAGCATTCCTATTCCAGTTTCCCACCTACTTTGATCTTGCTAAGGACTGGGGTACAAATATAAATCATGATTTCGGGAAAATTTTGACATGTCTATCATTACCTTCATAGCTTCATTATCCCTATGCGACATTGTCCTTGGAGACCAAATGATAATTCTCCCAGCCAATAATCCTCATGTCTCCTATCTTTTACCAAAAATCAATCCATTATCCTTTTATACCTATCACATGCCTTGATTTTCCCTTGTCAATAGTCTAAGGATTTTAATCCAACATCCTTCCATCATCTCATCCAATCCTAAAAAGTCATTCCAAATGCAAAAATACCAATCCATATTATGCATCCTAGCACATCATTCAAAACATTCCTTGGATTTGTTTCTAGCCTTGCTACAAACCTTGATCCTTTAGTCACACTATCATCATCCTCATGTTGTTTCGGGATGTGTCCTTCCCATGTCAAACAATGTTGTCATCACCCTCATCATTTGTCAATTGGTTTTCAGCTTGACTAGGGGCAAGATCATGGTTTTCCTTGGATTCTTGTGCATGCTTGCTCGCTTGCGTATAGGCATTATTCATATGCATTTGTCACAATCCTCATTAATCTAACAACATCACAATATGTATAGAAAAATCCAAAAACATCAGAAAATGTCCTAAATATCCAAAAATATCATAAAACTTTTGAAAATACAAAAACAGAGTCAGAGTCAGTTGCACTAGTCAGTCATTGTCATTGTCGAACTACGAGGTCTTTGTGTGTATAAGTAGGCAAGGCCATCAATCTGCAATGAGCCCTCGAGACCGCACTAGGTCAGTCCATTAGGGTTTATCACATTCACTATCACACACGTCAGATATCATCAAGTTAAGTAAATATTTTTTTAGACAGATTAGTCAGTAAAATTTTGGTCAAACTACGAGGTCTTTGCATGTATAACGTAGGCAAGGCCATCAATCGATGAGCCCCCGAGGTTGCACTAGGTCAGTCCTTTAGGGTATGTCGTATCAATCAACATAAATCATACACTATCATCACACACAAACAATGGTCAGAACATCAAGACAAGTCACACATCAACAAGATAAACAAGTCAACAATGTCATCAAGTCAAACCAAACAAATTGCCAAAACAATCAACTTATGTTTTATACAAGATGTGTCCTTCTTGACAAAGACATTATCATTTAATCAAACATTATCAGGGTCTTAAACAGGTGGTCACATGATCGAAACCAGAATCGACGTCTTATACGATATGTGTCTTTCTGAAACCAGGCTTCGTCATCTTATACGATATGTGTCTTTCTGAAACCAGGCTTCGTCATTTCCTTAAATAGGTGGTCACATGATCGAAACCAGACTCAACGTCTTATACGATATGTGTCTTTCCTACAATTAGGCTTCGTCGAACAAACAAACAAACAACACCAGATCAAATTTTGGCAAATATTTTTACTAGCTATTGACTTTATGGCTTGTTTTGTCTTATCTTTTCTTTTGGCTTTGTCTTTGAGTCCGATTACTAGCTTTCTCGAGGATGTCCCATGAAGGATTTAGAGAAGCAAGGATATCCCAAGACTCTTTTTCTTGGACTGTTGTTTGTTGATTGTCTTTTGACTTTGTTTTTAAGTCAGGTTACTAGCTTCCTCAAGGATGTCCATGAAGGATTTAGAAGAGCGATGATGTCTCATGACTCATCTTTTTATTTGATTGTTTTATGTGGTTTGTCTTGACAAAAAGACTAGGGCAATTTTGCCCTTGGTATGAGTTAGGACACTCCTTGTCTGCGACTGTTTATTTTTAGCAAATGGTGACTTTGTACACCTTGGTCCATCTCATATCATGGTGTTTATTATCCATTTGTGTCATTTCATGCCCAATGATGATTCAAGCAAGACCTATTATGTATTTGGCAAAGTATTAAAGATTTCAAAATTCTTTTAACATCCATGTCTTTTATGCTACTATTCATCTTTTTTTCGCTCTAACATTTCTTTTTTGCATCTTCACCACCATTATCCATGTTCCTCTATCCTTTTGTCCTTCATCTTCTAGTTCTCTCATCCATGTCGAGATCACACTCGTGTTCTTTGAACCTACCTATCCTCTCAAGGGGGCATACCACTACCTCCTCGTCATTCTCCCTTTCACTGGGGCATATTTTTGATAAATTTTCTTTGACACAACATGATAAACTACATTGTATCAAAGAGGGGCAAACAGTAGACACTAAAAATTATCTTATACCTGCGACCCTTAACTTCTTCATAATTCTTTCATCTTCATAATTAAATCATTTAAATTATTTAATTATTTCCTATGACCATATATCCTCTATTAATTAAATAATGTTAATTATTTAATTATTTCCTATGACCATAGATCCTCTATTAATTAAATAATATTAATTATTTAATTATTTCCTATGACCATATATCCTCTATTAATTAAATAATTTCAATAATTTAATTAATTCATTCCCATCTTTATTTCTCTTTGATTAATTAAATAAATATTATTTATTTAATTATGTAGCTAATTAAACCTATTTTCTTTCTAAAATTAAATAAATGGTTATTTATTTAATTTCCTATGTTACTTTCCACTATAATTAAATAATTATTTGTTGGCCTTTTCTCTCTGTAATTAAATAAATCTTTATTTATTCAATTTAATCCAATATCTTTGAATTTTGAATTAAAATCATTATTTAATTCAAAATGATGATTCCTCCTTATCGCAATCTTTTATAATTAAATAATATCTTTATTATTTAATTAGTCAATAATCACTTAAGTCTAGATAAGATTTGATTTTCTCTAACAGACAGTTTTATCTATGTCAATCTTATCTTCTACATGCAACCCTTTATTAATTAAATAACTTTAATTATTTAATTCATTCATTCTTATCTTTATCCTTTTTTGATTAATTAAATAAATATTATTTATTTAATTACGTCGCTAATTAAACCTATCTTCTATTAAATAATTATTTTAAATTATTTAATTAATTACTATCACACTTTTAACTATAATTAAATAATCATTTTGAATTATTTAATGATTCCTTAATCTTTTGTGGGAGGAAGGGAGGGTGCCCCTCCAGGTTGGTGGAGGGAGGTGGCATCTCATGCCACGAGGATAGGAATGTGGAGCTGAGGAAGGTTGGTGTTTGCATTCATTATGATAAAAGGTGGTAGGAATGGTCTTTTCATTGGCATACAGGGAATAGAGGAGGCCAGCTACGGCTCCCATTCCCACGCATAGAATTAAGTGAAGATTCAACCTTTAGAATCTCTTTCTTATTGCAAGGACATCTTGCATGCTACCGAGAGTACCATTCGCATATGGTGGTGGCATCCTTGTGATCAATGAATTTATTTATGGATGAATTCCTTTGTTTTTTTTTGCCATGTTTTATTGCAGGTGCGAAAAGGAGAATGTTAGCGGGCTTTTCCTTGTCCTTGGAGCGGTCTGTTCAAGGTATAGATGGTGAAGAGCTCAATTTTTTTTATAGAGGTATCAGTGGAGGGCCTAGCAAGGTTTGGAGCTGATACGTTGATATCATTGTGGTCAAGTGTAAGGAAAACCTCCTTCAGGGAGATCACAGATCAAAGGTTGAAGCGAATCCTTCTCAATTATGATCCCTTAGTGTTGGTGGTTGTGAAAATGATACTAGGTTCAAATCATCTAGAGAGCAAGGAGTATGGGAGATATAATTTACAAATCTCGTCTCGTTTCCTTGCTTCTCTCTTCGATAACACGATGCCAAAAGCAAAAGTGAAAGGGTTATTGCTCAAAATGTTCAAGGAGGACTTGGTGGAAGGTGTGGATGAAATTCTGAGTGTAGTGATCAAAGGTCGGGGTTTTCCGAGGCCCTACGACATGGAACAAATTCGCACGGAGGACATTGTGAAGATATACCCATTTCTTTTGGATTTGCATGGGTCGGACCTCATGAGGCACATGATGATTCTGGCTATGGTGGTAGAGTTCTTGAAAAATTTCTTTGGGCTGAAGGCGGTTGACAGTGTTGAGTGGATAACATAATTTGAGGACTTTGCAAAATTAAATGTCTTCCTTTGAGTCGGGTGATGGGATGGGGTTTTTTGGAATTAAGGTGAAGCTAGTTTTTTGTTTGTTATGTTGGTGCTTCGGTTACAGTTAGCAATGGCTTTGTAGTTTTTTGTATGGTCGGGGTTCTTATGTTTTTGTCTAGATGATATGTTCATAGACTGGTATATAATGGAGAAGTAGAAGATCGATGGCCCCATAGGTTTTAGATTATGCATATTTCCTGCTATGCAGACGATTGTAGCCTCATTATTCATATTAATAAAATACTTATCTTATGTATCAAAAAAAAATTATTCCTTAATCTTTTCTTCTTTTAATTAAATAAATATTTATTTATTTAATTTAATCTTAAAATTTTGAATGTTGAATTAAACAACTATTTAATTCATAAAAAAAATTATTCTTGCCATATTCTTCTATAGTTAGATAATCGCTTAGTTATCTAATTAATCATTTACCAGTTAAGTCAAGATTTAATTAATCAGTCAGTTATCTCCTAATTTAATATCTTATTATTTATGACGAACAAACCTTCTGGTTTAATCAGTGAATTATCTAGTTTTATTCTTTTGCATGCAAAATTTTATTAATTCAATAACTTTATTTATTTAATTCATTCATTCGTGTGTTCGAATAGACCTTTTCCTCTATGCTAATCTTTATCTTTTACATGTAATCATTATTCTTCTGAGTTTCGAACAGTCTCAACTAAAGATTAAATTACTATTTAATTTAATCTTCATCAGTTATACTTTTTCACTCGCATTATTACTAACACTAAATCTCTATCGCATGTCATCCTTTAATCATGATCGTCGATTTATCTTTGAATCTAAGTCAGACATTCAAAAATCAATTTTCTCTAAATTGGCCTGACCTTCGTCATTATTCCTCCTCCCGAAATCTTTATACTTTTAGGAAGCGACTTTAAGAATCTTTGATATTTTGCTAATCATTATCAATAGGCCATATTTGCATACTTAATAGAAGTATTAGGGCAATTATTATATAACGGAAAAATGAAGAAGTGCAATGAAGGTGATTCATGGAATGGATGAAGACTTTGGTGAGATTGTTCTTTTATTCATGTTTTGTATATTTCCATTGTTCTTTTTTGTTAGCGTAGGTTTAGATTTGAGTTTATTGCATTAGTGTTGCTTAATCTTGCTTCTATTTTTTCCTTAGCATTACATAAACCAATATTTTCAAACATCGCAACCCACCTTCTAGAATTAATCGTCGTTAACCTCTCACCATTTATGTTACAGTCGATAATTATTTACTATTCCCAATGCCTATCTTGAGTGGTGGTTTATTCATTTGTTAGTGAATTTCATTTGCACAGTTCTTTTGGTTGTGGAAATCTCCTGGTAGCGTCATGGCAGGAGAACATCGTCATCATTTTGAGCCTCCAACTATGGAAGAATTAAGGGCACTAGAGGCTACCAAGGCTTATAATATTTTCAAACAGGCAGGATGGGATGTAACTTCAAATGGTTAAGAGGGTATGACGAAAGGATTGCGCGAGAATTCACAATGACTTGCAATAAGGAGTCAAAAGTTCATGGTCTAACAATTCCTTTCTCAGTGGAAGTTGTGGTCGATGTCTTTGGGTTTCCACTCTCAGGGGAGAAATATTTTTTGAATAATTCCAAATGCGCCATGGACCTTGAACCTTTGCACAAGAAGTTCTTGGAACAAGGGGAGTTTGTTGAAATCGTCACTCGACAAGGCAAAAATTTAATCTCACTTCCGCGTCCCTAGGATAATGTAGAAAAATTCATCATTCAGTACATAACCTATGAAGGTAGGTATGTATATGTTTATGCTAAGCAGTTTTGACTTATGAATCATTTGAGATGGGGAATGCTTGTAAACATGCCACATTTTCTTTATTCCTTTGTAAACCAAATGGAGAAAGTAGTTCAAAAAGGGCATGAGAACTCATTATCTTACCATGGCCTCATTAAATTTTTAATTGTGTTATAATTGAAAAGACTCTCTCCTTCATGGGATTAGGATTCACTTCTTGGTGATGATACCCCAAATAACTCTGTGGAGGAAGATTCTCCTATCAACCCACCTAGTTCTTCTGAAAAAGAGGATTGTGTAGGCACAAAGTTAGATAAGGGCAGTAATAATGAAAGTTCTTCAGATGAACATGGTGAAGACTTAGGGACAAAATAACTTTTTGGTGATTCTCCTAAACCTGTGAAGAAGAGGGTTTCCAAGAAGGGTATCAAGCAAACCCTAGCCTCAAGTAGAAAACCAGCCAAGAGCTCCCATGTTACCCCTACTAGTAGCAACTTTGTCAAAACTAGCACACCAAACTGGGAAACTAGGGGTAAGCAGAAAAGGCATAGCAAGACATCCTTAATCTCCCTTGGCTCTTCAAAGAAACAATCTTTGACTGTTGCTGGGGAAAAAGAGAAATCACCCACCAAAGAGAAATCACCCACTAAGGAAGAATCCCCAACTAAAGAGAAATCACCTACTGCTACAACAGGAAAATTGGAAAATTTGGCAAATGTGGCTAGTAATGTTCTGAGTTTGGAACAACCAAAAGAAGTGGATGATTATACAATCCTAGGTGTTGTGTATCAAAGAACTAGAAGGTTAATAAATGCTTATAGGGAGCTACGTAGGAGTAATAGAAGGAAGAAAAAATAAGAACTTGTGACTTCTGATAAAAATGAAACCAGATGTGAACAAGAAACCCAACTCCCTCAGTCCCATCCTTCAATTTTAGAGGGAGTATTGATAGCTATAGAGGAAGGGAAAATCATGGAACCCTTGGAAGAGAATGCACGGGGCATGGAAAAAGGGTTTGTGTGACATGAGGGTTATATTAATAATGACACTAACATTCAAGACTTTCATGTTTAACTAATACCTAAAGCCACTATCAACCTTGCAAAACAAAGGACCACTGAGTTATCTCCCCAAATGGAAAATCAGGAGTTGAATATGTCAGTTGAAAATGAGAAAGAACCTATGGAGACACTCCCAACTATAAATCATGAAGTAGAGGAAGAATTTGAGGGAAATTCTTTGTTAACAAATAAGGAAATTTGTGACCTACAAACTTGGTAGCCAAGTTGACAAAAGAAAATCCTCTATCAACAAAAGCAGAAATACAAGGTTTGCAAGATTTGGTGGCCAAGTTAAGGGAGGAAAATCAAGCACTACAGGATTTATTGGCTAGGGTGACTGAATAAAATGAGGTCCTTTAGAGATAGGTTCAGGACGCATGTTCTCTTGATTCTTCACAGATAAAGGAGATTCAACAAGTCAAGGCAGCACTTGAATAGACAGATACCTCCAGAACATCCCTCATGATCATTCAAGAAGATGAAAAGTAGATGAAAGCATTATACAAATCATGGGTTAAGGAAGTCACTGACACAATGCAAAAACTAGCTCCTTTTTCTTCTAGTTTGTACTTTATACTCTTTTGCATGAGGACATGTAAAACCCTGACCTAGGGGGAAATGATGAGGTTGAAATATGTCTTTATTTTACCTTTCTATTTTCTTGTAAACCTTGTCATTTTGTAGTATTTTTTGTTGCTCTTGTCACCATTTATTAATGAGATGAAGATGTTTTATAAAATACAAGGGAAGATGGAAACCTATGAATATACTAAAATCCTTTGATTATTTATTGATTTTCTTTGTGATTTTGGTAGAAGGGGGTGCTTAATATATGGCATGTGGATAAGGGCATCGATGGAATGGAGTTGAGACTATTTGAGAGTTATTTGTCATTTTGGTTAAACTAGTGCTAAGTTTTATTTGGTTGTTTCAAGTTGTTATGTCATTTTGAAACAATGGAAAAAGACTCCAAACTATTTTCTATTATCTTTTAAGGTTGTTGGCTGCAAGCCGAAACAACCAAAGACTTATATGTTTTATTTAGCATTAGTTATAAGTTTATTTGGTCTATGGTATCTATAAATATGTAAGCCAAGACTCGATCGATATAGATGATAATATATTGATACAGATTTCTATTTACAAATTAAACACTGTGAAGTTATTTGAATGAATGATTGATTAGCGTGGAGTAGTTTGTGTGTGTGAGATCCATCACCAATAATCGAAGAATGCAGGGCCCACTTCATCGATTACCTAGTGATTACTATAATAGGATTTCATTGTGTGGTAATAAGTATGTTAGTTTTATATTCATTTCTCTATAGTTTGCAACTATCGTTGTTTACCATTAAATGCATATAAGATTCATTCAGCATATTGCATTCTATAAATACTGATTGGTGAGGTTATCAAATGTGCATGAGCAAATTTTAGTGTGTTTCATTTTAGTTCTACCTTTTAATGATATTGTGTTCTTTGTGTGCAATAGTAATGTTGTTTACTATTTTCTATTAATTTATTTTAGTTGAAGACTGTTTGAATATAGGCTCTTGTCACAAAATTGATAGGAGGACTAAGAGTCAAATTGTAGAATAAACTTAGACTAAGCAATTGCATTCATCCACACTTGGATTTCTAGGTTTATCCCTTAGGAAAACAACCCCAATATCTTTCACAAGTTCAACCCTCGGATTGACATCAAGGAGTAAATTGAGGAATCTTCAAAACTCTCAAGGATTGATTCAAACCCATCTACCCAAATTAATATAGAATTACAAGGATAGTTTTACCCATCATATCGACCACAGAGTAATCCAATCAATTGTGAACACATAAATGATTAAATATTTAGAGGATTATTACATAGTATATATAAATAGGTTAATTATGTTGTAATTAACTTTCTTTGAATACATCTAAAGAGATTTGTGACCAAGATTCATCTCTAGTTGCAGCAATTAAACTAGCTACCTATAGTAAGAGATCTATAATTTTAATTTATGATAACCATCAACAAATAACAACAACCATGGATAAACAAAGATTCATCTTTGTGTGAGAGTTAACCTATGTTATCTTGACTATTTTACCTTTAAAATATCTATGAGATCAGCCTCCTAAGCTTGGCAAGGCTCAAAGTGTAGAATAGATTAAAATTCTTTTTTTATTGTCCTTTTTCAATCCTTGATTTGAGGATAAGTCTCTTCCATATGAAAAAACTTAGTCACACTATTCATATCTTGGTAATAGCCTTAGAATTAGGGGTTAATACAAATAAATACTGATATATTGTCAACTTTGTTGGAGAAAGCTTGGTAAAGATATTGTGCTTATCCTTATCCATTTTTTTCCTTGCAAGGGGTGGTGACTCCTTGTAAATAAATTTAGATTACAACTAAATACTATAAAATGGAAAGAATAATATTATTATATAAAAACAATCTAGGAAAGGATTTGACCAAGGAAACCCTGAACAAGGAACGACACACAGAAGCTAAGAAATATGGGTAAGAACTCTACCTCTACTACTAAACAATTTGAAGATTTTGTATTTAACAAAGAAATATATATTCAACCCCGATGTAATAGTGAAAAATATACTCGTAGAGCCACTAGAGGTTAAAGTAAAAAGTGTGGCATGGCCATGAATATGATTTTTTTTTAAATTTTCTTGAGAGGAAAAGAAATAAAAGGGAACTTCAGGCCCATTATAGTAAAGACCTTGTAGCTAAACTGGGGGAAATGCTACATTTGTTGGAGTACCAATCAATCCTATGTTGAGTAGGACAACTGAGAGGGGGGTGAATCATTTGTCATAGAATTAAACCTTTAATTTAATCACCAAAACTAAACTCTTAATACTACTTAAATGATTAATCATCAAATGTCAATGCAAAAACTTAAATCCAACACACAAACATAATAACACCAGATTTACGTGGAAAACCCAATAAGGTAAAAACCACGATGAGGATTAACTCACACCATAGAGAATATCAAAACAAATTATAAAAGGCTCACTGCCCGAAATAAGGACTCACTGTCCAACACGGCTACAACCCTGAGTACTCACTACCACAAAGATACAAAGAAGACAAAGAAGACTTGTTACAGAGAAACTACAATCCCAATGCAACAAAGTATTCCATCACAATTACTCCACAAATGCATGAATGATAGAGTTCACCTTCCACTCATTGCATCTGAAAACTTGGCATTAAGCTTTGCACTGATCTATCTCACTCACACCACACACAATCACTGAATAGAATTAATGTCACATAAAATTAAACTTCCTTTTTTATCTTATCACTCTTCTTCTTGGCTCTTGTATCATGTTTCACCATTAACTCATCTTGCATTTATACCATCTTCAACTTTGAAACATATCCAAAGTTGGTCATCCAAATTCAAATTAGGTCGGCACCAAAAAATCCTAGGGTAGAATTAGAATGAGGTTGACCCAAAAACACGCTTCATAAGGACCCAAATAGATCCAACATGCTTCATCATCCTCAAAAGTAGTATTTTACACAAGGTTGGCCAAACCAGTGTAAAACACATACAACCATTAAGCACGAATCTTCAAAATGTTGAAACTATCTTCAATGGAATTAGAGCAACACAACTCTAGAACCAAAAGTCATAAGACTTCATCAAAGAGAAATCTGAACCAACAACATTTCTCCCGGACCTCAACCAAAAACATTGAAAACCACAATTCACAACTAGTGAACAAAACTTGCAATATACAACGAATCAACAACCAAAAATCTAGATAAAGCATCTTCTAACAATCATGAACAACATATCTGAACCACACAACCATAGGAGAAAATACGGACCAAAATCCAGATCAACCACTGAACACCTATAACTTATATTCATTACAATTTTCCCAATATCCTTGACCTATACAACACAAAATAACTAGTAGATAACCAATTGACCAGTTGACATCAATGAAAACACCTTCAATATTTCCACAACACCTTCCATATTTTAATTCTTGCAACAATCTCCCCCTTTGTCATTGATGGCAGCACATGATGTGAAAAACCATCAAAGACAACATACTAGGTCTGAATACATTTTTGTATTTCTCCCCCTTACTAGATAATCTCTTACATGCTTCTTCTCCCATTCTTCCTCTCTTTTTCACAAGCTTCTTCTTCCCCTTTGACATCAATGGCAAAGGCAAAAGATATTTTACATTGATTTCTCCTTTGACATGATAAACAAAATACTCATAATGACAATACCTGATACTACCTGCTCCCCCTGAGAAGTAGCCACCAAAACATCAGTCTGGAAGAAAGATAGATCTGTAGACCCACCAAATTGATGCATCTCCATATGGATCTAGCTCAAGAAAGGATGTGAAATGATCTCTAAATTCTCCTGTAGATACTCAAAAGTATCTTTAGGAAGAGCCTTCAAGAAAATATTAGCCACCCGATCCTTCGTCAGAACATACTCAAGCTTTACTTCATTCTCCATTACCTTCTCAAGAAATGATACCTGATAGATATATGCTTCTTCCTTAAGTGCATCACAAGATTCTTTGAAATTTTAATTGTACTTGTATTATCACATAAAATAGAAATGGGGTCATCATACACCACTATGATAT
This sequence comes from Sequoiadendron giganteum, assembly GCA_007115665.2. Taxonomy (NCBI): domain Eukaryota; kingdom Viridiplantae; phylum Streptophyta; class Pinopsida; order Cupressales; family Cupressaceae; genus Sequoiadendron; species Sequoiadendron giganteum. The sequence continues at coordinate 429,857,291 of CM021106.1, forward strand.
CTTTCAATGTTTGTTTCATCCATCGAACTTGTGTACAACAAGATGCAACAATATACTCAACTTCAACAGTAGACAAAGAGACTGAATATTTCTTTTTAGTCGACCATGCCACCAATTTGCATCCAAGAAAGAATTCACCACCAATTGTACTCTTTTTTCCATCTACACATCCAGCCCAATCTTCATTTGTATAGGCACTAAGTGTAAAGTCAGTATCTTTAGGATACCATAATCCATAATTCGAAGTGCCATTCAAATATCTAAAAATTATTTTAATAGCAGAAACATGTATTACTTTAGGATCATCTTGAAATCTAGCCACATGATAGACAACATGCATGATATCCGATCTAGTAGCACTCAAATACAATAGTCCTCCAATCATAGATCTATACTTGCTTTGATTATCCTTAGGTGAATTATCATCTTTACCCAATTTGAAACCAGTCACCATAGGAATACTTACCAGTTTGGAACCATCCATTCCAAACTTCTTCAACATCTCTCTCACATACATAGACTATGAAATGAAAATTCCTTTCCCTGTCTGAAAATATGTAGCCCGAGAAAGAAACTCATCTCCCCAAACATAGAAATTTAAAAATCCTTTTCGTATTTCTTCCACAAACATCTTGCACATTTTCATTTCCTTCAAAGATAATATCATCAACATGCACAACTACTATCAAGATTTTGAAATTTTAAATCTTAAAATACAAATTACTATCTGCCATACCTTTGTTAAAACCTTGTTGAATCAAATACATGTCTAACCTCGCATACCAAGCTCTAGGGGCTTGCTTCAATCCATATAAATCTTTCTTCAATTGACACACCATATCCGGTTGCTTTGTCAACTAAAGTCCTTTTGGTTGTTCCATATAGACTTTTTCTTCTAGCTCACCATTCAATATTGTTGACTTGACATCCATCTTATAAACCGTAAAGTCTTTATGAGTAGAAAATGCTAAGAACATCCTTATAGCTTCCATTCTTGCTATTGGAGAATTTTTTTCCTAAAAATCTATGCCTTTTACTTGTGAGTAACCTTTACACACAAGCCTCGCTTTGTTTCTAACACTTCTCCATTCTCATTTAACTTGATCCTAAATACCCACTTCAATCCAATGATGTTTTTATTTGTCGGCCTTGGGACCAATTCCAAAGTTTGATTCTTCTCAATCTACATAAGTTCTTCTTTCATTTCTTCCATCCAATGTTCATCTTTACAAGCTTCACTTATAGTCTTCGGTTCAATCTCATAAAGTGAACATAGATTTACTTCAACAACAACTCTACTTCTAGTTAATACTCCTTTAGTCTTATCTCCAATAATCTGACTTTATAAATGATTCTTCTGTATATATCTAGGTGTCCTAGGGGACACCACTAGAGCATCTTCTTATATTTCTTTCTATTCATCCTACTTCTCTTTCTCCTCATTTTCCTATTCTTCCATAATTTCTTCTATTCTTACACAATCATGTTCATTAGATTCATATCCATCAATGTCAATAGAATTCTTCATTGTCCCATCAACCTTGACATTTGAACTCTCTATAATATTTCTCGGCCTTTTATTGAAACATCTATATACCTTGCTTGTAGTAGAATATCCAAGAAAAATACCTTCATCACTTCTTGCATCAAATTTTCCTAAATTTTCTTCATCTCTTCTGATATAACATTTTCTTTCGAATACCTTAAAATATTTAATAGTAGTAATTATTCCATGTCATAGCTCATAGGGAGTCTCTATACTATTTTCTCTAGCTTGCACTCAATTGAATACATAAACAACAATATGAATAGCTTCTTTGCAGTAAACTTCTGGTAAACTAGCCTCAGTAATCATTCATCTAGCAGCCTCTTGAATTGTTATATCTTTCCTTTCAACAACTCCATTTTGTTGAGGAGTTCTCGAAGCAGATAACTATCTTTTTATTCCATTCACTTCACAAAACATATTAAACTCATGGGAGGTGGATTCTTTGCCTCTATCAGACCTTAAGAATTTTATCTTCAAGTTCACTTCATTTTTAACCATTGCTTTGAATGCTTTGAATCTATCTAATGCATTTGATTTCTCTTTAAGAAATTTAACCCATGTATATCTAGAATAATCATCAATTAAAAGCATAAAGTACCTTTCACCAAGTAGACTTATCACTCTTGTAGGACCATAGATATCTGTATGAACTAAATCTAGTAGACTGGTAGTGGACTGTTCCTTTGATCTATAATGATTTCTTGCTTGCTTTCCAATATGACAATTCTTGCACATAACATTATTAGGCTTTGTAATTCTTGGTAAATCTCTCACAGCCTAAACAATTCTAATCCTTGCTAAGTTATAAAAATTCATTTGACACATTCTCCTATGTCATGACCAACTATCATTAATCTGAATCATAAAGCACCGTCCATCAACACCCTTCAGTTGATAGATATTTCCTTCAAACTTCTTTCCTGTAGCAATCAATGTTCTAGATCCTCTCTGGATCTCACATTTCTCATATTTATAAACAAAATCATATCCTTTTCTGCACATCTGACCAACTCTCAATAGATTATGCCTTAAACCCTTAACATAGTAAACATTGTCGGTATGATTCTTGCCATCAAAACTTACTGAACCTATCCCATAGATTTGAGCACTAGTATCATCTCCAAATATAACCAAGCCTCCATCATATTTCTAAAGCTTAACAAACTTACTTTTATCACCAATAATGTGATGTGAACAACCACTATCAACTACCCAGTAATTTTTCTCTTGTTTAGCATGTAGGGCAGAGATAACCATACCTTCATTTTTCTCCTTTTCTAAAGGGCTTTCCTTTATCTATTTTTCATAATTAGCAAAAGTAGGTTCATCCTTAATCACCAAGAAAAAGCATTCATTGTCATCTAGATTTTCATATTCTGAATCCTCATCATATATACTAGCATTCCCATTCACATAGTAAGCTCTGTTAATCTTCTTTCCTTTCTTTTCCTTCTCATATCTTTGTTTATTCCTTTTAGCTCTTTTCAGACACTTTGCAACATAATGACCTATTTCTCCATAACTAAAGCATTTAAAGGGTAACTTACCTTCATACTTACCAGAGCATTTACTAATCTTTCTTACAAAATTAGCTTCTATTTCATCAAAGTTATCTTTATCCTGATCTTCAACTTTTGTAGCTTTAAAAGAAGTTTATGATTTGCATCTATTCCTCAGACTCATCTTCCTCATCTCATAAGATGTCAAAAGTTCTAATAGAAGATCCTTAGTATAGGTCTTATAATCTATAGTCTCCTCAATAGCACTCGCCTTCTCACTATAAGCATCAAGAAGAGTTTTGAGAATCTTTTTTACAATTTTGGTTTCATCAACGGTAACAAGTCCTCACATTATGGCCACTATCTCATCCAATCTATGTACATAAGCTTTAACATTCTCATCCTCAGAAATGTGTAGAAGATCAAATTATGTCTACAAATTTTATAATCTTGCTTCTTTAACTCTTTCATCACCATCATGAGCTCTTTGCAAGGGATCCCAGACTTGCTTAGCAGTCTTCAAATTCTATACTTTAATCAACTCGAAATGTACCATACTATTCTTCAAGAGTTACTTCACCTTATTATTTTCTTCATGTGCTTTGATCTCTTCAAGAGTACTCAAACCATTAGCAAGAGGAGTGAATAGAAGATCCTTAGTATAGGTCTTATAATCTATAGTCTCCTCAATAGCACTCGCCTTCTCACTATAAGCATCAAGAAGAGTTTTTAGAATCTTTTTACAATTTTGGTTTCATCAATGGTAACAACAAGTCCTCACATTATGGCCACTATCTCATCCAATCTATGTACATAAGCTTTAACATTCTCATCCTCAGACATGTGTAGAAGATCAAATTATGTCTGCAAATTTTATAATCTTGCTTCTTTAACTCTTTCATCACCATCATGAGCTCTTTGCAAGGGATCCCAGACTTGCTTAGCAGTCTTCAAATTCTATACTTTAATCAACTCGGAATGTACCATACTATTCTTCAAGAGTTACTTCACCTTATTATTTTCTTCATGTGCTTTGATCTCTTCAAGAGTACTCAAACCATTAGCAAGAGGAGTGTAAAGATTATTGTAAGCTTTCTCCACATCACATCTGCAATACTCCAGATGGTCTTCCATCAATACTTTCCAGATACCATAATTAGTTCCATCGAACCTCAGACAATCATAAACCATTTTTCTAGCCATCCTGAGCCTTCCTCAAGCGGTTAATCTTTTCACCAAGGAACCAAGCTCTGATACCAATTGCTGAATACGAAAACTGAGAGGGGGGTTGAATCAATTGTCATAGAATTAAACCTTTAATTTAATCACTAAACTAAACTCTTAATATTGCTTAAATGATTAATCATCAAATGCCAATGCAGAAACTTATATCCAACACACAAACATAGTAACACTAGATTTATGTGGAAAACTCAATAAGGGAAAAACTACGATGAGGATTAACTCACACTATAGAGAATATCAAAAAGGATTACAAAAGGCTCACTGCCTGAAATAAGGACTTGTTGTCTGAAACAGGGACTCATTGTTTAACAGGGCTAAAACCCAGAGGGCTCATTGCCATAGAGATATAAAGAAGACAAAGAATACTTGTTATAAAGAGACTACAATCCCATTGCAACAAATTATTCCACCATAATTAATCCACACATGCATGAATGATAGAGTTCACCTTCTTCTCACTACATCTGAAATCTCAGCATTAAGCTTCACATTGATCTATCTCACTCGCACCACACACAGTCACTGAATAGAATCAATATCCCATAAAGCTGCACTTCCTCTTTTCTCTCATTGTTCTTCTTCTTATCTCTTGTATCATGTTTCACCATTAACTTATCTTACATTTATACCATCTTCAACTTTGAAACATATCCAAAGTCAGCCATCCAAATTCAAATTCAAATTAGGTCGGCGCCAAAACATCCTAAGGTGGAATTAGAATGAGGGTGACCCAAACACACACTTCATAAGGACCCATATAGATCCAACACGCTTCATCATCCTTGAAAGTAGTATTTCACATAAGATCGGCCAAACCAGTGTAAAACACATACAACCATTAAGCACAAATCTTTCAAATGTCAAAACTATCTTCAATGGAATCAAGGAAACACAACTCTAGAACCAAAAGTCATAAGACTTCATCAAAGAGAAATCCATACCAACAACATTTCTCCTAGACCTCAACCAAAAACACTAAAAACCATAGTTCACAACTAATGAACATAACTTGCACTGTACAACGAATTAGCAACCAAAAATCTAGATAAAGTATCTTTTAACAATCATGAATAACATATCTGAACCACAAAACCATAGGAGAAAATCCAAACCAAAACTTGGATCAACCACTGAACACCTGTAACATATCTTCATTACAATTTTCTCAGTATCCTCGACATATAAAACCAACATCAACTAGTAGATAACCAGTTGACCAGTTGACATCAATGACAACACCTTCCATCTTTTCATTCTTGCAACAACCTATAGATGGTGAAAGAGAACATCCCTTTTGGTAAAAATGATACCTACATAATGCATAAGATGAGTGTTATGGGGAGTATGAGGATATTGAAGAAGAAAAACCTAAAGAGTAGCCTAGAGAAAAGTTGGAACATAGGGAGAAAATGATGACCTTACCCAAGAATTAGTCAACCTAAGAGACAAGTTCGCCAAATTACAAGCTAAGAGGGATGATGAAGGCTTAAAAAGAAGATTAGAGAAATTTAGATATGTGAACCAGCAAGGTCATAGGAAACTATGAAACCTTGGAGGTGGATAAATAAATCAAGGATGATCTAGACACAACAAAATACAAGTTTATGCTAGGTCTTCTTTAAACTTAATTAGGTATATACAAATGAACTTTATTAGGATACTAAGTTATCCTAATCCAATACTTGTAGAGGTGAGGGCAATAATATTATCTCTAGAGAGGATCATCTGAGATATTTTAATAACCTCACTGATGGCTTTAAAATTGAAGAAGACATGCAAATGAATTCTTTTAGTAACTAGATGATGTAGCTAGAGAGTGGTATAAGAGTTTTCTAAGAGAAGTATTAGGTCCTAAGTAGATTTCCAAAGTATTTTTAGAGAGATTATTGGGAAAAAATTGATCCCAAGTTTATAATAAAATGATTTTAAATTTTTAAAGGGATCAAATGAATTAGTCTCTAAATTTAACACAAGATTTTTCAAGTTAATATCAAATATTCTAGCTCATATGAGGCCAATTGAGTCCATATTCTTGGTATTATATTATATTTCATATGATGCAAAGATGGGGTAATTGTTGAGAAACAAGAATCCCTAGACATTAGGAGATACATATGTGATTGTCTCTAATATTGAGATTAATATAAGAGATTTTGGAAAAGTGAGATAAAGAAGTATGTGAAGATATTGTCAAATGGTAGAGGAAAATTAGTAAAGAACCAACTACTAAAGACAAAATGGATCAAGTAATGCACGCCCTAAAATAATTGAGATACAAGGTAGCTAAAAATGGGAAAGGTGTTGGAATTTTTTGTTGTCATTGATGTCAACAAATCTTTGTTGTTGCATTGATGTCAACCTATGGAGATTATTTGATTGGCTACATTATGTTGTCATTAATAGTATCATTGTTGTCAACCTCTAGTGTTGCTTTGATGAGCATATGTTTGTGGATGTTAAACCTCTTGTGTGGTTGAGAAGGTGTTGTAGATGTTGAGATGATATTTTTGGTGCTCGTTTTTCAAGTTCTTTTGAGAAAATTTGAATAAAATAGGAAAAATGCGGCAAAGACTGTTTAGTGTGGCAAAGTGGTGTTTAGTGTTTTGCTTCGAATTTCTTCATGGTTGAATATTTGTTTGTGTGGTTCAAATATGTTGATCACAAGTGTTCATAAGTATTATATCTAGTGTTTCAAGTTTTGGATTTTTCAATAGAAAAAGTTATATTCACCAATGTGTGAGCTCTGATGCAATGTTGTCTAAGAGAAATGGTTTTGTTCTGCATTTTTCCATGTTATGGTTTTTAGTTTTTTAGATCTAGAAGTGTGCTTATATTGATCATATCTATCTTCAATCCAAGTTTTTTGAGTTTTGGTGCTCCAAAATGTTGGATTCACCAATTACAATATGTGGAAGGTTGGCTAATTGTACAAAATGAGTATGTTCTTCAAGTATATGATGTTGTGAAGGATTTGTTGGATTTTAGAGTGCTGATGGAATATTCCAAATTGTGTTTAAGTGTTGTCTATGCTCCATGATTCATCTTTGGATTTGAAGAAGTGTGTACTTAATTATTTAATAGTGTTAACATAGTTTTGGCCGACCTTGGGTGTTTACACTAATTATGGATATGCTTCAGTGTTTGTGGAAGCGTGGTGTAGCATGTATATATGGATTTAGGTCTAAGGTAAGGTGTGATGTGGTCCATATTCATTCCTCTCCACCACAGGAATGTTTTGGTGTTGACCTAATTTGAATTTACATGTTTGAGGTGCATAGTTGACCTTGTAGATTGTTTTCAAGGTTGAGGATGGTATACATATGTGTTGAGTTGATGAGGAATTATGACTTGATGTGTGTGTGATGAGAATATGATATGAAGTGCAAAAGTGTGAAATGAAATGTGAGCTTTAATGACTAATGTAAGATGGGGTTAGAGAATTCCTAGCCTAGAATAGTGACAACTAACACCTCTAGACCATTAACCATGTCAAACAAGAGAAAACAAACAATAAGGAACTAGAATGAAAGCATTCATAAGTAAACACTCCCCATTGTAGTTGCTTCACTTCTCTTGTCTCTCCTTCTTCTTATGCCAATATTGCCCTCAGATTTGTTGTTGAAGTTGTGCAAATACCTACAAATAATAAGAAAGAAAGTTGGAGATAATGGTTGTTAAATTAAAAATGGAGGAGAAAGCAACCTTTCGAATGGACGGTTGAGATTAATCCTCTAGAAGGATTCCAAGATCAATGGATGAGAATGAATGAGACAGAGGTTATGAAATGGATGGTTGAGATCAAGATTCTAGAAAGATGCTCAGATCAACGGTTGAAATTTGATGCAACCGGAATATGCCATGCATGGAAAAGATATGACATCGACAACTATGACACCCAACAACTATGACAATAATGAAGGCAATGACAGGGATTAATGACAAGGCAGTTTTTACCAAAAGAGGTGCATAAATAATTTGTTTTAAATTATTTATTCAAAAATGGAGGAAATTGACAAGTGGAAGATAAAAAAATTATCTAAATTATTTATTTGGAGAAAATGAAAAAGGATCATTTAATTAAATTAATCAATTTAATTAAATGGGAGAGATGAAAATGGAACAATAAATAATTAAGTGAGATTAATTATTTAATAGGGGAAATGGAAAGGGATAGTTAAATAATTTTGATAATTATTTAACTATAGAAGAATTAAAAGACCATGAATAGATAAATAATTAGTGGTAATCATTTATCTATAGACGAAAGGTGATAAAGAAATAATTAAATAAATAATAATTCATTTAATTATTAAAGAAGAGGATTAGTGACACAATTAATTTATTTAATTGATCAGGATATAATCAAGATTAGAAAGTGAATTAATTAACAAAATAATATGATAAAAAATAATCAAATAATTAAAATTATTTAATTATTCAGAGATAGAGAACAAGAAAAATGACACTCGCAGACTTAGGATATTTTCAGTGTCTACAACTAAGACTATTGGAAGCAGTGAGCAAGAGGTGTCTACATTCTATAGAGAGAGTGTGAATGTTTTGGTGAAGTAATGGTGAAACCTCTTTGTTTCCCTCAGATGGATTTCTCATTGTAACAATCTTCTATCTTCTTCTTTCTATTATGACAGTGAGCCATTAGAAATGATCCCTTCTTTCTTTTGGGCAATGAGCCCTGTGATAGTGAGTCTATTGTATTTGGTATTATAATTACTTTATATTGTGAGCTAATCCTCACTATGTTTTTTCCCTTATTGGGTTTCCCGTGTAAATATAGTATTCTCATGTGTTTAGATGTGTTTGCATTATTGTTTCTCATGTTTATGTTTTACTAATGCATGATAAGGGTTTAATGGTTGTTAAGGGTTTAAAGATTAATGTAGATCTAAATGTTAATGAGGTTTTGATGTTTTAATGTACAATTGATTCACCCCCCCTCTCATTTGTCTTATGCATTCAAAAATTGGTATCAAATCAAGGTTCCTTGGAAGAAAGCTTAACTTCTTGAGGTAAATCTGGTATGGCACATAAGAAGGAGGCTCCTCTATTTTATGGATCTAATTATGCATTCTAGAAAACTAGGATGGAATTTTTCCTTAGTTATCTAGGGTTTGGAGTTTGGAAGTCAGTTGAAATTGGATATAAAATGCATGCAAATGGTCTGAGTACTGATGATGAGATCAAGGAATATGAGAACAATGGAAAAGGAAGGTATTCTCTCTTGAGTGGTCTTTCTAATTCAAAACTTGTGAAATTTACGAGTCTTAAAACTATTGGTGAGATCTAGAAAAAGCTAGAAAGTATCTATGAAGGAGATGATAAGGTTAAGAAAGAAAAGATGTAGAATCTGAAGACTAAATTTGAGACCCTAAGGATGACAAAAGATGAAGATATTATACATTACATGTATAGAGTGGATGAAGTTTCCAATTCCATCAGAGGCCTTGGAGGAAAACTTGAAGAAGATGAGGTGGTAAAGAAGGTATTAAGAACTCTTCCTAAATCTTAGTCATAAGGTGTTTGTTATTGAAGAAGCTCAGAATTTAGATCATTATTCTAGAGATCAATTGTTTGGTGATTTAACTACTTTTCAATTGAGAGATTTTGGTCCAAGTGATTCAAGAAAAGAGACTGCTTTCAAAGTTGGAAAAGAAGAGAAGAATGAGGAATCTGATCTAGATGGGTTTGATGAGCTAGAAACAAATTTAATGAGGAAATTAAAAAAGGGCACTGGAAAATAAAAAAGGTAAGTTACCTTTCAAATGTTTAAATTGTGGAAAGATAGGTCATTATGCTTCAATATGTCTAATCAAATATTCAAATGATGGATTTAAAGATATTAAAGATAAACCAGTTAAGAGAAGTTATTATGTTAAAGAAGATGATAGTATATCTAATGACGAATCGGATTACTCAAATGATGAAAATGATGAATGCTTGTTCATGGATCTAAATGTTGGAACTAATTTTTATAACTCTGAGAGATGTATGAAGGAAGTTGCTCTAGAAGGTCATAATGGAACTATGGTGACTGCTTTTCATGTTGGAGAGGAAAAAAACTATTGGATTGTTAACAGTGGATGCTCAAATCACATGGTAGGTGATAAGAGTAAGTTTGTGAAACATGATAAGTTTGAAGGAGGTCTTGTTAAATTTGGTGATGCTAAATCTTCTAAGATATGTGGAAAAGGTTCAATCATTTTTTATGTCAAGCATAATACAAATTATTATTTTTATGTTAAGGGGCTCCAGCATAATCTTCTAAGTGTAGGAAAAATGTGTAGAAAAGGATATAATCTTATATTTTAGGATGGTGGTTGTGAGATCAAGAAAGGATCCAAAACTCTGGTTGCTAAAGGAAGAAGGATAGATGGAAATGTTTACCAACCTAAGGGTGCTAATGATATATGCTTTATTACTCAAATAAATGAAATTTGGCTATGGCATAGAAGAATGTGTCACATTAATTTTGATAGCTTAGTTAGAATCATCTCTACTCAAGTTTTCCACCTTCATTCCTCTCCACCACGAGAATGTTTTGGTTCTGGCCTAAATTGAATTTGCATGTTTGAGGTGCATAATTGACCTTGTAGATTGTTTTCAAGGTTGAGGATGGTATATATGTGTTGAGTTGATGAAGAATTATGATGTGAAGTGTGTGTGATGTGAATTATGATGTCAAGTACGAAAATATGAAGTGTAGTATGATCTTTAACGACTAAGACTACTGGAAGCATTGAGAAGAATGTGTCTACATTCTACAAAGAGAGTGCGAATGTTTTGGTGAAGTAGTGGTGGAACCTCTTTGTTTCTCTGAGATGGATTTCTCATTGTAACAATCTTCTATCTTCTTCTTTCTATTATGGAAGTTAGTCGTTCTTTCTTTTGGGAAGTGAGCCCTTTGACAATGAGCCTATTATATTTAGTGTTATAATTACTTTATATTGTGAGCTAATCCTCACCATGGTTTTTTCCTTATTGGGTTTTTCACATAAATTTGGTGCTCTCATGTGTTTGGATGTGTTTTCATTATTGTTTATCATGTTCTACTAATGCATGATAATGGTTTAATGGTTGTTAAGGGTTTAAGGATTAATGTAGATTTGAATGTTAATGAGGGTTTGATGTTTCAATGTAAAACTAATTCACCCCACCTCTCATTTGTCTTGTGTATTCAACAAAAGGCATGTTTAATGAAAGGAAAGGTCAAAATAAAAGTAGAAGGTTACCTAGACTATATGCCTAAGCCTATAATACCACTTTCCACAAAGGGAAACCCGTGACAACACACCCTAAAGGACCAATAAATAAAGACACTCTTGATCCTCTAAGGAGGTTAGGTGCTAATAATATAGATGATACTTCTTGGTGCATCAATTTCCCAATACCACACTCACCATTGCAATGTGTTATAGCTTTAGTAGTCCTAAACCCTAATGAAGACTACGATGCACGCAATGACAATAGTCAAGAAGAAGATCTAGATTTAGATTAAAAAAACAATAATATATTATCCTCCCAAGGTTTTTATTGTGAAGGTGACTACTCTTCTACACAATAAGGTGGTCATGAAAAAGAAATAGAAGACATGATACATGCTAAGAGTTTCCATCATCAACAAATATTTTTTGTGAGCATGATGGAATTTTTTCATATATTTGTCATACATATTTTCTAATATCTATTAATCTTCACACATGTGTGTTGAATGAGGTACAATGTGCACCTTATACAATGAAACTAGGTGTGAAGAAGATGCATGTTAACCTTAGATATTAATATCATTAAGTGGATTTAATGGATGATATTTCTCATTTTGTTGCTTATATATTAGAGTGTTAGAGGATAAAGGTAAAACACTAACATCCCATAGTACATGATATTCTAAAGTAGAAGGGGCACACTATATATAAATTTTATGTTTTTTACTTATGTGTTCATTATATTATGATGACATCATGGTGATTATTGACAAAGTTGCACATTTCTCTTTAATGAGGACTTCATAAATCACATATCAATGGATGAGTCTTTATGGAGTATGATATTTATTTTCATAGAGTTCCATGTAGGATCATTTTAGATCATGATCCCATGCTCAAATATTTATTTTGGATATAATTACAATATACATTGAGAACTCAAATTAATTTTTTATCTACTTATAACCCTTAGATTGATGGTCATAATGAGTGGGAAAATTATTTTGATGTATGTGTAAGACTAATAATCTAAGTGAGAGGAATATATTTACTTTATAGAGTTCACAAATAACAACCACCATAGTTCCTTGGGTATGGCACCATATAGGTTTTATATGGATGACCATGTATGACTCCCTTAATTTTGATTAAGATCAAGGATAGGTTTTTTATTGGTCTTGATATGATTCAAGATATATGAAACAACAAATGGTGTGCATTCAAGAGTAGTTATTAGTAGTGTAGGATTTCCAAAATAAATCTATTGATTTTAAGAGATTGGATCAACACTTGTATGCTAGTAATAGATTTTTCTTAAGAACATGATTGCATAAGATCTCTATCAATTATAGAAAAAATTAAACCTTACATCTCATTTTAAGGGGCATTTAATATCCTAGATATGATAGATCTAGTTTCTTATCAACTTGCCATGTTTCCTAGCTATCAATAATTCATGATGTTTTACATTATTCTATTTTAAGGAAATATTTTTTAGATGTTTCACATGAGCTTGATTGGGGTGTGTTTTAGGTAAAATAAATAAAAAAGATAATATTTGAGCCAATACATATTTTTTAGCATTAGAGGATGGGCCTTCAAGGTTGGGACCTTAACTAGAAATGGTTATAGTAGGATAGCAATGATGAGACATCAACTTGAGGAGATGATATGCAATTAAGGGTACTCTATCCTATCCTAATGAGAGGAGGTGTAAGGCCCATAAGTATTGCACCTTTATCTTTCCTAAACATTTTTGTATTAAATTATATTTATGATTTTTTGTACACTTTTATGATCATATTTGATATCAACATGATTAGATTATTTTAGCTATTATAATTATTGTCACAGAGATTGCACCTAGATGCTAAGTTTGTATGCTTAGCAATCTCATGAAACATGGAAACATCTTTGAGCCTATGGATATGCTCATAGTGAAGATGAATCTCTAGATTTTGGGTTGTCTCCCTTATGATTTTCTAATGAATAACTGGTTTTGTAAAGGAAAATGGATAGAAGGAAATGAAGTGAATGGAAAAAATTGAACCTAAAAGAACGATGATGCACCAGATGAATTATGAAAATGCAACTTGACTAAAAATTACTCCTCAATATATATCTTTTTTTCACAACGTGATTTGAACAACTAAAACACATAAGTGATTCACACAAAGGGCTTGACAATTTTATCCTTCTTGAAAGAAAAGCAATTTTTTCACAACTAGAAAGATTAAAATTGATCTTTTGTACAATATATGAACTGTGAGATTGAACTTAAAGTGTGTACATGAGCTTATGAATGAGACATAAAAATAGAGGTTTAAGACTTAAACACAATAAATTTCTCTCAAATCATACATAAAATATGACACCTAAAAGTTGGAAGGAAAATAATTGATCTTTTATAGAAAAGTAAAAGAAATTCATCTACAAATAAAAAAGTAAAATAACTTGTAAAAACTATTGTATATATTAATAACTATAAAGAAGTGAGTTACAAAATCAATCTCTTTGTAGAATGCAAAGGCAAGAAGCAAGAACTGCGAAAAAGACTGTTTTTTCTCAATATATACAATAGATGGATCCAAAGAACTAAGAGGTGGAACTAGCAGCTAACTGAGAGTGAAAATATCTCCAAACATCCCTCTCACGAGCAAAGATGAAAACCTTAGAAAAAGAGGCCCTAAATTGATATAAATTATGCTCAAATAGTTGCAAACTCCTCCTCTCAATGCGCATGACCAAAACAACTGCAAAAATAACTCTAGTTTGACTAAAAGTCAACTAAGGGCTCTTAAATCACTCCAAATGCATGAATCAGCTTAAGTTCTACTTCAACGAAACTTATTTTGCACAATAGATAACATTAATTAAAGTGATTTATAAACTATCACTCCAATAATGTTTCTTTACATTTACAAATTTGATGCAAAATAAATGGGATGTCTACTCGACCATGCTTAAATCCTAAAGGGCTTCGACCTTGCAAAACAAAATATAAAGGTGGAAAAAGAATAAGGCATATAATATTATGGCATTAATCTGAAAGGAAGGAATTTTCTAAAAATAAAGGCAAAAATGCCTTCCTCTAATTGGTCAACTTAGGGTAAATAGGAAAACCCTAAAAAATCCTACACATCATTCATTTTGCTTCACTTTATTTCATTCTAGAAAATTTTCAACCCTTGGAGGCACCGCCATGGATGAGCACAGGTCGAGAGTTTCTGGAAAACATCTACCACAGGTAAACCTTCTGTGCATATAAAACCTAACATCATTTTATTACTATATTCCATTTTGCAGGTCATGACTTCATTTTTCCTCATCTTTTGTGAATGTAAATTTGATTTCAAGCTCCAAATTTGCTTCTTGAGAATGTTGTCTATTTTCCCGATATCTTCATGTGCTACGTGCTCGGTTGTTTTAATTTTTTGGAAAATGACAGTTGAGGTTTTTACCCTGTATCTTCTTTTAATCTTCACTACGTAGCCTGCTTTTTTATTGGTCTTTGCATTCTAGTTTCTTGGAGCTACTAGACCCATGTACCCCTTGAAATGTGCTCATAGATTAGTCTTCATCAAGAATAGTGGTTGATTCAAACTTCCCTGTTGTTGTTACTAACCTTTCTAAAGGTATAGGATCATTCGCTTCAGCAACAATGAATTTATGGGATATCAATATTTTTGATGCAGGAGAATCCTTGGTTCTTGCAAATCTTCCATCAACCAAAAATATTTTGCATTCAGTTTTGTTCTTGTTCAGTTCTTTTCCAGTTCAAGTTGGTAGATCTGGTGTTTCTTCATGTTTTCTCATTAGATCTCGCGTACCTAAGGTTTCATTGTGGACGTGTTCGATTACCTTATTCCAAGTTTTTAGTCGTTTGGATATTTTTTCGACAAGTTATCACTTTCGGATTGAGTGAGTTTTTGGGACTGGCCCCAGAATAATTTCAAACCCTAACGGCTAGTTGGATCAATCACGGATCTCGCCCGACACTTGTGGATCCTCACGGTGTATTTAGATTGGTTCCTGGGAGTGTCACCGACCTTGTCTTTAGGTCCACACTTCATCATACACATTTACTGTGGAAGAATTTCATATTTGAGGCCGACCTGTTCTTGCACACATTACATTTTCCTAATTGGAGATTGTAACGATCTTTGGTCGACACAAATGTTTCTTGACTCACGGATGTGATATAAAGCTTGATGAATCATCAGAAGAGTAGAGAATTAAGATAGATAGATTAGGTTGTACATAAAGTTCGATCTGTAGGATTTTCACTCGCATATAAGAGCATTGTATTTTGGACATGTTGTAATCAGGCCGGTGAGCCGAATCTGGAAGCCCCAATGTGGCTGACCATATGTAATTGAGATTTTTAATAATAATAAAGTTTGTACCGACATTTGCCTCCATATTCTATGTTGCTTTTTTTGTGTTACTCTTGCTGCATAGTCTGGATTGTTGTCCTTGAGGATCCTCCATACCATGTCTACACCAAAATTGGTATCAGAGTGAGATTTGTTCCTTACGAGATCATCAGAGTTTGTGCAGTCCTATTAAAGATTTGTTGTGGGGTGGCGGATTGAGGATCTGACCCACTGCTATAGAGGATTTGTGTAAAGATGGCGGGAAGAAGAAATGGTAGAGGAAATGGAGCGTGTGGAAATGCAGACCCAGTAGTGATGGAATTGTTGAGAGGAATTGCTGCTAGATTAGAAGCAGTTGAAATGGCCTAGAGAAGAGGTCGACCACTTGATGATGTAAGTGATGAAGAAGTGGAAGAACAAGAAGAATTTGCAAGAGAAGAGAAACTTGGTCTTGATCAAGGAGAAGAAAGGTTCATAAGATCCCTAACCAAAGTGAACACCAAACCACATTTCAATCCATTGGATTATAATGGAAAGTTAGATTCAAAATGAATTGCTTGATTGGATAACATAAATGGAAAAGTACTTTGATTTTGAAGGAACCACAGAAGATAAGAAGGTAAAGTTTGCTTGTAAAAAATTGAAAGGACATGCATCCCTTTGGTGGGAACATTTGCAAACAGATAGGTAAAGAAAAGGAAAGGAGAAGATAAGATTATGGGATAAGATGGTGAATAAGTTGAAGACAAAATTCATGCCTACAGACTATCAGATCAGTTTGTTTTGAAAGTTGTAGAATCTGAAACAGAAGGAATCAAGTGTGAGAGTATACTGAGGAGTTCTACAAGTTGAATATCAGATCTGGACATTCAGAAGATGAGACCGAACAAGTAGCTAGATATATGAATGGTTTGAGGTTGTCTATACAAGATGAGAGTGGTTTGATTAAGTTGTTGAGTGTGGAAGAGGCATACCAATGTGCCCTAAAAGCATAAGAGAAGCTGAATAAAATACATGAGCAAAGACAAAGAGGAAGAGGTGGAAGATTTCAAAGAGGAAGAATATTTACTGGAGGAGGAAGAGGACCTTTTTCAAATCAAAACAAAGATAAGGAAGTCAGTAAGAATGATAGTTCATATCGTAGAGATGATGGAAACTCTTTCAAAAGAGGAGGATATGGTGGTTACAGGAATGAAGGATACAAAAAAGGTGACAGAGGATAAGAGCAAAGAGCATTTAGAGGAACTTGTTATAAGTATGGTGGAGAAGGACATAAAGCATTTGAATGTAATCAGGGGGAAATAAGCAAAAGAACAAAGAATAATAAGAGAGCAGCCTTTGTTGAAGAAGATCATGATGGATCAGCTGATAAACCAGAAGAAGGAGAAGTGTTGGTAAACAAAAGGGTATTATGTCAAAGTGAGATTGAGCAGGAACCATTGCAGAGAAAGAATTTGTTTCAAACCAAACGCAAAGTAGCTGGTAAATGTTGAAAAGTGATCATAGACAGTGGAAGCTCAAAGAATCTAACTTCTGAAGAGATGGTGACCAAGTTGAAGTTGGAAAGGTTGAAACACCCAAAGCCCTATTTGATAGCATGGATTCAAGATGAACACAAGATTCTGATAAATGAACAATTTTTGGTGAAATTGAAGATAGGAAATTACCATGATGAATTTTTGTGTGGTATTATGCCTATGGATGTATGCCATATTTTGTTGGGAAGACCTTGGCAGTATGACATACAAGCTATTCATGATGGAAAGAAGAACATATACACTATCATTGCTAATAGGATGAAACAGGTTTTGTTTCCCTTAGAAGATGTCCCTAGAACTGAGGTTTGTACGAGTGCTAGAATCTATTTGGTTGATGGGAGTAGATTCCTGGATGGACTGAGACATGAGAACATGTGCTATGCCCTAGTTCCTAAGAAGGTTGAAGATTTGAAGCATGTAGGAGAACAACTTGAGGAGATAAAAGAGTTGTTGACATAATATGAAGCTATCATTTCAGACAATGTACCTGATGGATTACCACCTGTGAGGAGTATAAGTCATTGCATAGATTTGATTCTTGGAGCTAGTTTCCCTAACAAATCAGCACACCGTATGACACCGACAAAGAATGAAGAATTGAATAGACAAGTGCAAGAATTGTTGAGAAAAGGTTTGATAAGAGAAAGCTTAAGTCCTTGTGTAGTACTTGTTGTATTGGAACCTAAGAAGGATGGAGGATGGAGGATGTGTATAGACTCTAGAGCCATAAACAAGATCACAGTGAAGTATAGATTTCCTTTGCCCCAGATGGATGACAATATGGATTATTTGAGTGGAGCTAAGTACTTTACAAAGATAGACTTGAAAAACAGATATCATTAGAGAAGGAGATGAATGGAAAACAACATTCAAGACAAATGAAGGATTGCATGAATGGTTGGTGATTCCTTTTGGACTAAATAATGCACCGAGTACTTTCATGGGGTTGATGAATGAAGTATTGAAGGAATTCTTGGGTAAGTTTGTGATTGTCTATTTGGATGAAATTTTGATTTTCAGTAAGACTAGAGAAGAACATTTGTTGCACATAAGACAAGTTTTGCAGAGGTTGAGAGAAGAGCAGTTGCTGATAAACATTAAGAAGTGTAGTTTCATGAAGGAAGAGTTGGTATATCTGAGATTTGTGATATCAATGGATGGATTGAAGATGGATCTTGAGAAGGTAAGAGCTATTGTTGAATGGCCTACACCTAAAAGCATTGGAGAGGTAAGATCATTTCAAGGATTGGCTAGTTTCTACCGAAAGTTCATTAGTAATTTTAGTTCTATTTGCAGCCCTATGACATAAACAATGAGAGGAGATAGGAAGGATTTCAGATGGACATCTGGAGCAGACAAAATTTTTGAGTTACTGAAGCAGAAGGTGACTGAGCAGCTTGTGTTGGCTTTACCAGATTTCAACAAAGTATTTCAAGTGCATTGTGATGCAAGTGGAAATGTAATTGGAGTAGTATTGAGTCAAGAAGGAAGACCAATAGCTTATTTCAGTGAGAAGTTGAATGATGCTAGGAAAAGATATTTAGTGTATGATTAGGATTTCTATGTCATAGTTCAAGCTTTGAAGAAGTGGAGACATTATTTGTTATCTAAGGAGTTTGTGTTGTATACAGACCATCAAGCTTTGCAATATTTGAACAGTCAAGGTAAGTTTAATAAGAAACACATGAGATGGGTAGAGTTCTTGCAGAGTTATACTTTTGTTTTGAAGCACAAGATTGGAAAGTCAAATAGAGTTGTTGATGCTTTGAGTAGGAGAAGGAATTTGCTAGCACAGATGAGAGTGGAAGTGTTGGGCTTTGAAACATTGAAGGGTTTGTATGAGGAAGACCCAGATTTTGCAGAACCTTGGAAAGCATGTAAAGAATCAGTCTTGGAGGATAGGAGTCAGTGGTTGGATTATTTCATTCAAGAGGATATGTTGTTCAGAGGAAATCAGTTGTGTATACCCCAGAGTTAAATGAGGGATAACTTGATAAAAGAGAAACATAGTGGAGGATTGGTAGGACACTTTGGAATTGACAAAATAGTAGCCTTGGTGAGTGAGAATTACTTTTTGCCACATATTCATAAGGATGTTAAGAAATTTGTGTAGAGTTGCAGAGTTTGTCAAGTTGCAAAAGGAGGTAGTCGAAATGTTGGATTGTATAAACCTTTGACAGTACCAGAAAGACCTTGGGAGGATATCAGCATAGATTTCATACTTGGTCTACCTAAGACATAGAGAGGTAATGATTCAGTATTTGTGGTGGTTGACGGATTTTCAAAGATGGCACATTTCATACCTTGTAAGAAGACAACAGATGTAGTACATGTAGCAGATTTTTTTTCAGAGAAGTGATCAGATTGCATGGATTACCTAGGAGTATTGTTTCAGATAGGGATACAAAATTTGTTAGTTACTTTTGGAGGACACTTTGGAAGAATTTGAAGATAGATTTGATGTTCAGTTCTAATTTTCACCCACAGACAGATGGACAGACAAAGGTAGTAAATAGAAGTTTAGGAAATTTGCTGAGATATTTGGTTGGAGAGAAGACATGAAGTTGGGATTTAGCCCTTGCACAAGCAGAGTTTGCCTACAATAATTCAGTGAACAGGAGTACTGGAAAAACACCTTTTGAGATTGTTATCGAAGTTCATCCTAGAGGTATATCAAAATTGCAAAATATCAGTAAGGAAGATAAAAGGAGTGCAGAAGCAGAGGAATTTGCAGAATATATGAAGAAAGTGCATATTCAAGTGAAGCAACATTTAGAAGATATGAACCAGAAGTATAAGGAGAAAGCAGATGAAAGAAGGAGACATAAAGAATTTGAAGTTGAACAGGAAGTGATGGTGTATATGAGGAAGGAAATATTTCTAGTTTGCACATATAGTAAGCTCAAGATGAGGAAGTTTGGACCCTATAGGATTTTGAGGAAATTTGATTCAGGAAATGCATATGAAGTGGAGTTACCAGGTGACATGGGTATTTCACCTATATTCAATACTGTAGATCTTCATCAATACCATGAAGCAAAATTCAGTGAAGACAATAAGACAAAATTGGAAGAACAGCTTCCTAAACAACAATCAAATGGGATAGAAGAGATTTTGGATATCAGAGATCGAAGAAAGACTCGTGGAAGACAGTACAAAGAATATCTTATGAAATGGAAGGGTAGACCAGTGGAGGATTCTTCTTGGATTTTTTAGGCTGAGGTAGACCGTCTTGGTTTTACTTTAGCCCCAGCAAAGTGAGGGACTCACTTTTCATTAACCCTGGATGTCTGATGCAGAAGCATCCTTGGTTCTTGGCAATCTTGCATCAACCAAAAATATTTTGCATTTAGTTTCATTCTTGTTCAGTTCTTTTCCAGTTCAAGTTGGTAGATTCGATGTCTCTTTGTGTTCTCATCAGATCTCGCGTACTTGAGGTTTCATTGTGGATGTGTTCAATTACCTTATTCCAAGTTTTCAAATCATTTGGATATTTTTTCAACAAGATATCACTTTCGGATTGAGTGACATTTTTTGGGACTAGCCCTGAAATAATTTCAAACCCTAACGGCTAGTTGGATCAATCACGGATCTTGCCCAACACTTGTGGATCCTCATAATGTGTTTAGATTGGTTCTTGGGAGTGTTTCTGACCTTATCTTTAGGTCCACACTTCATCATACACATTTATCATGGAATAATTTCATATTTGAGGTCGACCTGTTCTTACACACGTTACATTTTCCTCATTGGAGATTGTAATGATCTTTGGCTGATGTAGATGTTTCTCGACTCATGGATGTGATATAAAGCTTATAATGAATCATCAAAAGCGTAGTGAATTAAGATATATAGATTTTTTTGAACATAAATTTTGATCTATAGGATTTTCGCTTGGATGTAAGAGAATTGTATTTTAGACATGTTGCAATCAAGCTGACGAGCCAAATCTGTAAGCCCGGATGCGGCCGACCATATGTAATTGAGATTTCTAATAATAATAAAGTTTGCACCTGCATTTGCCTCCATATTTTGTGTTGATTTTGTTGTGTTACTCTTGCTACACGGTCCAAATTGTTCTCCTTAAGGACCCTCCATACCGTGTCTGCACCACTTTTTGAAAATGTATGAGCACCAACTCAACAAAGAGAAATGTCAAAAAAAACCTTCCAATAGTCCTTGATCCTCCTACACAATTTTATCTTTGAAAGGATTCCCTTCAAATGTACCTAATTTAGAATTGTGTATCATGATATCCTTGACATGTCCACTTTGTTGCTTAAAAATCCAATTCATTCCATTCTCATTAGGTATAGCAGATTCTTCCTCGGTCTTCACACCACTATTGAAACTCTTCTGCCTGCTACAAAAAACATAATCCCTCGTAGAACACCATTTTCAAGAATACTTTATTTGTTGATGTTGTGTAGTAATGGCCAGTGGTGTCATAATCACCTTTTTTATGATACAATCGTACAATATTACAATATGAATGAGATCTCATGACAGGGTGGTCAGTTAAAACATGAGCTATCTCAGTTAACTGTTCCACAAGAAAAATCTACCCTTCTTTGATGACTATGCATTCTCAATTGTTTTGAGATGTGGACTTGTATAAAGACAAACACAATAATCCTCTTCTCATAAAATTCTATCAACAAATGCACTTGTTGATCCCTTTCCCTTGATACCATGGCATCGACTATCTCATTGGTATTATCATTGCATTTTCAATCATATCCTATCATTGCCAACTCAAATATAAGATTTAAACTAAATTCTATCTTTTAGACTGAGTATAAATATTACACTTTATGGCGAACTGCCCCTTGTGGACTCCTCCCTTCAACTAAATGTAGAGTACCTAGGGTTTTAAAATTTCAAAGTGCTCTTCTTCTGTCATTGATCAATGCATTGCTTTTGGTTATCTTTGCATTATTTTTGATTGTCCTTTTTAATTCGCAAGGTGACTGTCTTCAATATTCTCATTGCTTCCCCTCCTATCATGCATGCAATACTGTGACCATATTTTGATTGTGACTGCCATTTGATAGAGCATTTGGATCAACTAGTGGTTGTCCTTTATAGTTGTTGCTCCTGTTGTCTATTTGAGATGATATCCATTGTCATGCATTGCAATTACTATCATGACTCCCCTTCTCTTAAGTTTCATAGTAGTCCCTTATTTATTGCTCCAATGCTTTAGCTTTCCTTGTAATGGCTTCTTATTGCTACTTCCTTTAAAAGTCTTATAATGGCCATAATACAAAATCCCTTCGCATTTTAAATTTTTCCTTTATCACTGTAAAGACAAGTCTGCCCTTTGGATCATGTTCTTTTCATGACAATCATTTTCATATTTGATCAACTATCACTTTATCATTTGTGAATGAACATTGTCCTTAGAAGGTGGAACCAATGTCCTCCATGTGTTTCATATTTACACTATCACTTCTTATAAACCTTTGCAATTTTCAATATACGACACATTGGCAATGTTTTAAGCTACATATTTTATTCTTGTAAATGGCATATATCCTTTGTACTAGCACATTGTATGTGTAGATTGTGAGTTTCTTTGAGTACTTGACATGGTTGCTTTAATCCTTTGAGATAGTTGTTTAAAATATTCATGAATGCCTCTACCTAAGTAGTGATTGTTCCTGGGATATGATCAGTGCTTGTAATGTTAAAGCATAGTTTTGGTAATAAGCAGTTACCTTCAACATTCTGGGTTGAACCCTTGTGGGAGCCCATTTCCCTCCACATGATGTGATGTTAAACAATATGAATCATGAAATGATAAACCTGTACCTGCATAGTGAACAAACAAATTAGATGAAACAATGAAGCTAAATGTTCTTCCTGATGATTTTGACTTTCAGGCTCTCTTGACACATGCGATAATTAATAACTAATTTAATGCATCCTGAATGAAAGTTATATTCCTGTTGGTAGGACATGGTCAAATTTTTTATTTAGAGCTCTAACAAACTTTTTCATCAGAATGCAGGAACATCCAAAGATTAGGAGCAAGTAGGAGCTGAAGACCAAAAGATCATCACCAAAACTGCCACATGCAATGATGGATATACCTTCTGTCCATGTGTTTTGTTTAATTCATATCTTCAGATGTATAGCTTTCCTTTTTGTTGTATTAAATCATTATACCCACAACTTGTGTGGGATATTCAAACATTCTTTTGATCTCAATGTATGAAACAACAATTTTTATGCAATCTTGTAAATACTTTTATTATAAAATGAATAAAAGACTATAAATTATACTGTTTGGTGTAATTCCTTTCTACTATAAAATCTTGCATAATAAAACTGAATTTCCTTGGTTAGCATCCCTGCTATGCAATGATTTAAATTAGCAACAATGTTTGAGTACCTTTCACCTTAGATGTAAACAACTGTTTCAGTTCTACCAAATTGAGTTGTAGGTGAAATTTCAGTAACATTTTTGGTGATTTCTATTGAATGCTTGCTTGCTAAGCATGCCAGACCAATTGCCTTAACAATACATTGGGCATGGGGTCAAATCTTGCCCTCCTCAAACTTAGAAAATCATTATAACTTAGTTGTTAGGAACTAAATAGCAGCATAACAAAACAAAAACCAAACTATCATGGCTCTGTTTAGGACAGGGCCAACAAACAGTGCATTTGCACTTATTGAAAAAATAAAAAAGAACTGAAATGGATGTGCCAAGAGCACTTATTAACTTGAAAAATACCCTACCCTACACTACCCATCAGTGGTAGTGCTTAGACATGACCATTCACTAGTTGTGAGAAATAACTTCCCTTTCTAATTAAGAAAGTTTGCTTTGCGAGGTGATTTAGTATTGATAAGTTATGACCCATAAGAACATACCCTAAAGAATTTTGTAGAACTATCTAAAGAAAAAAAACAAACTCACTCACCATCTGAATTTGATTATAGATATTGTTGTTATGGGGTGAGTAAGTGATTTGAATCTGTTGTTCTGAGGCTACAACCTCCTCATTGGGTGTAACAGTAACATGTGTATCCTTATTTAGTTGTCTGCCAGCTAAATTCTTGATTGGACATCCTCTTGATAGGATGAACTTTTGACTCGTACTCTTGTTTTCTTGATTGAGATAAGTTGTTACATCTTCTATCTCAATTTCACTATGATCTAAAAGAGTTAGCTCACATGAATGAAATGAAGGAATGCTTGCCTCTTTGACCTGAATAGGCTAGTCAGATGTTGTTGGCTCATATAATACTAGCTTATCATCTATGTTAGAACAAAAAACTTCTATGATGCTTGAAAACATGTTCTCATATAACTCATAACTTTGCATTAAATCCAAATGAGTTTTATCATTTAGTTGTTCCATACCAGGTATAGATGCTATCATGCATGTGATATCCTCATTTTTACCAACAAATTGAGGAAGCTCATCAAACAAGTCAGAAAAATCCTGAGATTCACTTTCTATTTTATTTACATAAACATGTTCAATCTGATCTCATTTTCCATCTAAGCTTGAAACAAAGGATTGAATATCATTCCAAAATAGGGCTTCTTCATAATCTTCATAACTTTGTGGCATGAGAGGGTTTACCTTAGATTTAAGATCATCCTTTTGAAACACAAGTTTTGATATGCTTGCTTGTTAATTTGGGAAACTTCATGCAAATCATTTTTATTAACCTCCAAAATAGGACTAACCTCTTGCTATCTCATATGGATTGAGGCTTCAATCTCATCTTGAACCAACAATACATCATGTTCTGCAATATATTTTGGGTGTTCCAAATCAACTGGTAAGTTAGGTACCTGTGTGCTCTCTTCAGCTTGCTTAATAAAACCAGGTAGTTGGTCAAATAAACAAACTAATTAGTCCTCCTCATGTGGTGCCTTATCCAATGAACCAACCTTCTCTGCACATGCATTATTCCCATATTCAACTGAGAAGATGGTACAATCAACAACAACCTCTTTCTCTACATTTATCTTTTGCTACTCTAATCGGTAATACTCTATAGCTAAATTTAGTGGATTTATACTTCTCATCTTCTCCATGATGAGTGAGCTATCCTGATCGAAGGGCTGATTTGTAACTACACTAGGTTGTACCTGATTACTATCCACAAAAAGATTTGGCACTTTGAAACTAGGAATGCAAGGGGTTGATTGGATTTCATACCTTTGTACTTGTGCAAACAACTATTTTATTTGTTCTTCTTTGGCTACAACCTCCCTTGCAAGACCTTCTTCATATTGTTTCTTTTGCATTAGCAAGTCTTTCTCATAGAGATAGGCATGATAAGCCATCTCTTCCTATTGTTGATCATACTCTTGTTGCCTCTTGATTTCTTCTATCTTCTTTATGAAGTTTAACAATGTGTCCCTGATGTCATTCATGCTATTTTTCATATCCCTAACCTCTTGAGGCTGAAAATAAGCGTGTGTAGGCTGATATGGAGGCTGAGCAAGGATGGGTGGGAAGTAAGCATGTTGAGCATGTTGAGCATGTTGCTGCATGGTTGTTTGGGATAAAACTAGCAACATACTCAGCTTGATATGGTTGATAAGGATGTGGATTGCAGGATTTTCATGAAACGGAGGTGGAAACATGCTCTTTTCATGTAAACTTGACATGTTAAAGCATTTGAAACCTAGAAGACTTCTTGAAATCAAAGTGAATTAGATTTCTTTTGCAAAGATGAAACATACCAGCACTTTGTCTGCTTGAAACTAGTAGATTGTGCTCGGAGTCACTAGGTATAAATTGTAACCTCTAAAAGGTAAAACACTATTGTATATACCAAAATAATAGCTTGCAATTTGAATTCTTTCTCTGAAGTGAGCTTCAGTATCCCACTGGGAGTGCCAAAAACTGTTGTCACAGAGATTACACTCGGATGCTAAGTTTATATGCTCAACAATCTCATGAAAAATGGAAATATCTTCAAGCCAGTGGGTATGCTCATAGTGAAGATGAATCTCCAGATTATGGGTTGGCTCCCTTATGATTTTCTAATGAATAACCAGTTTTTTAAAGGAAAAGGGATAGAAGGAAATGAAGTAAATTGAAAAAATTGAACTTAAAAGAATGGTGATGCACCTAGATGAATTATGAAAATGCAACTTGACTCACAAGCACTCCTTAATATATATTTTTTTTGCACAACCTGATTTAAACAACTAAAACACATAAGTGATTCACACAAAGGGCTTGACAATTTTATCCTTCTTGAAAAAAAAGCAATTTTTTCACAACTAGAAAGATTAAAACTGATCTTTTGTACAATATATGACCTGTGAGATTGAACTGAAAGTGTGTACATGAACTTATGAATGAGACAGAAAAATAGAGGTTTAAGACTTAAACACAATAAAATTCTCTCAAATCATACATAAAATATGACACCTAAAAGTTGGAAGGCAAATACTTGATCTTTTATCAAAAAGTAAAAGGAATTCATCTGCAAATAACCTGTAAAAAATATTGTATATATTAATAACTGTAAATAAGTGAGTTACAAGATGATCAATATCTCTTTGCAGAATGCAAAGGCAAGAAGCAAGAACTATGAAAAAGACTAAGTATTTTCTCAATATATACAATAGATGGCTTCAAAGAGCTAAGAGGTGGAACTAGCAACTAACTGAGAGTGAAAATATCTCCAAATATCCCTCTCATGAGAAAAGATGAAAACCTCATAAAAAGGGGCCCATAATTGATATAAACTATTCTCGAACGGTCACAAACTCCTCCTCTCAATGCACATGACCAAAAGAACTCCAAAAATAACTCTAGTTTGACTAAAAGTCAACTAAGGGCTCTTAAATCACTCCAAATGCGTGAATCACCTTTAGTTCTACTTCAAATCAACTTATTTTGCATGATTAGATCTTGAAAACAATGCCTCTTATCCTTATTTTGCACAATAGATAGCATTAATTAAAGTGATTTATAAACTATCACTCTAATAATGTTTCTTTACATTTATAAATTTGATGTAAAATAAATGCTATGTCTACTCGGCCATGCATTAATCCTAAAGGGTTTTGAACTTGCAAAACAAAATGCAAAGGTGGCAAAAGAATAAGGCATATAATATTATATTAATTTGAAAGGAAAGAATTTTCTAAAAACAAAGGTAAAAATGCCTTCCTCTAATCGGTCAACTTAGGGTAAATATGAAAACCCTAAAAGAGCATGCACATCATTCATTTCACTTCACTTTATTTCATTCTGGAAATTTTGCAACCCTTGGAGGTGCCTCGCCACCATGGGTGAGCATAGGTCGAGAGTTTCTGGAAAACATTTTCCATGGGTAAACCTTTTGTGCATATAAAACCTTGCATCATTTTATTATTGTATTCCATTTTGCAGGTCGTGACTTCATTTTTCCTCATTTTTTCGTGAATGTAAATTTGATTTTGAGATGCATATTTTATTCTTGAGAATGTTGTCTATTTTCCCGGTATCTTCATGTGTTACATGCTTGGTTGTTATATTTTTTTGGAAAACAACAGTTGAGGTTTTTACCCTATATGTTCTTTTAATCTTCACTATGTAGCCTGCTTTTCCATTGGTCTTTGTGTTCTAGCTTCTTGGAGCTACTAGACCCAAGTAACCCTTGAATGCGCTCATAGAATAGTCTTCATCAAGAATAGTGGTTGATTCAAACTTCCCTACTACTATTACTAACATTTCTAAAGGTATAAGATCATCTGCTTCAACAACAATGAATTTATGGGATATTAATCTTTTTGAAAATGTATGAGCACCAGATTGGCAAAGAGAAATGTCAAAAAAACCTTCCAATAGTCCTCGATCCTCCTACATAATTTCATCTTTGAAAGGATTCCTTTCAAATGTACCTAATTTAGAATTGTATATCATGATATCCTTGGCATGTCCACTTTGTTGCTTAGAAAGCCAACTCATTCCATTCTCATCAGGTATAGCAGATTATCCCTTGGTCTCAACACCATTGTTAAAACTCTTTTGCCTACTGCGATAAAACATAATCCCCTATAGAACAACATTTTCAAGAATACTTTCTTTGTTGATGTCGTGCAGTAATGGCCAATGGTGTCATAATCACCTTTGCTATGATATGATCATGCAAGACTACAATATGAATGAGATCTCATGAGAGGGTGGTTAGTTAAAACAAGAGCTATCTCAATCAACTATTCCATAAGAAAAAGCTACCCTTCTTTGATGACTATGCATTCCCAGTTGTTTTCAAATGTGGACTTGTATAAAGACCAACAAAATAATCCTCTTCTCATAAAATTCTATTAAAAAATGCACTTGTTGATCCCTTTCCCTTGATACCATAGCATTGACTGTCTCATTGGTATTGTCATTGCATTTTCAATCACATCTTATCACTGCCAACTCAAATATAAGATTTGAACTAAATGCTATCTTTTAGACTGAGTATAAATATTATGCTTTATGGCAGATTGCCCCTTTTGGAATCCTCCCTTCAACTCAGTCTAGAGTACCTAGGGTTTTAAAATTTTAGAGTGCTCTTCTTCTGTCACTGATCAATGCATTGCTTTTGGTTATCTTTGCATTATTTCTAATTGTCCTTTTTAATTTGCAAGGTGTCTGTCTTCAACATTCTCGTTGAATTCTACTCCACCAATCAATCAAAGCATGCAGAAGGGCGGGAATGTTGACAGCTTCTCAGTAGGGAAAATTTAAAGGCAGCTTAAAATAGCTTCAATTTTTGTGTTCTTCAATGTAAATCTTCATATGTCAAAATTTCTATAAGCAAAGTCAACTGTTTTGATATCAAAGTTGACATTTTGATGCTGCAACATAAGTAGTATTAGGCATATCATTTGGGTGATATATAGTTAAGGTGGATCTCATCTTAACCTTGAACAACTGAACTCATATTACGTATATTATATTTTAATCCTTTTAATTATATAATATAAATAGTTGGCTTATAGCCTTTTAATTAAAAAAACATTCTCATTGTTGCCCCTCCTATCATGCATGCTAGAATATGACCATCTTTTGATTGTGACTGCCATTTGATAGAGCATTTGGATCAACTGGTGGTTGTCCTTTATAGTTGTTTCTCCTGTTGTCTATTTGAGATGATATCCATTGTCATGCTTTGCAAGTACTATCATGCCTGTCCTTCTCTTAAGTTTCATAGTAGTCCCTTATTTATTTCTCCATTGCTTTAGCTTTCCTTGTAATGTATTCTTATTGCTACTTCCTTTAAAAGTCTTATAATGGCCATAATATAGAAGCCCTTGGCATTTTAAATTTGTCCTTTATCACTATAAAGACAAGTTTTCCCTTTGGATCATGTTCTTTTCATGAAAATCATTTTCATATTTGATCAGCTGTCACTTTATCATTTGTGAATGAGCATTGTCCTTAGAAGGTGGAACCATTGTCCTCCATGTGTTTCACCTTTGCAATTTTCAATATGACACATTGGCAATGTTTTAAGCTGCATATTTTATTCCTGTAGATGGCAGCTATCCTTTGTACTACCACATTGTATGTGTAGATTGTCAGTTGCTTTGAGTATTTGACATGATTGCTTTAATCCTTTGAGATAGCTATTTAAAATGTTCATGAATACGTATACCTAAGTAGTGATTGTTCCTGGGATATAATTAGTGCTTGTAATGTTAATGCATAATTTTGGTAAGAGACAGTTACCTCCATCATGTTGGGCTCAACCCTTGTGGGAGCCAATTTCCCTCCACATGTTGTGATGTTAAACAATATGAATCATGGAATGATAAACTTGTACTTGTATAGTGAACAAACAAATTAGATAAAATAATGAAGCTCAATATTCTTCCTGATGATTTTGACTTTCAGGCTCTCTTGATACATGTGATAATTAATAATTGATTTAATGCATCCTAAATGAAAGTTATATTTCTATTGGTAGGATATATGGTCAGATTTTATATTCAGAGCTCTAACATCCCATCCTTGATCTAAATTTTATTATACTCATGTGATTCCATTCCTTGTGATAGTAAGTATTCCTTTTTTCCATGAATAGTCAAATTACTTCTATGATACTACTAATTATTGTTGTTGTTGTTCCTTTTATTCCATGTAGATCCATAGTGATTTCCTTGTTGATTACTTGTATTATCATTACCCTACGATGGTTTCATCCATTATTCTTTCCTCTCACAATGATGTGGATGCCTATATATTGCACCCTTTTCTATCATTGGAACCTTTTTTTATTTTCCACCACTTTTTCCACTGTTTTTTTTTTTGGATTGTGACAAGAATTACTTGTCTCCTCTTTTTTCTCTATATTGTGACCCTCTTCTTTGTATTTTGATTCATTATTGTAATCATCTATAGATTATTGGATTTGATATTTCTTGACTTTCCTTTGGACTTCATTGCATATAGTATATTGTAATGTGATTTTTTTCCTCCTATACCAACACTTCACAAACTGCTTTTGTACATCAATGTTTATTTTCCCCAAAGATTCTAACCAAGGATAACAAAGAGTAATATCCAACCCATCCATATTCAAAGCATAAAATTTAGAATGTAAAACATATTTTCCATATAGAGCTTCAAATCTTCAAAAAATTGAATATTTGAGTACTTGCTATTTTACTATCATTTATGTGTTTTTAACCTATAGTTTCTTCAATAATTCCATGTTGATGAAGTTATAATTGTTGCTAGGATTTATAGAAATAATAATATTTTCCTTTTGAAAGCAACCATGAAATTGAAGGATCGGATCTTCCTTCCTCGAAGTAGAATGCAAGTATTTATATCCTTCATCTTCTCTTAATTATTATATTTTATTTCTTTTTCATTGCCATCCATATACTCATTGACTATTATTTATTTTGTCCTACCCATATGTCCGAGAAAAAATATTCCAATCTATCCAACGAAGAAATATCATTCCATAATTACTCATACCAAAATTTAGCTTCGCTGGTACTAAGATATATGAACAAATAATTTCCACATTATACATTGGTCATATAATGTATTATATTTCTTCGACCATTCTAATACATCTCCACTTTCATCAAAATTAGGAATCCCCATTGAGATTGGGGTTTCTAAATTTTTACCACATACCCAACTTTGATAGCATAATTTTGTTATTTTTTTATTTCAAAAATAAAAATATGTATAATAGACCCTTAATAAATTTCGGTGAGATTTATAAAAGTGGGAAAGTATTAAAAACATTCCTTGATTTGCAAACTAAAAATCAAATTTATGAATAATAATAAAATTAAAATAACCTACTTAATATTTGACAATATGAAATTTATTTTTTGGATGTAGCTTCCTTAGATTATTCTCTAAAATAATTTTAAAAATTAGAAAACAATTCTATCCATTTGAAAGATATAGGCGAATCTTTAGAAATTAGTGTTTTTTAATTACATTTACCCAAATCATAACTCTATTATCTCTTGATAAGATCCAACCATATAATATATAAATAATAGAATGCAAAAGATAGATCACTCATAACATAAGAAATGTTTACAGTCCAAGATGCCCTAATATCCAATATATGCATAAATTAAAAAAACCCTTAAGGTAAGGTGGCACCATACAAGAATGTTTATAGATGAAGCCGCTCTATACTATATTTCCAAGAAATCACAAACATAATATCACACTCAACATATATTCTTAGAATGGTATTCACCTCATATATATAGATCTCCTCCTAATAATATAATGGATGGGTATCATGATCCAAATAAAAGCCTACTCATCATCTAATATTATTAATTAAACAAGATTTTCACATGACCAAATATAACTAACTAAAGTGACGTGTGCCACAAGCTAGCATCTCCATCCACCTTAATACATTATTACTGTCATTCCTTTTCCTCCTGTAATTAGCCCTGTCATCTGGAGGTTGATAGGTTGGCCTCTCTTCAAGTGGCCTTGCAGCTTGTTCATGTATGCCGAAGTCTAACTCCAAATTTATTTTCTTGGTCATTAGAATACTCATGATTTCATACATTTAGGTACATAAAAATGCTAGTAAGAGAGATCAACTAGAAGCTAATATAATTAATTACAAGATATTTTCACATGACCAAATATAACTAACTAAAGGGATGTGTGCTATAAGTTAGCATCTCCTTCTAACTGAATACATTATAATATCATATCCCTAAGTACATAAAATTGTTAGAAAGAGAGATCAACTAGAAAGCTAATTTTTGATTTCTCATTGTGGCAAGCCAAGACATAGATATTTTTTCATTAGCCTTTCATGCTTATCAAGAGATGTTGGTGATATACAAAGTATGCAGTAGGCTTTGAGCAGAGAAAATTATTTTGAAAGTTACAAAGAGGATTGGTACCAACAGTAGTTAGCACACACACAATCCCAATCTTATCCCAAGACCCACATCCCTATTAGAGTAAAATAAACATATCACCTAATTAATTAATTACATCTCCTTTTTATTTTATTACACTTAGCCTAAACATAAGAGTGATTTTCTATTATAAGGCCATGTTCTTTTTTGTCTTATAGTAAGAGGATATTTGTTATGATATAATTTAATCCTCACTTAGGCTTTCATCTAGGGTTGTTTTTTAATTTTTCCTTTTACAAGGATTCATTATTCTTTATTGTAATAATCCAATATCCAATTATTCAATATAGAAGCTTTATCATGTTACTTTATTGGATCAATTAATCTCTCAAGGTTGTATAGCACAATAAATGGATTTTATCTATCCATGTGATATACATTTTGGTTGTAAGTGATTTATGGGAGTTGTGGGGTTCAAAAATTAACTCCAACATGGTATTAGAGCACTAGATCTATAACTTCCTATCATTTTTCTAAGAGATTTAGCCTTGAGGAAAAATTGAGGCATCACGGAGAAAAATAAGCATCATTGTTGCATCCAGAATGTCCAAAAACCCTATAAATGCTTGTCTAAATGTTTAAATCCAAGTAGTTGGAAAAAAGGATTTTTTTTGTGGGAATAATTTGAGGAATTTTTTTTGTACGCATGTATAGAATCATTATGGTCATATGAATCCATACATGTCGTACACCATATTGCATCCTCTATCACTACAACTTGAACAAAAATCTTAGCTCACTGTTTGAAATTCGGTGTAGGGACAAAAATGGTGATATGAAAATAAATAACAATGTTCTTTTCGAGTTTTGCAAAGGAAAAATTAAAGTTCATGGTGGGCTTTAATTTTAATTTTGCTCATTTCTTCTCCTCTAACTCTCTATTTTATCCTAATGATAGATTGCATAGTGTGATCTAAAATGTTGATACAAAAATTACCAACACAATCAAATCCAAAAACATTATGCGAAAACATCATCATCGAAACAACCACATTTCCAACATGCAATGATCTTTGCTAGTGACTACCAACACATTACTAGCGATAGGTCAAAGGCTTGAAACTTACCAACATCTAATGCCAAACAAATTTCAATTTTGGAAAACCAATCCAATTTACTTCAATAGTTTGGTGATATTTTTTGGAAAAAAATGGGTCTAAAATCATTTTTTACCTTCATCCAATAGTTAGCCATCAATATGTGGTTTTAGAATACAAGCTAATTTTGTGGGACAAACACCACTTTTTTCATTGATGGGGAATATTTCAGTACAAATATGTATATTTCAATCAATGGATTGCAGATGTCATATTTTTTTTATATTTTGCATAACTTGAGAGTATAAAGTTGGATTATAAAAAATAAGACATTCTTGAAATTTTGGTTCCACAAATTTTCGAGTGGTGCAAGTCTCATCATCAAATTTTTTTATTGGTAAATTATATCACCTATTGAATTCAAATCATTTTTTTATTTCGAGCTCATAATTTTTTGCATGTATGTCTAATTTTTGCGATTCTTGCAATTTCATAAATGTATTTTAGAGCTATTCATATCTATCTATACACTTTTTACAAAATCTTCCCTAGGTATTTTTATTTAGTTTTTCGTGATTTCACATTCTACTCAATTACTTAGACATCTTGGTACCTAGAAATGTTCTATTTGCATGAGATGAGTTTATTTCATTTTCTTTACATGCATTGAGGTTATTGGTTTTTGATTTTATCCTTTGAGGTGGTATAATGGATTGTTATATTCATACTTTTATGGTAATCCTAGAAAAGGATAATTATGAGTCTTGGATAAACAACATCCTAACACATCTTAGATGACAATATTTTGCCTTATGTTTATGGAATCATACTTAAACTAGACACACTAGGGAGTAGATCAATATGGGGTACTATCATTGATCATATTATAGGAGTGATTTTTTATACTGTTGATCATGGCACTATGTGTGTTGTATTGAAATTGATTGTCCCCACACACTTTGAACTAGACTTTGGGAGATTCATGGAGACCCTCATATCTCTCCATTCTTAGAGGATATTTTTATACATTGTCTCATTTTGCTTGATGGTGTAAATTGCATATCCTTTGAGGATGATACTTTAGAGGAGCTTGATTATATCACAGGTCTTACCTTTTTTTGGTGGTTTAGAGGCTTGTATCCTTGTTCCCACTCTTCATATCGAGGTCCGATCTCCATCTTTTATTGTTTCTAATCATATTAGTATCGCTACATCTATGAATCCTATTGATTCAGTATAACAAGAAATCTGTCCTCTTTTGGACATATCTACTTGGGATTCATATCTATCAAGTATACCATCTTTTTTTGCAGAGTCTCATAATGCAAAATTGGAGGATTAGTTTGAGGAAATTCATCTCCTCTTTCATGAAATTCACATCATCGATGTTAGCCCACCATCATTATTATCTTTGGAGCTTGTTCTACATCAGTCTTTATATGATTATGGAATAACATCATCTCATTTTTTCACATGGACATTCAAGTAGTTTTCAAAGGCACACATCATTTAGATTTCGATTCCCTATTCATGCAACTTATGAGAACAACTTCTTCAATCACCAGTGGATTTGTTTCTTCCTAGGGGAAGAAATTTTGTTTGTAAACAATGAATCATGTTCTATATTTGGGCTTTCATCATTGGTAGGAGAGCTACTTCTTTACGGGGGATTCATATCCCCATATTTTGTCTCCTATCGGGTGACATTCATTGCACTAATGTGATAGAAGCAATCCTTGGGGGTCATATCGAGTCATTCTTTCCTTCTTTCACTAGTACACATTTATCTCATTTTCTCTAATTTGGAGAGGAGTTTTTTTCCATGAGGTTTTATCTTTTTCTTTGATTATGAGAGATTCATTTATTTGTACAGGGGTACCTCATCAAGCCTTATAGCTAGGATCCATCCATGCATCTATCCTTGCATTCATTATTAGGTTTTTAGCTTCTCCCTAAGTTGTAATTAAAGGGATATTAGAGAAAAATAAGCATATCACCTAATTAATTAATGAATTAGGTCCCAACTTCACTTTGTTGCACTTAAGTTAAATGTAGGAGTTCTTTTTTATTATTAGGTAATGTGATTTTTTGTCTCATAGCATAGGATGAGGACACTTGTCATGATCTAATTTAATCCTCACCTAGGGATTCATCTAAGGTTGTTTTTTCCTTTTTCATTTTATAAATATTCATTATTCCTTATTGTAATCATCCAATATTCAATTATTTAATACAAAAGCTCAATCATGTTGCTTTGATAGATCAATTCATTTCTGAAGGTTGCATATCATAATCAAAGATATTTATTTGTTATACAAAGAGATTTGGCTCATTTTAGTTTGATTTATACATTCAATGTCTTTGATAGAATTGATGAGTGCTAATTTTCCACTCAAGTAAATAAGTGGTTTAGATTTATCTCTTACTATGTATCCATTCCTATTTTATTTTTAATTCGATGATATATAAAAATATGGATGTATGTATGGACAATATATTATACATTGCTAACACTCTTTTAGACATGATTCTTATGTTGTGGTATTTTATTTATTTGATAACACAAATATATGACATAGAAATAATATATGAATTATCTTTTCTAGTTTTGACCTAATGAAGTTACAAGTCAAAAATAATATGAATGCTCTTTTCTAATTTTGACTTAGGGGAGTTACAAGTCAACTATGCCATTACCTACTTGCTAAACTTTGAGATGCAAGATTATAGGGAAGACAAGTGGGAAAACCAAGTATATAAATGAAGATATGAGATAAGTTCATAATGGGAAAATGATTAATCCTAATCTAAACTTAATATATACAAAGAACATATGATATTGGGTGGCTAGCTTTATAGACATTCCACAAAATTAGATCACAAATGGTTAATAGTTTAGAATTGGATAAAATGAATACATCCTCAATAAGGATGCCCTTTCAAAAGTGAGTTAGACTTTTAATTCTTTCACCTAACTTGTGCTTTTCTTTGGTATTTTTTATTTTTTCGTGTTTTCTAATTTTTGTGTATTCTTTGACCTTGTTGGAGTATACCCCTTGACCTAATCCCATGATGCTAGGAAGAAGTTAGAGCTTATTATCGAGTACTAGATAAAGTGAGTGAGGTGATCGATGCATCCCAAATGGATTCTTAGGGATTTTTAATCCTTCCTCATTAGTAGGGATAATTGAGAAGACCTTGTTAACTTCTAGGTAATATTATGGGCTTGACTATCTTATGGGAATGGTATTAATAGATAATACAAGCTAGGACTAAGATCAATTTAATGTTCAATAATTACTTACTCAAAGAGTTATAAGATGTTTAGGGATAAATATTATGGAATAATGGTGAACCTCATAATCTAGCATGGATAAATAATGTGCTAGAAACCTATAGTTCCTATTAGGGTGAAAATTAGGAAAGGGAAATCACATGACATAACGTGATGAGATGAACTCGCAATACAATTAATTTTTTACCTTTTATTTCATGTTTTTATTTATTTATTTATTTATATTAAGGTGTAATATATTTGTATGTTACATGCTTGTATTTAAAAACATTCAGTTGCATTCAATTGATCATGTAAGCATCTATCCAAATATAATTTACATTAGGGAAGGAAAAACTTCACTTGTGCAATAAAAATAATCTAGATTTGTACTATCATTCCTAAGAGCATATGCATGTTTCCTTGTGACATAACAACCATATCAAAATATTTCTAAATATTGACCTTAAATATTCAAAAGATATAAGATATATATATATAAACACCAAACAATTTGAAAAGAATAAAAATCTACATATTGCACAACATAATTTCACAAATATAATACAAATCTATGACTACATACTTATCCCTAATCCCAAAACTTGTTTGTACATAAAGTGAATAACAACTTTTGATTTTAAAGTAAAAATTAAATTGTCCTTTACCATACCATGGAGGAAAAAAGAGCAAAGGAGCAGGCTGGATTTAGACCAAAGCACTCCACTATTGATCACTGTATCACTCTTAGGCACCTCATTGAAAAGATTTGGGACACCCAAGGTGATGAGGCCTTTTGTTACTTCATTGATTTCAAAAAGGCCTTTGACACTGTTCCTAGAGATAAACTTTGGGGTAGAATGAAGGAGCTTGGGATCCGAGAGGTGTAAAGGGTGGCTGTTCATAACCTATATGAGCAGGTTAAAGCAAAAATTAGAACTAAAGAGGGTGTGTTTGAGTGCTTTGATAGTGATATCGGGGTCAAGTAGGGATGTCCTCTTTCACCCACTTTGTTTGGCTTATATATTGATAAATTTGAAGAATGCTTAATCAATTATAAGGGAGAGGGGATCTAGTTGGCGGGCTATGTGGTGAAGCTAATTTTATATGCAGATGATCTTGTTCTTATAGCAAGAACTACCCATGGTTTGAGAGAGAATTTGAAGGCTCTTGAACTTTTTTGCTAGGAGGTTGGGATGCAAGTGAACACAAGTAAGACCAAAGTCATGATTTTTTATTTGAAAAGGAAGCAACAACAGTTTAATTTATCTTCAAAGGGAGTTTGTTGGAGATAGTGGAAGAGTACAAGTACTTAGGTATTGATTTTCATGATAGGCTCAATTGGGTGACATGTAGAACAAAAGGGATATAAGGCGAGTGGAGAGCTTCTTTCCTACTCCAAAATAGGTGTAGGAAAGCAAAATTATGGGATTGGAAAACCAAAAAAAATCCTTTTTGGTTTGTTGGTCATGCCAATTGTCCTCTATGGTCGCGAGGTTTGGGGGAATAGCATGTGAACCCACAAGTGGAGGCAAATGGAAAGAATCCAAAAACATCTAATTACTAGTAGTCTCAAAGTCAAATCAACAATACCTATGAGATCCTCTTGGCTGAAGCAGGTATGTTTCCAATAGAAGCGTCGACAATAATTCATTTGCTAAGCTATTTAAAAAAGGTTGACAACATGGATAAGCATCATCGGTCCAATTTGGTTGTTGAGGAAGAGCTAAAATGTAGGAAAAAGACTTGGATGAAGCAGAACAACAAGTGGTTGAGCAAGTGTGACATTAAATTGCATGAACGCCCCAACAATACCAAAGGGATAAAAAAGTTTGTGATAAAAAAGTTTAGAACTACCATGTGGACAAATCAGATTGGTCGTAAAAAAGTGCACCATGTCAAAGAGTTCAACCCCAAGTGGGAGCATGATGAAAAGGCTTACTTGAGAACTGTAGTTAAAAGAAAAGTTAAAATATTAGTTGCATAGTTGAGGACGGACTCCCATCATCTTAGATGTGAGACAGGTAGGTGGACGACCCCCAAGGAAGAATGGGAAAACAAAATTTGCATTTTATTCAACAAAGGAGTGGTTGAAATTGAGCAACACTTCATCCTCGAGTATGCAATGTATGAGGATATCCGTATTCATTTCGAAAACATTATGAAGGTGGATAGTTTGAATGAACTATTTGAGGAGGCGAGACTTCACAAAACGACAAGCTTTCTGAACAAGATTTGTAAAAGAAGAGCCAACATCGAAAGAAA
The DNA here is from genome assembly GCA_007115665.2 of Sequoiadendron giganteum. Classification (NCBI taxonomy): domain Eukaryota; kingdom Viridiplantae; phylum Streptophyta; class Pinopsida; order Cupressales; family Cupressaceae; genus Sequoiadendron; species Sequoiadendron giganteum. Next base: position 429,896,688 of record CM021106.1, read on the forward strand.
ATTGAAAACGTGTTGATTGGTGTTCTCCTTGATCCCTTAGACCGTGTGGTCTCGCACACGTTATTAAAATTCTTCATTCTATTATTCTCAAATTTAATCCACCCCTCTTCTTATTTATATTTTATATTCCATACACTTAAAAAAAGTTATTTTCCTCTACACCCCGGTAAGTACGGGCAGTTTACGTTGCATTTATACACTATAATGAACTACCTATTGATGGCTGCGTCAAATGCTTGTCAAGAAGAAAACATCAGCGGCAAAAGTTCGTAAATCTTTCGGAGGCCTCCAAGGTTCGCGGCAGGATTGGGCAGGGGAAGAACTTGAGTAAATAATTACTTGCGTACTCGATCGATTGCCTGCCGTCGTTTATATTTACCTATTTACAGTTTACTCTTAAAATTTGTAGCTGGGATTCATAGAGATTGAGGTTGAAGCGAACGAAGAGGAACTCCAGGAGAAAGTGACAGAAGTTTACAAGTCTGTGGACTGCAATCGAGCCGCGAAAGTCTGTTTCGTCTCTTAGATTAGTAATTCGGTTTCTAAACTTGTTCTCTCTACTCATTAGGTGTCAAAGGTAATAAAAGGAAAAAAATGTAATATATTTTTCTCATTCATCTATCCCTTTATCGCGTACTTTGCGCCACATTTTCTGAGGAAAAACACTACGCACCGGTACCTGCAAACAAGACATTAAAGAAAACCAGTATGAAAAAACACTAAAAGAACATCGAATGTTTACTTCGGCTCTCCTTGCCACTTCAACTGCACGGTTATCATCAAAGTTTCTTTATTAAATGTTGCGCTTCTTCCTTTGTTTCTTACTTCTCACCGTTTTAAACTCACGGCACTTTATCTGTCACATAACATATCAGAAATATTTTATTGAATATTAATTGAATAAGCTAAGGTGCGAATGGGTAACCTCCCAATGAGTTTTACACGGCGGGTAGTTCCCAGTCAGCAAGGGACTGTACAGAAAAAAGTTATTACAACCGGCGCACAAAATGTGATTTTCCGACATCCTACCAATTTTGAGGAGACTGACGAATCTTTTACAGCCATTCTCCCATTAACAAAACCTATTGGTTAATAATAATACCATATGTAGCATAAATTAGCGTTTCCCTTAAATATTCTGTTTATCTCTAGTAAAAAAATTGGAAAATAGAATTCAGTTTTCAGCCAAATTTAGATGTCTGTTTGTTCTACGCCTTTCCGCTTGCTTATCTGATATTTCAGAGTTTGCAGAGTTAGGGCTTTATGCCCATGTGTTTTCTGCATTCCAGCAGATTTACTCATCACATTGCTCTATATTTCATACTTTCAAGTTTTTTATATCTTTGATTAGTCTGACTAGATTTTCATTCTTTAATTTCAGTTCCATAATTGGGCTCATATCACCTTACAATTGTTTCTGCAGCTGAGTTCTTAGTTCCTGGCAAAGCAACAAATCATGAAACGGGCTTTGGATGAAGCGGGGGCATTATCAGTTCCCAAGAAGGTGCCTTGTGCTTGCATTTATTTATTAATTATTATATTTGTTCTGTTATGCTAAGAATGGTATGTTAATATCCTCCTTTGTTGCAAGCGATATCCACATATAAGTTCAAATTCATGCTCACCAATGCCCAAAGCATGCCCACTATTCAAGGTAGATAGAGGTTGCTAGGCAAGCTTATGAAGTGATTCCTTGCTTGTTCCTTTTGTTGAGGTCCACCTAAAAGAAAGGAAATTGAAAAGTAAAGAAGCAATTCCCTTTACAGAAAACTAGACAGAGAGATCCAATTTGAATCATTGTGCAAAGAGAAAGTGTAGACTGGTCACCACCCAACTATCATTTCTACAATGCAAAGCTCTATGTGAAACAATAGGTATGTTATTAAGTTTGAATGCTAAATGAGAGTCAACTATTGTGTGCTACGCAGATCCCAAGCTGGGCAAACATACTCTACAATACAAACAAAATAATAACTTTATTTCTCACCCTAAATACATCCTACGATCATGAAACTTTTAGTAACTCATTTTCTGTTAAACAGTTGTTGTCATATGGCAAGTCTTTAAATGCATCGTTAATAATAGTTTGGTCACCCTGTGCTAAAATGAATTATTTTGTCCTAGATTGCAACCCTTTTATGAAAGATTGATTTTTGCCATTTTACCATTTTCATGTTCAACTCATTTATGTTACAAACTAGGAAATCCAATAACTTGTTCACTAGAAGGTTTCTAAGCACGTCATTTGACATATCCACTCTCCAAATCCAGTCAAAACAGACGAGTCTAGACTCTAGATCACTGGATAACAGCAGGCTTCTAGTAGTTCAAGGCTTTTCCAGTAATTGCCAGACTTGACCAACACTCCATGTAATTAGTCACCTATACTAAAAAATTTGACGATGTTGATTTACATCTGCTGTGATAAAGTTTGGAGATCCCACAAACTCTGAAGAAGGTGCTTTTGGTGGACGGGCATGGGAAACAAACCTGCTTTCATGTTTATGTTTCCTATAACAATCAATTTGCCAATTTAGAGATTTGGATGCATATATCTCTAAAAACCTGCTTTAGAAAGTTGAGCCATAGATCATGGATTTCCTGTAGAAGATGAGGTTTCCATACATGGACCCTTATCTGAGATGATCTTTGATACTTGCTTGTAAAATTATATAATTCCTATTGATTTATCCAGGATTTTATATCCAAGCTGTATGGCCCTCGTGTATAATGTGCAACAAGTCTTAAATCTGGTTCTTGTTTGCACTGAAAGGAAGTTTTGAATGTATCTTTTAAACACCATCTGGAACATCCTCTTCATACTATTGGTATCTGTCTATGAGGTCAAGAAAGTGTTTTGTTACCATAGTTGTGAATGAACCTCTCAAAACTATCTGAAAAGCTGCTTTTATATTAATAAGGGTGACTCGTATTAGAAAAAGTGTCTGGCATAGCAGTAAAATCTGAAATATGTTGTGGTATATAATAAATAAAAATAGAGAAAGGAGTAACATCCCTTTTGTTTGTTGAACCCCACAGTTAGATGCATTATCATCCTCTCTGTAGTGGCAACCTTGCCACACTAGGGACAACCCAACATAAACAAAAAGGGTAGACATCTGATGCTTTAAATTTTTCCAAGAGAACCCAACTAAATGTTCAAATAATTATATCCTTTTCCCCATATGGTTTAAGGGGAGAGGATAACTACCTTATCTCTCCTCAACAAGCCAGCTACATCTGGCATAAGATGGAACCATCCAATATGAAAGAGAAGCCGTTTGACAGTTTTGTACCTGCCAACAGCCTGGGAATACTGCAACATCGTCAAGAGGAAGGTCAACATATTGGATATGTTGAGGCAGAATCTTATACTGCCTCAGTGAAACAATGTCATCTTTTAATCAGCAGTCTGGACATTCTTTCTGGCAAATGATGCTACCGTCTTTTATCTGGCAGCAAGTAAGTCCAGATAGGATTTTAAAAAATGTGAACATTTAGCACAACTTGCCAGCAGGCTTCTTGGTCCTTCTGCTTGCTCCTTTGTTTCTTCTAGCTGCTCTCAGTTATAGAATTTCACAAGCATTGAATGACCCTCAATTATGAAAATAAGAATGAAATCACAATAAAATAGAGGGAGAGAGAGTGTGGTATTCCAGGTTTCTTACACTTTTAACAGCATATTTACAGCTGTTACTGATTGAGATCAACCCATATGTCTCATTGGAATGTGAACTAGGCATCAAAAGTCTTTGACTAATAAGGAAATCATACAATGCACTGGCATCAATCTCTAACAGCGTTCTTTTCAAATTGTAGGAGTTTATGGTGAACTCCTCAACACCTCAGGATCACCTGCAAGACAAAATAACTTCTACAAGAGAGAAATGGGAGAAATATCATGCTATGATCATGGATGCAAGAATGCCAAAATGAATATGACAGCCAAAATGAATATGTCAATATACATATGAAGCCTTACTTATATAGGCAAGGTGAGAAATAGGATTAGAGAAGATCATAACAAGTGTCTTAATCCTATCACATGAGACAACTAACTCATAACTACCTAAAACACAAGCATTAAAAAAATGCCAACTAGATAAGATAAGTGACAACTAATGCTTAACTAGAAAGATTTCTTCCTAGGACCTAAGTGGACTTAACATGTAAATAGGACTTATATAGGTAAAACACCTATTTATACCAACACCCCACTTAAGTACAATGCAAATGACACAAAGATGGGTCTTGGCTACAAGACCATGTTAGGTACCCATGTACATATGCAAATACAATCTTTTACAAACGGAGAAAAGGAGGAAACTCAGTGGGACACAACTCCTCAAAAGAGAGATGAAATACAATAATGCTTTCCATGAACAATGAGAGGACAAAACCCCATTCAAGGAAAAAGACCCCCCATAAGAGAGACAAAGAAGAGACCATTTAGCTCCCCCTCAATGAAAAGATCCATCACAAATCCAATCAATCTCCCTCCATACGAAGGATGAGAAGAGAGACCATATAGCCCCCCAATAATGAGATAACCTATTGCAAAGAAGCAGTGGAAGCACACTTTGGAGTAACACTGGAATCCTTAATTAGGCAAGCAAAGGAAAGATAATTCTGATGCTAGAAACCATATTAGAGTCATTCAAGGACTCAGGTCGAATGTAATGTCTGACCCCTTTTTTTTTTTCAATTTTTTGATGTTCTGATTTATGTTTGTTTTGAGTAGGTTTGAGAATGTTTGTTGCTTGATATTTTAATGTACCATTCAATGCATCAACATGATAGTGAATAGATAACATAAAGAGCATAAAATACAATGATATACTAGCTTGCAATGATCAAATTCCAGATTATAAAATTCAGATTTTATAACAGAAAATTTCTGAGTTAACAAGATATTTTCAAACTTCCTTTTTAAGCCAAAAAGAGACTTAGAAAGGTTTACTTCAGACCTGGAATGATGATACAAACAACAGATTACACCTTCAGAAAATGCATATAATAGCTTCAATGAAGATGCCCTTCAAACTCTTGAAACTTGCCACATTCCAAACTCATTCAAACCCTATTAAGTGCAGATTCTGTCCATCACAAATGCAGGTCGAAATACCTAGAAATATCCAAACCGGGCACTACATACAGCTAGGGCGATTTGACCTAGTAAAATCAGTTTTGCATCAATAAATTCAAATGATTATATCTTCTAGGGCGCCTTGACAAGAGGTTTCTTTTGAACCAATACCTAGAATGAAAGCCCTAACTGTTTAGGAGATATGCTCAGAAAACCAGGTTTAGACCCAGTTCCAAAAATGCCCAGAAATAATTGAAACCACTTCCAAACACACTGGAAATCTCACCAAAATGAAACTATGCTATCACAAACCAAAACCCATTTGATTGCACATCAAAAGTACTCAAACATCTTCATCTTGCTTGATTGAAACTACGACAATGAAGCTCCGAATGTGATCCCTGGATGGAACCAAACCTCCACCAGCTAGGGTAGATATTGCACTACCGAAACCAACTCCTCAATGCCAAGGGTTTTCGTCCTCAACACCTGTTTCCAGACCTCTGGTCTAAAACCAATAGCATCTCCTTATGCAACCATTTAAACATATCCAAATGAGGCTGCAAAATGAAGTTTTAAAGTCTCAACAAAGAATTAGGGCGACCACCTTGAGAAAACCCTAATCCTCCACTAAACCAACGCCCCTTTTTGAAATTGCTTTTGTTTTATTTTAATTTTTAACTCATCCTTAGGCTATTTGGGCGTCCAACTTAACTAGCCTTCAAAAGTGTTTTTGATGCTTTAAAAACAACTTTAAGTTATTCAACTAGGCGTCAAGATACACTTTATGTCCCCTCCGACCCTCAACTTAAAATTATATAGTAACTTTATTTAATTCATTTTCAGAGAGGAAATAGAAGAATTAAAATAATCCAACCTTAGCAACTCAACGCCCCAATTGAAATAATGCCGTTGAAGGTAGCCTAACCAATTCCAGCTTTCCACAAATAGACTTAGTATTTTTAGTAAGTAGATATGCCAAAGGGCTTACTATAAACAATAAGCACTAGATTGGTCCCTTGCTAAAAATAGAAACTCCTCTGAAACTTCGAAAACCCAACATAAAGAACTGGAATTGAGTTCCCTTACCAAAACCGTTTAGCCTATAGGAACTTTGGAATAGGCTAAAGGTCAAACACACTGCTCAGAGGCTAGGAGGGGACATTACATCAAAATCATAATAAAGCAACAATAGACTTGATGCCAAGGAACACTGAAAAACTTTCAAACTGACACAACCTTAGAATCTGTGAAGCAACAGTTGATTGACAAATGATTTGGGACTGAAATAAAATGCAAAGATCAAAAGTGCACTCTCCCAACTATCAAAATATCCAAGTAATCTCTAGAACACCCATTGGGGCAAGAACTGAAATAGCAATCAACTTGGGACAAAAATAGAAAAAAGTGCATGGATGGCAATGTAGAGCTCAATATCTTTCCAACGTTGCAAGAATCACAAAAATCAGAGATCATGGCAAAAAGTTATGAGCTTGGGAGCCAAAAATGAAGATACGACTTCAACTAGCAATAAGTGTTGCAAAACAACAAAATTTTTGAAAATATCTTGCACCATTGTAAAATTAACGAAACCAGCTTTTCTATGATATCTCGTTCAACAAATTTTGCCTCCTGGATTGCAAGTTATTTCAAAAATTAAAATGGAAAAAAGGCCCTACCTAGGGCGTGCTCAGACTAAACAGGGTCAAAATCTTAGCCCTCGGGGGCTGATAGATGGTCCACCATGTGACCACAAGTGATGCAATTAGAAAAGTAAAACCTTGCCACACGTTTGATAGTGGGCGGGTGGCACAGGGGGTGGCGGGTCGAAGCTGCGTCGCCCAGGGGATGGCCCCCCTTGTGGGTCATGTGATTGCGGGTTCGACCACATAGAAAAACACAGGTTGGTGGTAAAAAAACCTGTGACGACTTTCAACGATGGTACACACGATCAACGGTGATAATAACAATGGTTTGCATCGTATGGTCTTGTCGGCCAATATTTAAAAGTGTAGGTTTTTAAAAACACTTTTAATAATAAAAAACTGTTAAACAATTAATAGCATATACCATCAACCATAAATGATACAGACAGGGATGTACAAACGATGACACAGAGAATGGCGCAGATGACGTAGGAGATGCTGAAGGTACATAGAATATGTTGATTGACAAAACAAACCTTATAGATGTCACTATACCGTATAGGCTGTATGGCCCAGTACGATCGTACGGTCTAAATATTTTTGCCTCATGCCCCAACAAAAGTCTCAAATTTCAATGATTTGACAGTCGATCCTTAGGTTCTCGGGTCTTTTAGATGCAATGGCGAGGTTGGTTTTCGCCCAAACTGCTCCGAAAAATCAGCTACCCTCTGGATTTGGCAACTAAAACCTTCCTTCAAACCCTTGTAGATTTGTCAAAATATGATGAAAATTGATGAAACGAAAGCCAAACCTGACTTTCTTTGATGCCCTGGATTCAATGGCGAGGTTATCAAAATCCCAACTCACACCCAACAAAGATTTCACGCCAAGATAGGTCCCTCAGATATGGGAAGAAGTTTGCAGCACTGAAGCTTTGATACCATGTAGGAGTTTATGGTGAACTCCTCAACACCCCAAGATCACCTGCAAGACAATAACTTCTACAAGAGAGAAATGGCAAAAATACCATGCTATGATTATGGATGCAAGAATAGCAAAATGAATATGACAACCAAAATGAATATGATAGCCAAAATGATTATGGCAATATACATATGAAGTCTTGCTTATATAGGCAAGGTAAGAAATAGGAGTAGACAAGATCATGACAAATGTTTTAATCCTATCACATGAGACAACTAACTCATAACTACCTAGAACACAAGCATTAAATAAATGCCAACTAGATAAGTGACAGCTAATGCTTAACTAGAAAGATTCCTTCCTAGAACCTAAGTGGACTTAATATGTAAATATGACCTAGATATGTAAAACACCTATTTACTCCAAAACAAATAACACAAATCACATTTCATTCATATATAGGGAAAAGATGATTGTAGCAAAATAGAATTCATGTGTTATTTACTAAGAATATTCTTTACATGAGAATAAATGATATGCATGTCCACATTCATTTAGGTCTTACAAGGTCACTCCTTCAACATGCAAGGTAATTGAAAGAGTCATGGTGCATTGGACGCCTATCTCTTCAATTGTGATGATCATACCCTTCTCCAAACAACTTCTCAATTATGATGTCATGAATGGGCATGACTGTAATGTCCCCATTTTAGCCATATGCTCTTCTGTGTTTGATAGCCTATTTCCGGAAGCTCGTAGGCCAGTCAAAAGCTGAAATTAGGGTTTCCATTTTCAAAAGGAGGTTTTGAGGGCTTGCATGCGGGATGTTTTGATGCATGTCTGGTGGAGCTTTCTGGGTTTTTGGAGAGCTTCGGGATGTGGTAACATGCATGACGAGATATTGACTTGCATTCTTGGTTGTTTCCTCGACAGTTTTGGAGGTTTGCATGTTGGTGTTTTACAGTTCTGATTCTGGACTCCTTCTGGGTTTTCAGAGAGTGTCGCGATGGTGTGACATGCAACTGAATCAGAGAACTTTTCCGGACTTACTATTTTTAGTAAGTTGTAATGGCTGCCTGGTTTGTATTTAAAATGAGTTTGGAACAACTTACTATTTTTAGTAAGTTCTATTTTTAGCAGTGCTATTTTAGCAGGGTTTTTGCAGTTCAGCAGTTCAGTGCAGTGGCTATTTCTGGCAGGTCAGTTTATTCAGCTTGTTCTCCGACATTTGAGGTGATTATTTTGGCAAGTTTGATATTTGATGAAAATATCATTTAAAGTGAAATTATCTCCTAGGCAAAGTGGATGACTTCATAAGGGGAAATTATTATAATGTTTATTTATATCTTGGTGGATGCTTAGGAGAAGAAATAAGTGTTTTTATTAAATTATTTCACTTAAATCTTTATGGACGTCTAACCTTGGAGGAAAGATATTGGAAGAATATAAGGTTTGATTTTTATTAAGTTGAAATCACTTAAGTCTACCTTGGATGCCAATATTGAGACAATTTGCATTTCATAAAGTATTTTTCCTTATGAGCTTTGGATGCCTAATTCAAGAGGCAAATGAAATGCAAATTACAGTGTTTTGAAGGTAAATGTGGATTTCACTTTGGGCGCCCTAATTGGAGGGAAAAGTGGATTTGAAATTGAGGAGAAAAGTTATAAATATGAGACTTGGGCTTCATTTGGAGTTATCTATTGTCTATCTTATCGAAATGCTGCTGGATTGGTTTCAGAACCTGGCTAAGGGGGAGCTTAGCATTTACACCACTCTTCAGGCCTGAAACTATGGCTCCCTAGATGGTCTAATGGGAGTGTGCTACATTTAGTAGTGCATATTGAGCAATATCGTTTCAGTTTTGGTGATTTTGTTGATTTTCAAGTTGCTGGTTTGGTTGTGTTGAAGGTGGATTTTTGATCATATGTCAATGTATGATTTTTCTATTGTTCTGGGTATTTGCTACATCTCTTCTACTATCTTGGGCGCCCCTTGTTGCAAGTTTCTAGATTTTTTGGAGTGCTCTTGATTTTGTTCTTGCTGGTCGCTCCTCTTTGATGGCTGTGGTTTGCTTGCCATTATCTTGGGAATCGTGCATTAAAATAATAGCTCACTCTTGCAGCAGTCTCTTGGTCTTGACTTGGTCGCCACTTCTCTAGGAGTCCATTGCTTCTTGTTTCATGTCATTTGGTGTAGTTATGAGCAGTTTAGAGCTTTTCAGTCTTTCTGGTTTGCATTTGCAGCTTGCTGATTTGTCATATCAGATTGTAGTAGTTGGAATTTTGGGTTTGTTTTTCATTGTTGGGAGTATCTTGGAGTTTGGAAAAACATTTGATATCATTTGCAGCTTCTTGGATAGTATTAACTATTGGTTTCTTGCAGATTGCACTCATATTGTAACGCTGAATCAATAGTATTGATCAACTCTTTATATTTCTGCATTATCCATTGTAATTCCCACGATTGTGGAAGAGACAGGCCTCACCGTCTTTCTTTCAGCTTTTCTTTATTGTATTGCCCGCTGAATAAGCGGAAGGGGTTGGCAAGCCACCCAATCTTTACTTTCCTTGCACTTTGTAATCATCATATTGCTGATTGACTGAGCCGTCAATCTACTCCCGCTGAATAAGTGGTTGAGTTGCATAACTTTACTTTCCAACATCGTTCTTCATTCTGTTTTGGATAGTAATGATCCCTGGCACCATGTGATATCACCTCACCCATTTTGGGTCTTAAGTGAACACTCTTGGTGTAGGGTTACTTTAAACAACTGATTTGATTTGCTAACGCCGACCCTGTGGCATTGTTGAAGTGTTGATTGTGAAAAATTGAGGAAAAATTATAAGGGGGTCATTTTAGTGGTATCAGAGCCAAGATCCTGCCATCCTGTGAAAAAAACAGATTTCAGTTGACAAATGTGTGACAGAGAAAGCAAATTCTACACCAGAGGTCAGAACTGAGTTCAATATCAGCTTTTAGGAGTTCCAAAGATGTTGCATTTTCTGTTCAGAAACCGTGAGAAGTCAGATTTGATTATGGCTTTTGAAGAAGAAAGAAGTTTGGCAAGGTCAATTTTCATTGCCGGTACGAGGCTCAAAGAAGAATGTCAATCAAGGGGTGAAGAAGTGAGCATATTATCTGAATTGGAACATTGCTTGAGCCAAGTCCAACAAGTATCTACAGACTTGTTGAATAAGGCAATTTCTCCTGCAATAACCTATTTGATTCATCCTTATTAGATATGGCATCCAGATGAAGAAATCAGTTTGTTGGTTACTTCATGCCTGTTCTACCCCAAATTAAAATTTTTGCTACAAAGGCATTTTGAAGAAATGAGTCAAAGTCTTGTCAAAATCTGTCAAAAAACTCAAAATTGGCGATTTGCATGTCATGCATGGGGGTCAAAAATTTGAAATTTTCAAAATCTAACAATCTGGGTCGGCTCAAAACGACCAAATCAACAAAACCTAGATTTCAATTTTTCAACCCTAAATTTTAGGAAAATTTCTACTTTTAGTAACTTTCTAAAAATAGAACTTTTTCTAGGTTTTTCTAGGTTTTTTCTGAAACAGTTGCTAGCAAATTTTTCTAAAAATAGAAAGTTTGGCTTCTAGGATTGGCTCAAAATACTTCCTCATCAGGCTGGTGCAGTCAGAATCACAAACAGATCAGTTTTACACTAGTGGGTCTATTTTGCTTTTTCAAAAGCTTTTTTAGGAGCACCAAGGCCATCAATGGAGGTCAGTCAGCTGCTAGGTGTCAGAGACAAACATTCAAGCACTAAATAGAAGCTGCTGATGATGAACGTGCATGAAGAACGGAGAACAAAAAAAGGAAGCTGTCAAAGTTGAAAAATGAGAAATTTTGGCTAACACTCGAGACTTCAGGCACCCCTACTCAGTTTAGGGGCCCAAACACTCATGCCTTAGAAGATTTTTCAGCGCCAGCGAGCAAGGCAAAGGCAAGCATGTTAAACGAAGGAAGACGTTGAAAATCTCAAAATAAAAACTAACTCTGCCAGCCATGGGCGCCCTAGGAGGAGATAGGCGCCCATCTTTTTAGGAGGTCAAATGATGGAATTAGGGTTTGTGCTCCTAGGCAATGTTGTTCAGATGTTTCTCAGCTCCGCAATGAGCCCAACATCGCAGTCATCAGATCACTCAGTCATCCGAAATCGAAGATTGAATGGAGGAGTTTCAACTGAAAGACAAAAAGCAATACATGAAAATAATGAAAAATATTCTAAGTTTGGGAACTCTGGGCGCCTCAGATGGCCAGGGGCGCCCAGCCTTTTGGAAGACCTAATCCAACAATTAGGGTTTGCAGATATGCTCATTGTCTTCAGGATTCAGCCAGCTTCGTAGTAGATGTCTTCGGCAGATCATCGGATTGGTCAATCGTCAGCAAATCCAGACTGAACCAAGGGTATAACATGAGGTCAAAAATCTGAAGGAAGCCAAAAATGGCTAAGGCATGGAATGTTGGGCGCCCTAGGAGGAGATAGGCGCCCAAGCTTTTGGGGCCCTAAACTCAACTTTCAGATGATGTTACTCCCAAGAGACCCCTCCTGAAATCATTCAAGCTATTCGACGAGCCCAACCATCAGTCCATTTGAGCTCTGGATCATCCAGGAATGAAATTCATTAGAAGATCATAAAGAAAACAAAATATTCTAAGTCTGGGGGACACAGGCGCCCCAGGTAGCCTGGGGTGCCCAAGCATTTGAAGGTTCAAAATCAGTTTTTAGGCACTGGCACTTCCAGAATAACCATCTCATATTCAGCCGAGCTTCGCAACGGAACAGATAGCTAGATCACCGGACCCCTCGAGCTCCCGAAATCATGAACTCATCAGAAGAAGCAGAAGACAATGAAAAGGAAAAATATTCTAACATTGGAAAGCTTAGGCGCCCCAAGTAGCCAGGGGCGCCCAAGCTTTTGAGGCCCCAAATCAACTTTTTAGGCGACGTTGCATCCAAAACACCCTCCTCAGAATTCAACAAGCTATTCAGTGAATCTGACAGCCAGATCATCAGGATAGTCTAGCTCCCAAAACTATAAATTCATGAGGAGATGAGAAAACACAGAAAGTTGAAATTTTAAGAAAATGACTTAACATTGGTGATCATGAGCACCCCAGGTAGTCAGGGGCGCCCAGCTTTTTGAGGTGTGAAATGAAGTTTTCATTAGAAATTGCCTCCAAGATAATCTTCTCAGAATCAGTCAGGCTCTGCGATGGATCACCTTGTCAGTTCACAAGATTCACCAAGCATCCGAAAATTAGAATCAAACGGAGGTCAAAATCAAGCAAAAAGTTGAAAATGTTGAAAAAATGGCTAAGTATGAAGAGAAAAAGCGCCCCAGGAGGAGATTGGCGCCCAAGGCTCAATGCCTTAGGAAAATTTTCAAAGTTTTCATCATTCAACATTTGAACAACATATACATTCGATGAACCTGCCCGGGATAGACTCCGAAAGTTTTCAAACAAAAAGAAAGCAGATTTTTCTCAACCTCAACTTATTTAAGAGAGCTTTTGCCTTTCATTATTCATTTTTGCAGGTTGGCGTCAAGAGCAAGAAGATTTTCCCTTTTCTCTCAACAAAGATTTGAAGACTCAAACAACATGCTTTTTCGGTGTTCTTCGTGGTTTTGAGATCAGTGAGCAAGGAGGAATGCTTTTTCAGGCTCCAAACTTCTAGGGCGTTGCTTTTTCAAAACAGCCACTCAGTTTTTTTTTCGTTTCTAATCACATGGGTCTCTCCACTTTTTCATCCTCTTGAACATTGAGAAATTTTTCCCTCTTCTAGAAATTGCTTTTTGGCTGCTTTTTCAGTTTCTAAGCATCTGGGTTTCTCCGAAACGTGATTTACTACAAAACCCAAATCTCTTTTAGCTGCAAATCCTTGTTTAGTGCATGTATCTTGTGTCAAGTGTTAATCTGGTTTGATCACATGTTGCATGTATTTTGCTACAACTTGCTGTCCCAGAAGTGTAATCTCTTGTGCCTGAAGTTTGAGAAAATAAAGTCTTGTGCTTGCTTTGCTGCCCTGATATAAAGTCTCAGATTTCTGTTTATTGTGTTATGCTTATATGATCTCCATTTCAGCTTGCATTGAAATTCAGTAAATGTATGTTGGAAGAAAGTTTATCTTAGTATCTGTGTCAGAGAATCAAACTTTGTTCATCTCTAACTCTCTTTCTCTGCATTTACATGAGAAGTTAGAAACGTCATTAGCGTAAGTTAGTTGTAGTTGATAGTTTTATTAAAGAGAAAACCTTAGCTACAACGTCAAGAGTTCTATAACCTTGTGTTCTCGCAACTGAAATAAAAAGATAGGCAAATTAGCATTAGTTTACTTTCTTTTAGCAAACTCAGCAAAAGAGGGAGCTTCCCCTCCGAATTTGAAGAGCAGTTTACTGCACATAGCTGTCCGTTTCCAAACCGCATTCCAGAGGTGCGATTTGAAACGCCAACAATGCCTTTGTGAAGTTATGAGGATTATAGCACCTTTGATGCCTTATGATGATGAAACCATGAAGAAGATTCTTCATACGAATGTGGAAAGTTTCCAAGATCTTGATGAAACTGGTAGCAGTCAATTTCCCAGAAAAGTTACTATCTTAAAGACATTTTCAGATCTTAGGACAAGTAACTTGCTATTAGACTTGAAAATGCATGATCAAATTTATCACTTGTTCCACTACCTCTTTATGTCCAGTTGGAGCGAACAAGAAAAGAAGGTTGTTGCAGCTATGAAGAAAATTCTTGTTTTCACTATTAAAGAGGCTGATGAAGTTCCACCAAATGTCCAATCTCTCCTTTTGGACGCATATGAACGTGAAGAAAAGGATTCTCCTATTGTTGCTATGCTGATCAAGGAATTGTTTAATCAATGTGAGGGGAAATTGAAGCCGCTTTTGAAGAAAATTGAGCAAGATGAAGGAAATATTAATGGTCATGATGCCGGTGATGATTCCAATGAGTTCATGCAAGATCATGTTGAAGATTTGGTGATGAAGGGTTTGCCTCTTGTTGCTGTCCCAACTTCCCAAGAAGTTCCACATGAAGAAATCAGCACGATACTCATTCAAGATGGTTCCATAGAAGATAATGATGATGAAGTTTTCAAAACAGCTAGCATTGAAGATTCTTCACTTCATTTTGGTGGTGATATTGTTGGTCTTGGTTTGGATCAGCAAACCGAACCATTGGAAAGAAATGTTTTTGAAGATATCAGTTTAAGTGATGTGGGAGCAAACTTATTCAAAGAGTCAACACTTGAAGAGGAGCACTATAAGCATTTTCCTGTTGACCATCACAATCAAACCATTAGCCTTTGGGATTCAGAAGGTGTTGGCATCAAGATATGACAAAGAACCTGTGTGGGATAAGTTTCCCTTTGATCTTGATGAAGACCAAAATTCTGATTGCATTACAAGCTTTGAGGTGGCCATTGAAAGAGAAGTTGTTTTTGATCAAGGAGACAGTGAGGAAGAAGAAGAGCTTGATGACCTTATGGCTCTTGAAGAGGAAAAATTTAAAGAGGTTTTCGAACACAAGTCTGATTTTCCCATTCAAGAAGCTGATTGCAAACATAGAGTCGAAGAAATTGTGGAGTATGACCTCTCCATGACATTGAGCATTCTCCGCTAGTTGGTGGCGAAAAACAAGAATGTTGGAGTAGCTATGAGGGCAGCGAAGACACAAAACAAAGTTCTGGTTTTGAAAAGCAGCCAACCAACAATCCACCATCTTTGCATATTCTTGAGTGGGAAGATCAAGTCAGAGAGTCCTTTGAAAGGGAAGTGCGAGCTCTATCCCAATTTGATTGCACACATAGCTTAGTTGAAGAGCTTTACTGGAAGGCTCAGCTTGAAGAGAGACAAAGAGGAGCCAAGGATGAAGTTGCTCTTTCCAACTTGCAACTTATTAGAGACTCTTTGGAGACATTGAAGTTAGAGTACGCTCACTTGATTGAGGATCGAGATCATGCCATTGAAGTTGCAAAGAAGACCATTTGTGCTTTCCAAGAAAAGGAGAAGAAGGTTGATGAGCTCACTTTGGAGCTTGAATCAACAAAGGACATGTTGAAAGAAACTCAATTGGCTCTAACGAAGGTTGAAGATCAGTTTGCTGACTTCAAACTTTTCAAGGAGCAAGAGGGTGCACAGGGAGTTGAAGAAATCAAGCAAATGATTGGAGAGCTTGATAGTCTTCAAGAGGAGTTTGATCTTGAAAGCGTCTCAAGAAAATCAGAAGCTGCATATGCAGATTTGGAGCAGCAAGATGAAAGGAATGACTTTCAAGTTTTTAACAATCCTCTCTTTGAAGTGGGTGTTGAGGAAAGTTATGATAATCCTCTCTTTGTGATGGATGATGTGACCTCAAACCAAGAAGAAATCTCTTTTGACATTAATGTCGAAGGGGAAAGCTCTAGCACTTCTTCTAACAATGGGACGACAATTCATGAAGACTTTACTGTTGTTCCTAGCTTATCCGCCCTTTAGGAGATGGAGAATCAAGAATCAAGGAGGAATGGAGTCTCTAATCTTGATTGGCAACAAAGAGTTGATTGGAACTCCGATGAAGAGTTTATTCATTATCTGATGCGGATGCTTGTCAGATTCCTATCGGACTTCATGCTTGCACCACCTTCTTTAAGAGTAACAAAATTCAAAATGGAGTTTGACGAAGGGTTCCTTGAATGTTTCTAGCAACTCTTGTCTCATGATTTCGAATTCAACTTCCTCAGTGAATTCAAATTTGTTGAATACTTTTTGGAGTTTCAAGAGGTGATGATTCAAATAGAACGTATTGATCAAAGCGATCTAATCAAAGTAATTCTTTATCTGTGGAATGGTTCCTCTTTATTGATTTGGGATCTCGGTATCAACTTGCATTTGAGATGTGACAAGAAGTTTTGCAGTAGCTATCTATCTCCATGGATGCTGATTTTCCTTTAATCAGATCTCAAGTTGATCATTTCAGTCTTGTTTGGTAGTTGGTGCATTCAATTTCAAACTTTCCAATCTCCTTCCAGAGATGGTTTATGGCTTCAAATGAGAGAAATGGTGATTCAGATAGAGCATAATCAACTTTTGGATAGAAATCATGCTCATTCTAGTGGCTATCTTTGTACATTCTCTTGTACAAATGTCTGGGGCAGCGAATCATTGCTCGATTGGGCTTGGCATTTCGACACTCTTACTGCTGAGATCTTGTTTGATGTTTTGAGAAGTTATGTTGATGTCTTTGAATTGATTAAATTATTCTTCTTTGTGTTCAGAATGGTGATAGTTATTGACATTGCGGATGTTAACTCAAAGTTTATTGGGCTCCAGATGCTAGATTTTGATTTCAATCCTTCCATGTTTCTCAGTTTGAACTTCAGGCATGTTAACTCCTTGAGGTTGCAGGGAAGGTCAGTGCGGTTCTGGTACAATGTCTTCATTTGTATGATCAGAGTAGAGTAGCATCAGCATGATGGGTCTTCTCAAAGATGGACATGGGACCTCGGGATCAGTTGGAGTATTGTGCAATTGCTTAAGGACAAGCAATTTTGGGAAGGGCGGACTGTAATGTCCCCATTTTAGCCATACGCTCTTCTATGTCTGATAGCCTATTTTTGGAAGCCTGTAGGCCAGTTAGAAGTTGAAATTAGGGTTTCCACTTTCAAAGGAGGTTTTGAGGGCTTGCATGCGGGATTTTTTGATGCATGTTTGGTGGAGCTTTTTGGGTTTTTGGAGATTTTCGGGATGTGGTAACGTGCATGACGAGATATTGACTTGCATTCTTGGTTGTTTCCTCGATAGTTTTGGAGGCTTGCATGTTGGTGTTTGACAGTTCTGATTTTGGACTCCTTCTGGGTTTTCAGAGAGCGTCGCGATGGTGTGACATGCAATTGAATCAGAGAAATTTTTCAAACTTACTATTTTTAGTAAGTTGTGACGGCTGCCCGGTTTGTGTTTAAAATGAGTTTGGAACAGCTTACTATTTTTAGCAGTATGTTATTTTTAGTAAGTTCTATTTTTAGCAGTGCTATTTTACCAGGGTTTCTACAGTTCAGCAGTTCAATGCAGTGGCTATTTCTGGCAGGTCAGTTTATTTAGCTTGGTCTCCGACATTTGAGGTGATTATTTTGGCAAGTCTGATATTTGATGAAGATATCATTTAAAGTGAAATTATCTCCTAGGAAAAGTGGACGACTTCATAAGGGGAAAATATTATAATGTTTATTTATATCTTGGTGGACATCTAGGAGAAGAAATAAGTGTTTTTTATTAAATTATTTCACTTAAATCTTTATGGACGCCTAACCTTGGAGGAAAGATATTGGAAGAATATAAGGTTTGATTTTTATTAAGTTGAAATCACTTAAGTCTACCTTGGACGCCAATATTGAGATAATTTGCATTTCATAAAGTATTTTTCCTTATGAGCTTTGGATGCCTAAGTCAAGAGGCAAATTAAATGCAAATTACAGTTTTTTGAAGGTAAATGTGGATTTCACTTTGGGCGCCCTAATTGGAGGGAAAAGTGGATTTGAAATTGAGGAGAAAAGTTATAAATATGAGACTTGGGCTTCATTTGGAGTTATCTATTGTCTATCTTATTGAAATGTTGTTGGATTGGTTTCAGAACCTAGCTAAGGGGGAGCTTAGCATTTACACCACTCTTCGGGCCTGAAACTATGGCTCCTTAGATGGTCTAATGGGAGTGTGCTACATTTAGTAGTGCATATTGAGCAATATTGTTTCAGTTTTGATGATTTTGTTGATTTTCAAGTTGCTGGTTTGGTTGTGCTGAAGGTGGACTTTTGATCATATGTCAATGTATGGTTTTTCTATGGTTTTGGGTATTTGCTACATCTCTTCTACCATCTTGGGCGCCCCTTGTTGCAAGTTTCTAGATTTTTTGGAGTGCTCTTGATTTTGTTCTTGCTGGTCGCCCCTCTTTGATGGTTGTGGTTTGCTTGCCATTATCTTGGGAAGCGTGCATCAAAATAATAGCTCACCTTTGCAGCAGTCTCTTGGTCTTGACCTTGTCGCCACCTCACTAGGAGTCCATTGCTTCTTGTTTCATGTCATTTGGTGTAGTTATGAGTGAGTTATGAGCATTTTAGAGGTTTTCAGTCTTGCTGGTTTGCATTTGCAGCTTGCTGATTTGTCATATCAGATTGTAGTAGTTGGAGTTTTGGGTTTGTTTTTCATTGTTGGGAGTATCTTGGAGTTTGGAAAAACATTTGATATCATTTGCAGCTTCTTAAATAGTATTAACTATTGGTTTCTTGCAGATTGCACTCATATTGTAATGTTGAATTAGTAGTACTGATCATCTCTTTATATTTCTGCATTATCTATTGTAATTCCCACGATTGTGGAAGAGAGTGGCCTCACCATCTTTACTTTCATCTTTTCTTTATTATATTGCTCGCTGAATAAGCGGAAGGGGTCGGCAAGCCGCCGAATCTTTACTTTCCTTGCACTTTGTAATCATCATATGGCTGATCGGCTGAGCCGTCAATCTATTCCCGTTGAATAAGTGGTTGAGCTGCATAACTTTACTTTCCAGCATTGTACTTCATTTAGTTTTGGATACTAATGGTCCCTGGCACCATGTGATATCACCTCACCCATCTTTGGTCTTGAGTGAACACTCTTGGTGTAGGGTTACTTTAAACAATTGATTTGATTTGCTAACGCTGACGGGTGCCATTGTTGAAGTGTTGATTGTGAAAAATTGAGGAAAAATTATAAAGGGGTCATTTCAATGACAAGGATTGTACACATAAATTTGTAAGGCAAAAGTCATGCATAAACTGAGTTTTGAAGAAGAGAAGTAGAATTTCTCTCACTATCACTTCCCTTAATTCATAATAACTCTGGTTCTCAACTTAGGCAGCCTGTTCTACTCAACTAGGTACTTTACCAAAAATCTAGAAGAAGATATGAAAGATGTTAGCAGCCCAACTTTTCTAATTTTATGGCCTTGCTTGAGTATATGGGTCCGGTAGTGTAAGGAGATGTGAGGAGCGATATGGTCATGGCCAATGCCAAATGCAGGCGCCAATTTCCTCAACACACATGCTGCAGTAAATGAACAAATTGTGCCTCAAATCTGATTTTAATATTGCTGCTGCTTATCTCTTTAAGATACACATACAAGATAGAAAAATGGAAAGAAATAGAAGGGATTTGAGGGAAGAAATAAGGATCTGTATGATGAATTCTCCAATAGCTCCTTCTTATGCATTTAAAATAAAAAAACCTGCATGAAGAAGGAAAACAATTAAACTGAGCATTTATTCCACATTATGAACTGCACCAAGCACAAAAGTAACTTCTGATGTTACAAATGTAGTAGGCTTGCTACACAAAAACCTACTTTATTTTATTTGAAAACCCTTTCTTAATAGACCAATGGAGGTCAAAACTTGTAACTCATTGTGGAAGAAACATGGTTGCCAATCCCATTGCTGCTCTAGTGGATCTCATGCCTATAAATCTGTTTTTTAATTGAAGAACCACCCTTATCTCACCAAGGAAACTTTCTAATAGTGCAGTATAGAATTGGGTGGCTTATAACTGAACCAATTGAGTTCAGGCCAAGAATCTGAAGGAGAGCTTGGAGGAAATTGATAAATTTCAGGTTGTTGAGACTCAAGAGTGAGACTCAATGAGAGTGTGGCTATGGAGCTACTGAATAGATGCTTGATCTTGGGTCTAATATGAAATGATATGTCCCTTTTACAATGGACAACATATATTGTAAGACTTGCTTATATGCCTCTGCAATCACCTAAGATCTTGATGAAAATAGCTAGCCACAATAGAAAAAAGACAATTGGAGATTGGAGATCTATTCCAATAGAATGGGGATGCAAATACAATGGATTACAATGCAAAAGAGATTCTTCCAAGACCCAAGATCACCAAGTTGTTAGACAAACTCCCAATCTGCGTGCACAAGATGTGCTTGGAAATACAAGCTTCCAATATGCAAGATATGTGCAAAACATGCAACAAGGACTAGTAGGATGCAATGTGCAAGAAAAGAGAATCAATGATGAGATGCTCAAATGAGAGCAATAGTATAGCAATATACGATATGCCACCAAGTGATGAGAGACAACCCACGTGGGATAAAGATGCACTCAGCCATCTTACTACTAAAAATAGCATGTTACCTTCCTATGTAGATGCCTACCTATGTGAGAGATAACACCTAAGTAAGCTTATCCTATGTACAAATTAATGCAAGTAAAATAAGCTAAATGCATAAAAATGGACAAGGTAGCACTCCCTAATGTGTACCTTCTAAAATCCCTATAAAATTTGATACATGAATGCCTCTACAAAGAAGAGAGAGAATGTAGATGCAGATAGCCTCGTAATGAGTATTGAAGTATGTACCTTTGCATCGAATAATGATTTTCCTTTTGGAAGAAGGTAACCTTGCGCTGGAAATTTGCCGAATTCCCACTCCAATGGTGGAATGAAGGAAGGTATTAGGATAAATATCTTTGGAAACTACTCATATTTCTCCATGCCAATGCTAAATAGTGACATGATCTAATTAGAATAATTAGGTATCATAGAAGATTCTAGTACAAGTATAAAAGGTGTCATCAGGAATGATGACTAAATTGGATTAGTAGACTCCAAAACAATTGCAAAATATGTCACTATGGAAGGATGGCGAGGTGGAGATTGAATAGGAGGGTCATAATGTACCCTCATTGCATTTAAGGAAGGTGATGGAACTTCATGAGATTTGTTATGAAAGAGAAAAATCATGTCCTCAATAATGTCCTCTAGATCTGAAAGGTGGGATTCAACAAACAAACATAAAAGATCTATCAGTAGCCATCCAAGTGTGGTGTATTTGTTAGACATGAATGATCTTGTTGAAAGGAATCATTGAATGTGTTCAAATAGACAATATTGAATTTTGTAGAAGCAGTAGGAGGTGGTGGAATCTCAGTGAATGCCTTTGAAATATGATAGTTAAGATGACTATACTACTTATCCAGTAATTTGCTCACAGTGGTTGTGTGAGTATGAAGTTTCGTTGAAGGGTCATCAAGATGATTGATAGTAGTCTCAATATTGTTTGCATGTGCAAGATTATACAAGGAAACATCACTTTTGGATGGAGATTCAAGATCTCCATACAATTGCTTGATTATGGTCCAAGCAGTGAGAGGGCACTTCATGTGCTCTGTGCAATGGATAATATCTTGGGAGATATTATGAGACCAATGAGTACATAGGCTCGGTCATTTCTATTTGACCATTTAATCTTTTGTTCATGTTCACTTGGATTAGGAATGAGTCCAAAGAGACAGGGCAATAGATCCTACTCAACGTATTGACTTTTGATTCCTTGTCCCTAGAACAAATAGTTCTTGATCCAATGTGATGATAGAAGAGGAAACTTAAATACTTGAAAACATGTTTGAAATCTCAAGAATTGGAACTTTATATCCTTCAATTGATTGCAAGATCCCATTAGCAATTTGTTAAACCCCCCCTAGGGAAGTAGATGTTGAATATTTTGTCATTGATGTCAAAGGTACATAGTTCTACTATGGTTGTATACTTGGAAAAGAGAATTGAAATGAAATATTAGAGTACCTGTTAGCTTGTAAAGTTGCTGATTATTCACTAGATCTTCAACGCAATTGAAATGTCGATTATGTGTGGTGGACCTTTTATGTCAGCAATTTTGTTTCTTGAGTGCTATGTCAGATTTGAAGTGTCAAAGAGGTCGAGTCACCAGTTGAGGCGAATTTCTTATGGTGGGCAACTTAAGATTTCTTGCATTATCATTATTCTAGTGGTCGTTGTGGCTTTTTATCCTGCTGACTTTATTCTTCTTTGAGTCATGAAAATATACACCATATTCTGAATCAGATAGGAGGATAAATTTGTAACGCCTCTGACGTATCTTTTTATAAGGTGATGGCTCCCTCTCTGGCGATGGTTATGGTGAGTGATGGCTTTAGATTTTTTTATGGTGTATGGGGGTGACTTCACCTTATTGGATCGACTGGGACAAAATTACGTGTATAGTTAATGTCCTGAAAATTGGTCATGGTTGCTAGTATTCATCCTCTACTGTATAGTCATTGAAAACGGTTTTTTACATTTATCCTCATTTGTTTGCATTTCGTGTAAGGAAGACATGTTGTGAGCATTAAAAGTGGTTAACACTATCATTGAGAAAAGACATGGGTTGTGTTTGTGGGTGCGGAGGAGGTCATAGACGCGGTTTCAAGACATTATCATTAAAAATGCTATCACGTCCATTTACAAGTAGCGTGGGCTGTAGGTAATTTGAAAAGTCATGAGCTACGAGAGTTATTTTTGACTAAGGACGGGGTGTTTGTTGTTGCGAATATCTATTATGTTTTGTTTTTGTGGGTCGGGCTATGTAGTTGTTGTGCAAGCCGTCTTTTAATGAAATGTGGGCAGTTTCTGTGTGAAGTCGTCTCGTTACAATGTGTTTACGGGTGTGCTCAGAAAAGGAGGTGATGCTTGCAAAAATTAATTACTAGTCTTTTTGGCTATGGTATTATCTGGATTCACTCCTTGTTGTAGAGTGTGGTAGTTATGGGTATTTAGATGTATCGCTGCCACTCTTCTTATTGCTTGGGTTGTGTAATGTTGTGAAGCTTGTGTCTTTCTCGCAATCTATTGTTACTCTCAGAAATCAAGTAATTAACGTGATGTTAAGCCTTAGCAAAATGATTGCTCCTGATATTGTTGCATTCTCACTTTGGTTGATATGCAAATGATGTGAAGTTGAGGTATGTTGAAGAAGTGCCAAATATGTGTGTGCTTAGACCGTAGGCAGGAGATGTGAGGAAGTTTTTGGTGATGCTTTGTATTCTTTTGGAGTTGATTTTGTGCAGTAACAAGATGAACCTGTGTGTCCATTAAAGCTTTAAGAAATCAAACCATTTATGTCAAGTCAATCTTCAGTCGTGTTTTTCTTCCTTGGTCGTTTTTGGCATGAGTGTTTTATTTCGGGCCTTGTATGAGAAATTAAAAATTATAAGGTGAAGGTTGAAGGCATTTTTGATTAGAATGCTTTGTTCTGATTTTTCTGAGTGATAGCTATCCAGGCCATGTCGTGTCTTCTTAGGCACAGTGAGCTGTTCGCATCCATGTGTGGACTTTCATTCAAAGGCAGTGTTGGAATTTTTAGAGGAGTTTCAGTCTGAGTGTATATGCAAAGCATGAGCCCTTCTGTTGATATGCTGAATGTATTTGAAGTTAAGAATTCAATTTTGATGTGACAAGTTCTCCGTAAGTTGGTGCTTACGTTGGATTTGGTGCTTCAGTTGTTCGAAGTTGGTGTTTCTAGTGAGTTGGTGCTCACTTTTGTAATCTAGAGATTGTAGTCTCCTGGGTTGGTGCCCAATTGTTGTTAATGAAAGCTATTAATCTGTCGTGGTTTTTTACCCAAAAGGGTTTTCCAAGTGAAATTGGTGTTCTTGTTGATGTTTTCTCTTACTTTCTTTGTTGCTGATTCATGTGGTTTCAAGTTAAAATTTCAAAATACCAATTCACCCCCCCACCCCACAACCCCCCACGCCCCCTGCCCCCTTCTCAGTATTTTCTGTGTGCTCTTCAGTAGAAGAGTGACATTTTATACTTAGTTTGTTTTAATACATGTTCTCCCCATAATTATATTAGGCTTTAGCACTCAAAATAGTGAACCCCCCTTCAGCCCACTACACCCCAGCCCCTCTCCAAAAAAAGTGTTTTAATACATGATTTCCCTAGAATTGTTTGAGCACTAAAAAAAGTGACACCCCCAAAATTGTATTTCACTATCTTTACAGACCCTCAAAATGGGTGATACAAGAATTTAGCAGGTAGAATACAAGAATTGTAGAAAACGAGATCTTTGAAAATTCATAAAATGATCAAAATAGCTCCTCAAAGGGTCAAGTCTAGAAAACATTTTCTTCAAACATTGCAAGTTATATCAAAACATAATTATTTTGCCCGCTTTTGGGATAAAACAAATACATCAGAAATTAGAATTGTAGGGTCAAATTTAGATTCATCATATCTCTCAATACTGCTTATTTTCACATTTTTCGGAAAGCTCTCAAAGTTCTCTTTCGAACAAAGCCAAAATTGCTTTTTTTGAAGACATGTGAGGATGACGCCATGATTACGTAGACCTTTGTAGAATATCTTAACACCTGCACAATGCCAACACAAGCAAATGGTATGGTTTCTATGATAGGGGTTGAGGAAAACTTTTGTAGGGCTTTGGGTAAAGTTGTTCAAAATAGATAAATTGATAGACAATCCTTAGATTTTGGGGCACTTTGGATGCGATGGTAGGGTTAGAATTGACCCAAAATGCTACAAAAATAGCATGACCTCCAGAAAATACAGGTAACTCCTAAATGCAAACTCTTGTAGATTTGACTCCTAATGTTTGATTTGGATGAAATGAAAGACGAAATCAACTATTTGGACCCTTTGAATACAATGGTGAGCTTGGATTTTCTCCACCATTCTTTCAAATGAACTTTCAACACAATGCCACTCTTGAAGCCCTATATCCTCAAGGGAGTTGGACAAGCCTTTGATCACCATCTAGTCCCATTTAAGACTTGCGTAGCTGCCTATGCAATCACCCAAGATCTCAATAAAAAGAGCAAGTCACAATTTCAGAATTGCACAAGGCAATTGAAGATCGGAGATGCAGCACAATAGGTATTCCAATAGAATGAGGATGTGAAGACAATCCCCCAAGATTTGAGATCTCTAATATGCTAGACAAGCTCCCAATCTGCATACACAAGATGTGCTTGGAAGTGCAAGCATCAATCTCCACGACATGCAACAAGAAGCAATAAGATGTGATCTGCAACAATAGGCAAGAGGAGAGAATTAATGATGAAGAGATTCTCAAATGAGATCAAGAGGGGTAGCATATATAGGATATGCCACCAAGTGATGGGATACTTATAACCCATGTGAGATAAAGATGCACTCAATCACTTTACTTAAGTAGCATGTTACACTTGTATGTAGATGTCTACCTATGTGAAATAACACCCATATTCGACTACTCACAAGTTTTAACTTTTTTTGAAACAAGTTTTTGCTATCTAAACTCGCTGCTTGCTGAGATTGAGTATTCAATGAGTTTTAGCCTTTGACTCATCTGAGTACTTGGTGTGTTCAAGTCTAAAACTTGTGGGATGCACAATAGAAAGTTTGATGTGGTTTGTATGTGGGAAAAAAACGTCTTTGACTACATGATTTTTTTCCTTTTTAAGCCCGACACACCCACAACTGAAGTTCACACCAACATTTGAGTAGTCTAAAGTGGAATAGAGTGAGTTTGTTGTAGGTTCAAAGAACAAATTTTTGGACTAGACTCTCTCCCCAATTTCGTACTAGAATGGGGAAGAGGAAGTTGTAAATTCTTGTAATTTATAACTTTCATGGATATGCAATCTATGATGATGATTTTCAATGACAATCATCATGAATTCATATCATTTATCAATAGGCTATAGTATTCTCATGATGATTTGATTTTGTACTCTATTTGTATTCAAATCTAATAGTAAACTCTTTCCCAATGTTTTATAGTCTCATTTGATACATTTTATCTGTGTTGTGCATATAATTTATGTTTTTAAAGAAATTCAAGTATTTTTGAAGCTGCCAAGCTGGAAATTTTTTGGTTCACTAAGTCCGAGTATGCAAACTATGATAACACCTACCTAAATAAGCTCATCCCAGGTGCAAACTAATGCAAGTAAAATTAACTAATTGCATAGAAAATAATGCACTGACATAAATTAAGTAGGAAAACACATGGATTGCAAAGGGAAACAAAAGAGATAGCTGCAAAAATTGATTGTTTTACATTTTTTTATCAGTGTGGATTAAATAGATGTACAAGGATGAGGGTGTGTGTTAATTGGATAAATTCAAGTGCATTTAAAAATCTCAAAGCAAAATTTTAATTGCAAGGAAAAAATTATAAAGGATATTTTTACAGCTTTATCCTCAAGCAATTTTACACAGTCTGTAAGCCACAAGCCAACCCTTCATCTGTAGTGCTTACTTTGGTAACCTTGTAAATTGTTCTTTTAAAATGTTATATTGATAAGCTTTTTTTGTTTGTAGCCTATGTTTTTAACAAAATCTCAAAGAGAGCAGCTTGCATTGCAACGTCGTGAAGAGGAAGCTTCCGAACAACGAAAAAGGTGCATTCTGCATATGTTAAGCTCTGTCATTATTTGGCACTGGCTGATTAATTGCAATAGTATTTGTGACATTCATCAAGCTGCATCACTTTCTTTCTCTTTTGTTTCTTCATTTTGACTATATTTTTATGGCAAGTGGTACAATTATGAATGATATCTAGTAGGGCTGTTTAGTCAAATTTGCAAAGTTAATCATTAGTTTAATATGTCAAGAACTTTGTTGTAGTACATCAAATGCTTCAATCTTATTATAGATGCACTATTCTCAAGTATTTGAAATTCTTATTTTTATTATTAAGAATAGTCCTCAGCTACTATCATCTCTCATGCCCTCTCCTCCATCATCTGATCTTACTTCCATTACCCAAACCAGCAAGTTCTCTCTCATATCAACCAAGGGCAAAGTATTAATAAAGGGGTACCTCTTTGAGGGGGGCCATGGTCCTCCCAACTCCTTATGACTCTTTATAAGAACCTGAATTTCAGAATTACACTCTCTGGTGGCCAAATCATATCTGCAAAGATGAGCAAAATCACTTAGTCCAGAAACATTCTCAGAAAACCATCATCAGGCTGTCTTTCCAACAAAGTAAGATAATGGCTGCGCCTGCTACCTTGGACTTTGGAAACATCCCAAAGGCACACTTTTCCATGGATGAAATGGAAAATAGCCTGTGGCTGCTCAATGAAAAGGCTTTGATTTGCAGATTAACAGGAGCCGTTCTAGGACCCAAAACCTTGAGGATTTGGGTTTGAGAGAACTGGAAACTAGTGGTGTTAGTGAACATCTCAGTGATGCCAAATGGAACTTTATAGGAATGTTCTCCAAAAAGCAAGAAAAGGATCAGGATTTTCAGGAAGGATGCTGGTTTCTGAAAAATCAGGTCTTTTCATAAAATATTGTTCGTGGCTTTCAATCCCATTGAAGATCTCAGTTATACTGCTTTTGTATGGGTAAAGCTCTCCTTAGTCCCTAGTTAATTCTCTTAGGAAAATTGTTGGAGGAAAAGGAGAATATGGCACAATATCCAAATTTAGGAAACATCAGGGAGTGCTGAACAAGGTCAGGATTGGTGTGAACATAGATATAGAAAAGTCTCTGCTGTGCTGCATATCTCTGGATATGGTGGGATTGAATGGGAGCAGCCAGTGGATAATGAGAACATCAACCTTGTCACCTTTACTGTGAACATGGAGATACGGCAAAAGTTTGTCATAGGCAAGTAGTTATTGAATCTACAATAAATCAGCCAGAAACAAATTGAGGTGAATGCCACTTTGAGAAAGAGGCAAATAACCAATAACAAATAAACAACCTCCAATCTTGATCAAGAGAAAAATATGCATTGTGAAGCAAAAGAGAAATTCCAGTGTGCTTATACCAGAAAAGGCCCCCACTGACCCCCCTCAAATTAAATACATTAAGCAAATCTTATTGAAGCTCTTGCTGAGATAGATAGTGATATAATGGAGGTTACACAAAACGATCAGCAGACATCCAATGCTGATCAGCCAAACATTAGGATATCAATGTAAAGCTATACAGGCTGCAATCAGTCTTCTCCCTCAGAAAGAACAGTATAAAGATTCACCTTAGTTCACCTCTATAGCAAGTACTTCCAAGTCAATTGCCAGGGGTAAAATAGCAAAAGTGAAAACAAAACTGCAGCTGATTACAACCCTGCCATTATTACTCTAAATCTGCTTTTGAAGAAGGGACTTAAAAAAGAAACCGACAATGGATCTTGGTACAGCAAATCATCCTACAACACAGTTTTCTCACTCATCTTAGTAGAGTTTGAAATAGGAACCCAACAATATGGAAAATGAAATGGTGCTGCTTATGGAAATGTTTGAACTTTGACACTATTCAGTCCCATTAATGTGGATTCTCTGATGGCATTTGAGGTGTATAGTGTCCCCATTAAGTATCATTTTTTCAAGGAGAAAATCAGGTCTGAAAAAATGGATTAGGTAACCACCTGATCTTGCTTCCTTAGAAATACAATTTAAGCACGAATTAGGTGCAGCAAGAATCAATCCTTGTGCCTTCACACCCACACCATGGTCCTATTGGACCCCTTATGGTTTTGGTCCCACCAATACTTTCCTTGGTGCTTGGTTTCTATTTGTCTTTTCTTAAGAATTTGAAATTATTTACTGGATTGTTAGTTATATATTCCCCTCATGATAACATCCAGGTTATACTCTTGCATCAAAATGCCTCTTGGGTTCAATAAAATGCCTCCCGGGTTCAATAAAATGCCTCTCTCAAGCCAATTCTGATGGGAGACTTCAACACTACCAAATATCTGTCTGAAAAGAAAGGCTGTCTTGGTTTTAACTAGAGGACAACAGATTCACTTATCCTCTTAGTCACTTCCCAAATAGTGGATATTTATTTTGCCTAGGCGCAATTTACATGGACCAATAGAAAAAAGAGGCAAGGCTGTATTGTAGAAAAAATTGGCAGAATAATGAATTTAGTTGAGCAACAAAATAACAGCCCAAGTTCTTGACAGTTCACTTTCTGACCACCAGCTTATTGAAGTAGAAATAATGGTGCATGCTGGCTTGGCTAGAAAGAATCAATTCAAATTTGAAGCCAGATGGGCGACCTATCCAGACTTTTGAAACAATGTTGAACAATGATGAAAGGAGGAAAACCATATCCAAGGATGTGAAATGCACTGATGTAAGGAAACACCCAAATTTAAGGGTAAAACTCAGCACCTCATATGCAAATTGGAAGATTAAAATCATAGTGTTTGGAAATATCTTTACACGCTTTAAGCAAACACAAAACTAGCTTACCAATTTGCAGAGACAAATCCAAGATGATGGTTTTAATGACGATCAGGCTACTTGAGCAAGTCCTCATACAGGAAGGAGCCTTTCCAGGCTCAGATAAAGGAGGAATCTTGTTGGAGGCAAAGATCCTAATAAATATGAATAAAGCAAGGGGATTGAAACACAATATTTGTTTTGCATAAATCAGTTCTAAACTGGTAAAACATCAACACCATTCAAATGATGAAAACAACAAACAACACCTTTTCAAATAAAAGGTTTGAAGTCCTAGGAATTGCAACCAGCTGCTTCAAAAACCTAACAGCTAGTGACTGCAACAATCAGAAAGGAGCCCAATATGGTCTGCTCAAGCACATCCCCAAGGTAATAAGGATCGGAGACAATTAATTCCTTTTCAATCCTATTGATGAGGAGGAGATTAAAAAGGAGTTTTTCTCCTTTTAGGTTGAAAAAGCACTCGGTCCAGACAGCTTAGCTGCTTTAGTGTACCAGAAAGTTTGTGACTTGATAAAAGCATATGTACTGATGGTTATGGAAGATACAGATGCAATAAACAGATGCTACAGTCTATGGACGCCAGTGCTCTTGTTCTTATCCCCAAGGTGTCACAATACAGGAAAATTGCTCTTTGGAATAATATATTTAAAATTCTTGTCTATAGTATTGCTGGAAGTATAGAACCTTTCCTTCATCTAATGATCTCCAAAATGCAGTCAACTTTTGTCCCCAAATACAAATATCCGATAATACTATAGCTGTTCAAGAAGTCTATTCTCCCTAAATACTCAAAAAGGATTGGGGATTCTATTAAAGCTAGACATGGCTAAAGGTTTTTGATAGGTGTGACTGGGATCTTGTCTAAGCCACTCTAAATGCCTTTGATTTCAATGAAGAAGTTATACCATGGATAATAATCTGAATTTGACTCTGTTTACCATCTTTCTATATGGCGACTCTAGATAGCCTCTAATTCCCTCGAGCATATTAAAGTAAAGTGATCCGCTTAGCCTATATCTGTTTATTACAATGGAGGAAATCCTTTATAGACTGATTGAGAATGAAAAGTAAAGGTAAGTTACATGGTTTTTCAGCAATGGGAGGAGGACAATGGTATAGCACTTCTTATTTTGCATCTTAATTCCTTGCTCAGAAAATATGAGTAAGATTTGGTTTAATGGATCAGCAAACACAAATCAGATGTGTTAGATATCAACATCCCGGTCCTTTGGTGTTTGAGTGATTTTTTGAACTGTAATAAATTGTGGAAGTCTAGTGAATAACTGTGTGAAGTTTATGTTTCTGGATGCCTCAGATCTCTTTGCTGGATCCATTTTTAGGATAAGCTTGAAGCCAATGCTTGAGCAGTAGAGTAGGATCTTCATTCTTATAAATATACCTGCAACAGAAAGGACAGAGTTTGGCCCAGTTATAGATCAATTGTCGTAGAAAGACAGTTGAATTAAAGGACACTAAGGATGAGGATGACCGAGAAAGAGGTGGGGAGAGGGAAGGAGAAATAAATTTTAATCAGTTAAATCTAGCTAATTAGATTAGCAAGAGTTCCAAACAAAATTGGCCAATTAATCAATTAATAAAGTTTTAAGCAAGGCCAGTTAAGGTTTTGGTCAGTCTATGTAGTAATAGATACCGAGTTTGACTGATCCTCCAACCATAGTCCCTATTGAGCTTACTAGGTCATTTTTCAATTTTTTTTCACTTCCCTTCCTTTTGTCCTTTAACCTATTTTGGAAGGTTAGGATTTAAAATATCTGATATAGATTGGGTGATTGGTGTGTCATTCATGTGCATGGTTTTATGTAAAAACCTCGTTTCAGAGTTGGTTCTTATTGGCCTTTGACTTTTCTTTGGCTGTGTCTAAGGGTGTTGAAAGGCTATGTTACTAATTTGTCCCTTGCATTGGCTAGATCCAGGTCTGGTTTGTATCTGTTCCAGATCTGATTCAGTATGCTAGGAGACATATTGAGGATTGTGTGTTTGTCTTGGTCGGACTTGAGTGAACCTAGGCAAATTTGTTGATATCCAGAGTGAATCTACTTGGAAATTGACTCTTTTTTAATAATTTTAATTATATACCTTGTCCTGCTTTATATTGCTCCTCTCGCTTGGCTTGTGCACACTTGTGTTTCGGCTGCCTCTACAATGAGGTCCATGATTTTTATTTCCATATGGGGTGTCCAAGCTTCAAATATTGATGGGGTGGTAAGGTTTGTTCGACCTAAGTTTTTTGTGGAAGATGTTACCTGAAATATCCCACCCTAATTCGAGATATTTGCTAACTAATTTCTGCTGTTTCCGTTTGTTTTGGTTTTGTAGTTTTTTGAACAAATTGCCAGATTATGCATAAAATTGCAGAACAAAGAAATGCTGAAACACAAATATATTATTATATCAGATTTATTAATGCCATGAGATTACATTGAAAGCATTCATACCCTGATGACAATTTTCTGAAAGCTCTGTAAAACCCTGAAGGATGATCTCCAAGAAATTGATGAAGCCCTGTGATAACCTCTGAAATAAGATTATCTCTCAGAATGCCCTTGGGTGATTTTCCACACTTGTAGACATTTTCCTCTTTGAGGTTCTCGCCCTCAAGAAAGCTTGAATCTTCATACTACCAGCAAACCCTTGCTGAAGCTCTTCTCCAAATTTCTCCAAACAAGAATAATAATCCCGAATCCCCAAAATGGCCTTCAAATGCCTTTTTATAATATTCAATTTGCATTTGACTTCATCTCATTTAATTTACTTTCATTTAATTTACTTTTCCCTCCTTTTTGGTGCACAACTGATAATATAAAGTATACTTTAATAATCACTTATATCTCCCTTTTAAAAATAACACTTTTAACACATATTATAAAGTATACTTTAAAAGCATTAAAATCCCCTTTACATTAAGTCCTTATGTCTCCCTTTAAATTGGCACTTAAGTATATACCATAAAGTGCACATTAAAATCATTTATATCCTTTTATTATAAAGTCTCCTTTTAATATATTTTAATAACGCACTTTATTATTTGGCGTTATTAATATTAAATGTACAGGACCAAATTAACCCATATAACTCCAGGATATAATTATGCCACCATGCCAGATATAGACATTTTGCCAATTGACCATACTAGTGACTTACTATAAATAGTAAGTATGCATCAAAGTCTCTTGAAAGGCTTTCAGAAGGACGCACCACAAATAAATTGGGATGAAGAGTTGACAAAAACTGAAACAAGCACCAAAGGGTCTGTTGTCGAACCAAAGACTACCCTCAAAAGGGTCCCTTGAACAGTTTGTTAGCCTACGGGGACTAGTTAGTAGACTAACCGCTACGCTTGACCATTGCCTAGGAAAATGGGACATTACATTACCACCCAGGTTTGGAGAGTTTTCTTGTACTTTGGGAGGAAAGTGGCTGTGACAGCTTTGATGTGGGTGTTGGTAGACCCCTTTCTTGTGGAATACATGAGCATTGACATTAATGCCTAGGTTTGGAGAGTTTTTTTTTTGCTTTGGAAGGAAAATGGTTGTGATGGCTTTGTTGTGGGTGTTGGGAGAGCCCTTTGTTGTGAAATACATGGGTGTTGACACCCTCATTGGTATGGAAATATAAGTTGACCGACATGGCACTTCCATTGGATTTGTGAATGTGCCTGACTATGTGCTCATTGGTTTTACGAAGATAGAGTCAATTCAATAAGTTGTCGTAGAGCACATTGTTCGTATTTGGTTGGTGAAGGTCAGTTTTGCTGCACATTCTTTATTGCTTTGCAGGGTTTGTTTGATTCCTTTTCCTTTTTGAATAACCTTTATTCTTTATTTTTAAATTTTTTTTATTATAATCATACATAATTGCAGAGACATCAATTATTAGCTAGCCTTGGCTATAAAAGATTTCCATTAGTGCCGTTTAGCATGTTCCTTTTTAATTGTTGTGCATAAATAAATAAATGAAATGAGAACATAAAGCTTTATAATCATGTTTGCTAGATATAATGGAACCACAAAAAGTTCATTAAATAGTGCCCAACTTTTTTAATAATATAATTTTTTTGATATTATTATTATTTTAATATTAGACAAAGAATATCTAGCATGACATTTGAGAGTTATTTTAATTTTTATGGTGGTTTTGTTTATTATATGATGTTATGTGGTACTATGAACTTAATTCCTATTTTTAGGCTGCAAATATGTATATGTTTTTTGTATGAATGAATAAAAAATGAACCCAACCCTCAATTTTTCTTTTTGCCAAATCCACATATCATAGCCTCATACATTCTCTTTTGATATCTTAGCATGTGTCCATAGGAATGTGAGGCCAAAATGTTCTCTTTTTTATGTTGTTTTCATCAGATCTAGGTGCCTTCCTATCCCTTTTTGCTTTTCTTGCTGCTCTCTTGATTTGCTAGTCTCAACCATTTTTCTTTGGACTTTATAGAAATGTTCCCCTTCATTCATAAGGTGATGTCATGTCCCCGAAATCGGGGTACGAAAGGTAAGGAAATGCATATTAAAGGATATTAACCATTTGATATAATTATAAATATCAAAGACAAAATTATAATTATAATTATTATTGTTGGCGTTTCAATTCACACCTTTGGTATGCGAATTAGAAACGGACAGCTATGCATAGATTAACTGCTCTTCGAATTAGGAGGGGAAGCTCCCTCTTAACTGATGTTTGCTTAAAGAAAGTAAACTAAACTAATTTGCCAATCTTTTTGTTCAAATAAGAGCACAAGGTTTTAAAACTCTAGTGCCATAGCTGAGATTCTCTTTTGAATTTCAACTACAACTAAGCCTACTCTAATGACGTTTCCAACTACTCAAGTAAACTCGGAGCTTGAGAGTTAGAAATGAACGAGGAATGATTCTTCGACACAAATACTTAAACAAACTTTCTTCCAACGCACATCTATTGTACTTTCAGTGCAAGCTGAAATGAAGGTTATGTAAGCAAAACACATAAAATGGAAATCTGAGACAGTAGATCAAAGTAGCAAAGCAGACATAAGATTTTATTTTCTCAAATTTCAAGTAACAAAGATCACACTTCCGGGACAGCAGGATTGTAGCAATAACAGGCTTATAGTTTAGCCATTAAACCAAAAAACACTTGAACGGAACAATAACTTGTAGCAAAGATAGACATACAAGCTTTCTCTTACACTAATTGAACTGACACTGAATAACACCTTGTAGGCAACAAGTAGGCTCAACAATTTGTTATCACAATAACTGTTCAAGAAAAATGGGCAAGGCTGCCCTTATTTATACACAAGTAGAAGAGTAGGGAACCCTAAAATCTCCTTGCTTTTACAACTAAGGCTTGCCAACATGAAAACTTTATTTCTAAAACTAATTAAGATAAGCGTCTAACAACCTATGAAAGCATAAAAACAGGGAAAGTGCCAACTATTACAACTTGATATTTGCATTTCGCAAAGCATGGATAAAAATGAGACAAGAATAGAAAGAAAGCGTGAGATAAGAATGGAAAGAAAGCTTGGAGAAAGCTTCTAGTTCACTGTTGCTTTAAATCTCAACCACATTTGCCAAAAAGCTGGAAATTGTATCTCTATTAGGAGCATCAATACTATCTGTAGCAAAATTCCGCTTTTCTAGGATCTCTTCGCCTTCTGCAATTGAACTTAGAGAATCTTTCACATCTTTAGTTGCTTTATCGAATCTTGTTGACATCGCTGCAATCTGACTCATCTTTCCAGCAATAGGATCACTGCTAACATTGCCACAAACAATATTCTAGAATTCTACTTGTCCTTCATCAAGTTCAATGAAAGAACCATCACCATGACGATAACAAGCGATCTTTGAAACAAATTCACTTATGAATTGGAGAACATCAACAACCCTCTGCCCATATACAACTAACTCTTTAGATATTTTCTCATAAGTTTTCACCTTGAAGAGGTGATGTTCTCTCCATGCAAGGATTTGTCTCTTATGTTCTCTTGAAACTACTGAATCATATGCAGTCTTCAAATCTGCAATGATAATCTAATGTATTGGTTTCACCTTTGCTATACATTGTTCAAATCCTTGAATCCCTTCGTGCAGATCATGGGCATTATACCTTAGCTGATATATTTGTGCAAGAACAACTTTGCCCTTGATGATGAACTCTTCTATCCAATCCCTTATATGCTTCCCATATACAACCAACTGTCTTAACTGATGTTGATCAGCTGGTGTCTCTAGAATCTGGGGCAGCAATTGAGTGGCCTGTGAAGAGCTGTGAAGAAGATTAGAAATATATTGCTCGAGTTTCCGATTTTCAGCCTTGAGGGCTGCCTTATCCTCTCCATCTTTAGTACTCCTTTAGATTTCTAGCTGCAACCTCAAACAAATTTACATTGGTGTGCCTAGTGCTTTTTCCGAGATTGGCCTTAACAACTATTAAATCATCAACCTCAATCTTTTCAATATTTTTATCTTCTGGAGACACAAATCTCAATGACAATCTCACCATCTAGATTCTTCTCCACGTGAACTTGCCTCTTTGGTTTCTTCACAGGTGCATCTTGGTAAATATTGTTAAGTTCTGCAAAGTTTAATTGATATGAAGGCCTCCTCCTCTTCCTTCCGAGGACATTCTCAAGCCAAGACGAGGTGTCTCTACCAACCTCTTTAGGAAGTTCGGCTTCAGCTTCATCAATTTTTCATCTTCTAAATCAATATGGATTGGAGAAGACCTTGGCGACGATGGAGCATTTGGAGACATGGGCACAACTTTTGCTTCTTCCTGTGGCGCGGGCTCTTCAGGTGGAACTTTTGATACAACTGCTGGCTGCTTCTGTAGAACTATATTGGAAAAGTCCAACCTTCTCCTTACACTTTTTGTTGTTCTGCTACCCTTCACACCTTCTGGAGGATTGATCATGGCCTTCATTCTCGGAGCTGGTTTGGAAGAAGAAGGTAGAGATGACTGCACTATTGGCGGCTCTGCAACTGGAATAGCTTTCTTTCGACTTCTCTTGAGATTTAGGAACATCCTGTTGTTTTTGATAACTCGACTCGTTCTTTCTTCAACTGAGGTGCACTCTTTGTTGGACTAATTTACTTGTGGAAGTGGTTGCTGCTCAATTTGATTTCGAGCGTACATAGGAAGAAGTACTTCTCCATCATCATCAGACAATCCTTCAATATCTTCTGACAAACAATCTTTCATCTAGTGGAGTGTGAACCTACTGTTACCGCGCTTCCATACTGTTGTACCCAAAACATTATTTTTTTGCTTCATTAAGGCATTTTGCTTAAAATGGTCTAAACCTTGTAAAATTGTCGTCAAAACACAATTTTTGGGCAAATGAAGAATGGGAGTTTTGTGGGTTTTCTGTCTAGAAGATGCTGGCAAAATTTGAAAACTTCGAAAATTAGGTTTTCAGACCCCCATTTTTTAGGAAAAACCCTAAAAAATAGGATCTTGTCAAAATTGACTGAAAATTATTTTGATTGGCTTATTTCACTTCATGATCATAGTGGTGAAGTCAGAATCAAGAAAAAGTCAGTTTAAGGTTGGTGGGTAGTTTTCACTTTTTTGGGAGAAAAGTTAGGACCTTCGAGGTTGTCAATGGCAGTTGGCCTATACCAGGTGTCAAAATCTAAGCTTGAAACTCATCGTAGAAGATTCTATGTTGAAAGATGCTTTGTGACGGAGGGGATTTTCAAATGATGAAAAATGGAAAAAATATTCTAAGTCTAGAAACACTTCACCTTGCTACGTGGGAGATACTTGTGCAATCAACATGCAAGTCAGCTTTGCAATGTCCGTACATGTAAAAATGGGGAAATGTAGTCATGTGCTTGCGTCAGCAACAATGATGCTTCAACGCAGTCAACTTAGCAAGTAGCACGGTGTTCGCAAGGCGCGAAATGGTAAAAATCATCAGTTCTAGAGAAAATTTGCGCCCCTGCAGGCTAGGGGGCACCCTTGAATTTGAAGGCCCAAATACAGTTGATAATGGTTGCAAACACAGTCATCTTCTTTGGATTTCTGTCAGCTTTTCAACTAGCCATCAAGTGAATCTGTCAGATTTGTGAAATTCTGGCAAATGATGGCTTAAGCAGAAGATACAAAAGATTAACACATCAAGGATGGCGGTCAAAATACAGTTTTTGTGCTCCTGTAGCCCAGGGGCGCCCTTGAATAAAGCCTGCCAGATGTCAAAATTTGCAAAAACCATTTTTGAGGGATCTCTTCAGATTCAGCCCAGCTTCGCGATGAATCCGTTTGCCAACCCACCAGACATACTGAGCAACCGTGGCAGTTGATCTAGTGAGCATGTAAAACAGAGGGAAAATAAAAGTGAAAATATCAAATTGTACCTTTGCAAGCCAGAGGTGCCTAGTCTTTTGGCTAGATAGATGAGGTTTTCGGCAACTATCATCTTCACGAGATCTGTTCAGAATCCTCATAGCTACGTAGTGAATTCAACCGTCAGCCCTTGGGATCCGTCAAACACCCGTAGATGAAGAATTAGCAGGAAACGCTTAAGGATAAAGGCAAGTGGAAATATGGCTAAGTATGGAAAAATGCACCTTCTTGAGAAAGGCACCCTTCTACTGGAGGTCTTAGAAGCAGTTTTCTAGCTTCGTCACTCTCGGGAATATCTCTTCCAAGTTGTTCTATCTCCGTGATGAGATCATCAGCGCAGGCATTAGAGCAATCCAGCTCCCGATAGCAAGGGTCAAAGTGGAGCATTTTGTGGAAAGTTACAAATTGCAAAATCAAACTCAATAGCTCAATTGCGCCCTGCAGGCCAGGGGTGCCCTTGCATTTGGAGGTCTTAATCCAACTTTCAAGACTTGCATATATAGTCATCCTTTGCGGAATTATTCCAGCTATGTGATAGATCCAACATCCAGTCGACGGGAGTCATCAGTCACCGGCAGTGGCAGATTGAAGCACTGAGAGTCAAAAGCAGAAAAATGGCTAAGTCTGTGTCATATGCACCCTTTTGGAAAAAAGGCGCCCTAGTTTTTGAGGCATCAGACTCAGTGATCAGCACATTGGCAGCAACAAAACCCACGTGCCAGGTTTTTTTGAAAAAATTGCCCCTCGGCCCCCAAAAATTAGGGTTTCTGAAAAAAATCAAAATTTCAAAAAAATAGAGAAACTGGGTTTGTTTAGCTCGCATGTGCCAACAAAACCCATATGTCAGATTTTTTTTTGGGAAAAAATAGCTTTGGTGCCCTTTGCAGCTTCTACATTGAAAAGTCATTGCATGCCTAAGTAAAAGTTAGTATTTCGAATTTTTGACGATCTGGGTTGGCTTAGAATAATTTTTCTACAAAACCTACGTCTTGGAATTTTTCGTGAAAATTGCCCCTAGGCAACCTATTTTTAGCCTCATCAGGAGTTGTTTTAGGTTTTCGAAAAAAGTTGTTAGAATATAGCCGTGTTTATAATCAACATGCGAGTTTTTCAGAATGCAGTTTACTCAGAGTGAATTGAAGACCAAATCGGTCTTAATTCATGATTTCATCAGAACGATTGATACAGATTTGCATCAAGTGGATCCAAAATTTGACTTGAGCGCTTCAGAGATTGACCAAATTATAGTTCAAAACCTCGAGGAATCCGGGTTACTAGAAGCGGCTTCACTTCCCATCACAACACAATGTATAGAGTTTGTTATGGCTTGTGTAAAGCATTACAACTCTATTGCACGATAAATTCAATCAGTGGATGGGCGGATGATATGCAGTCTCAAGCCCAAAGACATTGAGAAGTGCTTCGGTATTCCTCCAAATCCAATTAATTTTGTCATTTCCATGGGGAAGTGCAAGAAGGCATTTAATGTTGATAAGGAAAAGTGTCACAAAAGAATGGCAGAGAGATGGCTCAAACAGAAAAGGACTAGTTTGCCAAAGAATGTGGGTCGTGGAGAATTTAGAGATGAATTTGTGGTCATGATTACCCTTCTTAATCGTGTCACCGGTCAGGCAGATGCTCACAAATTTTAGCCTTGGATGTATTACGTCATGGCTCAGATCACCAATAAAATGGAGCACTATGACTAGGCATTTTTGGTTAGCGATGTTCTCCACAAACAATTGACCAGCTTCTTGGTTGCTCACAAGTTTCACATGTGTTCATACCTCGTGTATCTGATAGCCTTCCAAGGCCAGTTTAGAGGATTGAATACTGTGGGGATTCTAAGTGTACAATGGGTTCATTAGTACTACTCACAGCTTGAATTCACACAATCTGAGCGACAGTTCAAGCGAGTATAGGAAGCAGTCCTAATGTATATCGTGAGAAATCTTGATTGAGAGCTACATGTGCGTATTTTTGCAGAAGCTAAATCAGCAATGGTAGAATGGGCGGATTGGTTCATCCAGTTCCCTACTTTTACCTACATCCGTGTGTATGGATACTCAGGTCATCCTGCCACGTTACCCCGTTATCCCTCAGATAAGGTGGTGTTCATGGAGTTTCTACGACAGCTGTACGAGATCCACTCTTATCTGTGCAACAAACGCAAGCCGGTTGCCACTTTTCCATTAAAAATTGGAATTTATAGGTGCAAGAGAGCAGCCGACAGCAAGGCCATGAGTAATGAGATGGAGAGGCTTAATCTTAAGTTTCTCATTGAGAGACGTTCATATGACCCTTGGGGTCACTTTTCAACACGCCTTGGCGGTCGTTCTTCACACAAGCCTTCTATGGAAGACTATTGGTTCAACTGTGAGGATGAGTTTGAGGTGCGTAGACACAGCTACAGTAGGTTCACCCTTTCACAGATTGCTGATTTCATGTCAGAGGATGTGGGAGGGTTATCCGATGATAATGGGGATGTTACACTTCCTCAATTCTTTCAGGATCAAGTTGACACAACCTCTTCCAGCCATTGATTGGTACACCAAAGAATGCACATCTTTAAAGGAAAGAACAAGCAAAGTTGTTAGAAATAGCATGCTTTACTTGGATAGCAAAAGGATGAGGAAGGTGGTTACTTCATTGCCTTCTACATCAAAATCAAAGCCT
The DNA here is from genome assembly GCA_007115665.2 of Sequoiadendron giganteum. Taxonomy (NCBI): domain Eukaryota; kingdom Viridiplantae; phylum Streptophyta; class Pinopsida; order Cupressales; family Cupressaceae; genus Sequoiadendron; species Sequoiadendron giganteum. The sequence continues at coordinate 429,937,453 of CM021106.1, forward strand.
AGATAGAAGACATGGAGTAATCCTCCTAAAGGAAGCGGGACGTCAAGAAATACAAAGGGAAAAGCACCATTTGCTGATTTGGACCAGCAAGAGCATTATATGGAGATAGCTAGAAATGCGGTTGAGAACATGCCAGAAGCAGAGATAGAACCTCACATGCTGGAAGCAAAGGTAGAACCTCCCATGCCATCACCAACTCCAGAACAATCTCTGGTTCACATTGATTTGGACTCACCACCATGTAGTAGTGCTTCTACACATTCACATTCATCAGGGTTCCTAGGACGAGCACCGATCCTTCCAGTGAGATTAGTCGAGACTCGTCTTGGCTTGAGAATCAGCTGGGTAGGAAGAGCAGGCAGCCATCCTATCAGCTGGACTTTTCTGATTTTGATCATGTCTATGAAGACATGCCAGATAAAAAGATAAAGAAGCAGATTCATGTTGAAAGGAATGCTGATAAGGAGATCATCATTGAGACTGCTGCGCCACCAGAGGATAAAAGCTTGAATGAGGTAGAAGTTGATGACTTCACCTTAATAAAGGTCAACCTTGGCAAAAGCACACGCCAAGCAGAGGTGGATCTCCTTGGAGTTGCAACGGAAAGCATAAGGGAGAGAGTAATAAAGGATGGTGAAGATAAAGCAACCCTCAAGGTTGAGAACCAGCAGCTTCACCAGTACATTTCCAACCTTATGCATAGCACTGAGAATGTCACTGCCTTGCTCCCATAGATGTTAGAGTTGCCAGCAAAACACAATCAGCTAAATGAGATGATTGTATTTGGGAAGCACCTGAAGGATTGGGAAGAAGAGTTCGTCACAAGGGGCTGCTTCATACTTTCAGAGTTGTACCAATTGAGGTACAATACCCACAAACTTTGTCTGCAGATTCAGGAGTCAGAGCGAGACATGGTGGTAGACAAGCCACAGAATGAGATCATGATCTCTCACATGAGGACGACATATGACTCGGTCACTGAAGAAGAAGATAAGGAAGCAATCTTTAGTTGGAGAGAACAATTAATCTTCAAGGTAAAGGTACATGAGACAATTTCTGCAGAATTGATTGAGAGCAGAGAAAAGGTGGCAAGTGCTATCAAGTTCGTAAGAACTTTCATTTCACAAGTTCCTTGCCAGTATCAACTTGAGGATGGTGTATACATTGAGCTCGCTGACGTACAATCAAAGATTTAGACACTCATTCATGGTATCTTCAGTGGTGATACAGTTGGATGTAAGTTAGATCAACTTACAATCATGTTAGCATTATTTGATGAGGTGGCCAAGAATAGAAGAGAATTTTAGAGTCAAATCACAGACAGTGAAGAGATGTTGCGGAGACACCGAGTACTTCAGAGGAGTATCAGTGCTCCAGATGGTGATGCCATCAACAACCTCGTGGAGGGGTAAATTGCTCGAGATCACAGCTAGTGAACTACAGATCAGGACGTCCCACCTTTTTAGGATAGATATTAGACACAGTAGTTAACTTGATGCTTCTTTCCAAGTTAACTCGTCATCCCACATATAATTACATGTCTATTTTGGAATCATCTATGTATAGTTGGAGTTCTCATTTAGATTTTAGTTTCAGTTAATTGATATTAGTTGTCAGTTAACCCTCATATCAATAAGGATTTGCATGTTGTACAGTCCAATTAGTTTAGTTTAGAATTAGTTAACCGAGGTAGTTTTTCCAGTTAACTGTTAAGCTGCATACATGTAGACTTAAGAATAAATCTTGCATGCTTGCAAGACTCATGTTAACTCGAGGAGATTTTAGGGTTCCCTACTCCTCCGAGCTTCTATAAATAAAAGCACATTTGCTCATTTGTACTAGAACTTTTGCTGTGATAACAAATTGCTATGCCCACCTTGCTGTGCAATATTGCTATTTTGTACTTGTTCACTTTGTTAATATAAAGCTGGTTGATCGTTCATTGTGTGAGAGGTCCTTCATGCAATTTGCTGTCCCAAATTTCTTTGTTTTCAATAAGCTTGTTTCACATCTACATCTCGGATAGGGGTTTCTCCTCCTTGGGAATTTAGAAATAAAGTTTATCGTTTGATGTTAATAATAATCTTTCTTTCATATCTACACCTCGGATAGGGGTTTCTCCTCCTTGGGAATTTAGAAATAGAGATTGTCGTTTAAATGTTTGTTTCCAGTAACCTACTTTCAGCCTACACCTCAGATAGAGTATTGTACCTCCTTGGGAATCGTGAGAACTAGATTACTGTTTGATGTAGTTTCCAATAACCTTTATTTCAGCCTACACCTCGGATAGAGTATTTTACCTCCTTGGGAACCCTAATTTAAAGTTTATCATATACCAATTCCCTGCTCCTAATTCCTCTTGCTCTATTCATCTAGAGGAGATAGGATAGTTTTAGCATTAGCCTAGTTGTAGTTAAGAACTACGGAAACTAGAGAAAAACCTTAGCTGCAATATAATGGGTTTCTTAACCTTGTGCCTCTACCAGTTGAGTCAAAAAGATAGGATTTTAGAATACTTTACTTTTTCACGCATATCGGCAAAAGAGGGAGCTTCCCCTCCTAATTTGAAGAGTAGTTAATACTGTGCATAGCTATCCGTTGCCAATACGCACTTCAGAGGTGCGAATTGTAACGCCAACACGTACCTCGAACTCATCTCTACAATTAGCGTAGGAATCTTCAACTGTGGGCACATGAGCATAATTCTGACCAAGATGGGATGCGAAGACACCATGAGGATCATATGATCGCCTCTCGCTGAATGGCTTGAGACCAAATTTTGACAACTCATCACCCATTAACTTAGCATCCGTTGATGATCTACATCTGTAGATTCCCTACTCAAATGGAAAACTAAAAGCAACCTTCTTTCAATTTCTCAAGAAAGTGTGAATTTCATACACTTGCCTCAACAACTCCATAAAAACCACCTCATTTGAAGGATACCTCGGCAACATGACTGGACTACTTGAGAAGCCATACACTCTGATGTAGGTGAAGGTAGGAAACTGGATTAACCAATCAGCCCACTCCGCCATTGTTGCCCTGGCAACTGATGAAATTTGTACGTGTAACTCGTTGTCTAAGTCTCGCATTGTATACATCAAAAATGCCTCATTTACCTTTTTGTAGTGATGTGCTAACTCTAAAAACTCCAATTGTGGGTAATGATGATAGACATGTTGTACATCCAAAGTCCCATTGACGTTCAACCCTCTGAATTTGCCTTGAAAGGCTACTAGGTAGACAAGGTAGGAAATCATGTGAAACTTGTGGATTTTGAGATATTTGGTCATCTGATGGTGGAGACTATCACTGATCAAAGTTGGCCAATCATAGAATTCTGTTTTATTGACGATGTGAGAGATGACATAGAACATCCAAGGCTGGAATTTTGTAGCTTCTGCTTGACCAGTGATTCGGTTGAGCAGAATAATCATTATTGCAAACTCCTTGAATTCTCCACGCTTGACGTTCTTCGGCAAAGTATTATGTTTCTCCTTTAACCATCTTTGTGCAACTTTCTTGCGATATTTATCCTTGTGCATGTCCCACACCTTTTCACATTCTTCAATTGAGATGGCCAAACTTTCTGACCAAGGTGGTATTGAGAAGCACTTTTCAACCATGTTCGGCTTGAGGCTGCAAACAACTCTTCCATCTGCTGCTTGAATTTCTCATGTTGCTGGGTTATAATGCTTGATACAAGCAATTACAAACTCTAGACTTTGCATTGAGATGGGAATTGATGCTGCTGCAAGCAATCTAGAATGACCAAGATTTCTGATTGCAACATTGCCCGCATCTTCCAAAGCACGCAAATTGAACACTAGTTTTATATGATGCAAATCAGTCTCAACAGTTTTGATGAAATCATGATACAACACTGTCTTGACTTTGAATTCAATGGGAGAGTACTCTATGCTGAAAAACATGAAGATTGATTGTAAACTTGACTATGCTCGGACAAATTTTGCACAAAAGCTAAAAATAGCTTGCTGATTTACTTGAGGAGATAGAAGCGTTATAAATTTAGCCTTAGTTGTAGTTGAGATTACGAAACCAGAGAAAACCTCAGATGCAACGCAGAGTTTTATAAACCTTGTGCTCTCAGCTAAGATAGAAAGATAGGAATTTAGTTTACATTTCTTTTTACGCAAAATCAACGAAAGAGGGAGCTTCTCCTCCAAATTTGAAGAGTAGTTTATCTGTGCATAGCTGTCCATTTCCAATACGCACTCCAAAGGTGCGAATTGAAACGCCAATAGGGAAAAGTAAAGGTTTAACATTAGAAAACCAAGGGAAACTTAGAAAAACCTAGAAAACCCTAGAAAGATTTAGGAAAGCCTAGAAAACTCCAAAAAGATCTAGGAAAACCTAGGAAGATGAAAAGATCGAAAATGTTTTAGGGTTTAGGGTTTGATGTCAAGGGTCAACAAGGTCCAATAGGGAATTCGAGGCAACAAAGATGACACAAGACAAATTTTTTTTGATTGCTAGGGTAGGGCCAACAAGAGCAATGTTTGTTGGGAGTGAGGAGTTGGATATAGGATATGCTGGCCTTCTAGGTGTCGCGATCTAGGCCTTTATGTATTCATTTACATACCTAGAAGGCTAGTAGGAGTTGCAAATTAGGAGCACGGGGAATTGAAGTAGATGCAAACAAGTAATTAAATTATCAAAGGTTTGGGAGATAAAAAAGAGGAAGTGTGGAGGTGTAGGGAATTGAGGGTTGAAGGGAAGAAATACCATCAAGAGGAAACTCTAAATTTTAGCAGACAGACAAGGTCAAGGCTCGGGGAAACAAGGAACTTGAGGAAAAGATACCTAGGTAGAGAAAGTCCCGAAATCCCACCCAAGGCAGGAAATTGACTCAAAGGCTTTCACACTAAGAAATTTTTGACATTTCAGAATTTAGGCCCACAACAAGGATGTGAAGGGAGGCTAAACACAACACTTAAGCACAAATTTGACCAAGGGGGGCCATTGAAGGAAATATTTGATCAAATATCAATGATGGACAACACTTAGGAAATTTTGCAAATTAGGGCATTGTAATATCCACCCCAAATTTTTTCAATTTGCAGCCATTAGCGTTAGCCAAAATAACAAAGATTGAATTAAGCTACCTTCCACTTTCTGATCACCTAGATCCCAATGTATGTGGGCAAGGTGAGAGCATACAGTGGCAAGGTGTAAATTGCATTAACTGAAAGTAGCCACTTGTTGAGTGGGGTGAATGATAATCAAGAATCAACTGAACACAAACACCTTCCAATTTCTGATCACTCAGATCCCGATGTGGGCAAGGTGAGAGCATACGGTGGTAAAGCTTACAATTAAGTGCTATAGAAGTAAACCACTTGTTTAGTGGGGCGAGTAGGAAATCTCCAAAGCATGAAATGAAACATCCACTTATTTAGCAAGAGTTACAACTAGCAAAGAAAACATTTGGCGGCTAGCTGACCAAGGCAAAAGAAAGACCCTCTTCTTATTCAGCAGGCACAACATGAAACTAAAGAAAGCTCATTTGCTTATTCAGCGGGAATGCCACTTGTTTAGTGGGGTTAGAAATGACCACTTGTTCAGTGGGGTAAGTAGCAATAATCAAAGAGCAAATCACCAATAGTACTACCTAAAGGGTGTTACAATGAGCTCAATACAATTAATTTTCAAAATGTCATAATCTGTTGCTACAGTATGAAAATAATGATACACTCTTGGCACAACTCCCAAAATGAAACCCCCAACATGAAATAAGGTATTCCCCAACAAAGTACTATCAATTATACCTCATGGAATGACCCCCCAAAGGACTGTATCAAGTCTGAAACACTGCTGCTACAGGTCTGATATAAAATTGCAGGTCTGATAAAGAAGTTGCAGCAGTTTGAAACACCAACCAGCAAGCTATCAAATGGTCACAACTCTACACAATGCACTTCCAACCAATCCGAAACACCATAGAACACCCCCAAGAAGCTTGCAAGTGAAATACTAGGTCTAAACACCTCCAAATCAGACTCAACAACAGGGAAGAGAGGCAGATTTCACACAACACCAATGCACCAAACCCTCCAAATGGTACGACCAGCAAGGAGGGGTGATCTGCCCAAGAAAAATCAGTTCTTCCTCAAAAAATCTGCAACCTTGCACAATAGGGCGCCCCAGTCTGCCAAACAGGAATAAACAATACCCACAAAAAGTTTTCCAATCTGCCAATCAGAGCAACCAGCAAACTAAAACTTAAACGAAATCATGCCAAAAAGCTCCCAAATGCTGCAAATCAACCAAAATATGCATAGCTATAAATATCATAATAAGCCAAAACTGAAAATATATTGAAAGCCGTCACCAATAAACTCCAACGGTGACTCCTGCAATGAAGCCACACTCATGTCTAGCTAGGGAGTATCATGCAACTCTGAAACTAGAGCCAACCTTGAGGGTTTTCATTCTCAAAGCCCAAGGATCTTGAAACCAATTCGAACACTTTGTTATCTTCAAATTGCATAAATCAAATGAGAGCACAAAGGGTATTTAAATAGAAATTAGGGCTCCAAAATTCAAATGCCTTTTCCCTCCAAATGGGATGCCCAACTCAAGTAAACAATATTTTATTTTAATTTTCCCCGAGTCCTCCAACTTTGGTGTTCAACTTCATGACCACCTTTTGAAACAACTTTAAGTTACCATCTTAGGCGTGGGGGTAAAGGGGGTCCTCTTTGTACTTTATAACTTAAGTTGTAATATTTCCTTTTCAAAGACTTAAGAGATGGAGGATGAATAACATGCCAAAAATATCAGAACTCACCACTGAAACTGCCAAACCTGTCAGCACTAGAAACCTTGCACTGAACTTCTGCTAGGGAAAATTGCCCAAAATAGCACTTATTGAAACAAATTGCTAAACATAGTGTGTCCAAACATCAAATTAGCCCACACTGTGGTGTAACTGAAACTTACTAAAAATAGTAAGTGCAAAAAATAGACATTGCTAAAAATCACAATACTGCCCACCAAAGATTTCAGAAAACCTAGAAAAACCCAAAAAACACTTTGACAACCCTCTACAAATACACCCCTGAAAGTGTTGGTAAGAATCCTCTAAGAACCTTGGAATCCCCTGAAACGCCTCTGTCTAGCTTACGAGACTCTGAAAATAGGCTAACGGTCACTGGAAAGCTTAGGACTGAGAAGGGGACATTACAGGCATGTGTCAACAAGGAAATTGAATTATATTTCTTGCCTCAGCCAGCCCTAGGTTCTCTTTTGTTGCACCATCAAAATTCAGTTTGAGGAAGCCTACTTGGCGAGGCTTCCATTTTTATCCTAGATGCTCAGTTTTTTTTACCGACTATCGCATTAACAGGGGATCTATTATTAATCTTGTGTTAACATAGAATTTTAATTCTTTGTTACATTATACATTGTGGTATTTAGTTGTACCGATATTAGGTCTTGAAAAATTACTGCATTTGTATCAATATCCATATCCATGTAACTCTATTGATGACTTGTTACTTGTGAATGGTTCCAACTTCTTAGCTAGATAATTACTTGATTGTAGGTAGCTATGTTTTGAGTGTACACTATGGGTTTGAGGGGGATTGTTGGCATGTGTGCCTTTGGTGCCCCTTAAATTCTGGACATGATAGTGTCCCTAGGAATAAGCTTTCATTTCATCTTATTGCTTAATGAGGATTTATTGATTGAGTCACCTTCTTGTAAGTTTGTAACCTTATTTAGGGGATCTTTACATGCCTGCCAATAGCTTTGGCGATTAATTAAATGATCCTTCATTTTCTATGTAATCTGCCATGTGTTACTGTTGTCTTCTTTGAGCTCGATTATATCCTTGTTTTCATTAAGTTTCTTTAATGCTGCTTTTTTTTATTAGAGATGTTGCTTTTAGGTGGTTTAGCCTTCCACAGAACAACTGAACAATGCATCTTATTTCCTTGACTAAGTGGCCCAATAATCCTTCTCTGACAATTTCTGTGTTGCTCATCAATTTGTCATATGGAATACTTTGTGTGGCAACGGTTAAACTGAGGTCTCTATGTAGCAGAGTAAGGGTAGGAGCTTCAAGTACCATAGATGATAGGTTGACAACATTATTTATCTTTTCATCCAAAGCTATTCTAATTGCCCATGTTTGTGTTAACATCAATTATTGGCACTGAATCACATTTTTGTCTTTTATGGCAAACTATCCATAACGTAACTATTAACAGTATTGGGCAGCCTACCAGTATTTTTATAATTGTTTGCCGGATTATTTTCTAACATAATACCATCCACACATTTTACTATGCTGTAAGTATTGTCGTCACAAATATTATTTATATTGGGGCAGTTGATGCCTATGCTTGAATTATAACAATAAGTAACATTAATATTATTTAGGACTCACATACTGGATACTATCATGATGCTATTTAAAATTTGAGGAAAGTAGTGACATCCACCCCACATTTGCACCTTATTGTTGCTTGATGTGCCATATCCATTATCCTGCATTCAGAATTATTTTGAGTGATGAAACCCTTCTTGTATTGGATTGCCTGACATCTTACAGATTAGTAGCATTAGATTCAAGAATGATGGTGTTGCCAGAAAATAAGTTGCTTTCTGTCAATTCCAAACTCATCAAAAGTAACGTGGTATTAAATGTATTGAACTGTGGAGGATTTTGGTTCTTTGCAATGTTTGGCTGATTCCAACTAAGCCCAAATTTCTTTTTAGTGTCTTTGTCATTGGAAACTTGCCCTTGCACATTCCACTCTTTCTTTTCATATGAAGAGTTTTACAATTTTTTTGCTTTGCATTGCTTGGAGTTGAAAGAAATATTAAAACATTTTAATTAGTGTACCAACTTCAATGCATCTCCATATATTAATGTCTAGGATGCTTTCCAGCTCCAACTCTAAGGGAATTTTGTACAAATCTTCAGAGTTAGCAGATCTTTGCTACAAGCTGTCTAAGGAAGGAGATGCTAGTTTTATGGAAGATATGATTATTCCTGTCAGACTAGAGGGGTTGGTGAATATCTATACAGGAGGGGATAGTATTTTATGTAAATGTCTCTTACAAAATATGTAACACATAATTGGTGGAACTTAATCATAAGCAGGGTACATCACAAATTGGCTAAGTGGATTAATAGACGGCTCTCATTTACTGGAAGAACTCCAGCTGATTCAATCCATTGTTGAGGCTGCCCCTTTATACCAGTTAAAACTTCACTCTATCCTGAAAATAATAATTGATAACTTGTCGACCTACAAAGAAATTTCCTATAGAGAGAAATAGATGAAAATTTTCAAATACTCAGTGGGTTCGTAGAGAAAAATAACTCAGCCAAAAGCCTTTGGTGATTTAAATATCAAAGATATATGGATTTTCAGCAAAACTCATGTTGCTAAAATAACTTAGAGGATGTGGAAAATCACTGAGTCCCCTAGTCTAATCATAATCTGGCACAATCACTTCATCTCTAAAGCTGATCGTATAAATGCCTTGTAGAAAGCATTTTCTCTAACTGCAAGGCACATCAAAAAGGGATTCACATGACTTGGAAAGTGGGGAAGGACAAGACTATGAGATTCTGGGAGGCAAGTTGAAATGGGATGCCATATCTTGGCTCACCTACATGCTTAGCATTATGATAGGTATTGCAATACCAATGATATTATTATATATCAATTGCTGATTGTTTTCAGAGTTTGATTCCCAGTTGATCGTCACAGAATAACAATTGAAGTCATCTAATTTTTTAGTTGAAGAGTGAAATTGGTGAAGGCCTTTAATTCTTATCAATAAATTGTAAACCTGATAAAAGGATTTAAGGACACAGTGTGTATTAAAATCTTTAGTTGTGTCAACCTTTACAAAAGAAAGGATGGAATGATCCAAGTAGAGGTTCAAGTTTCAACTATAGTATACAGATACCACATCAAAAGTGTTGGGACTTGATTAAGGTTTGGCTTCAAAGTTATAAAGTTTGCTTAATAAAGTATAAATGCTAGTCTAAAGTGGCACCCACTGTTGATCATGAACAAATCTAATGATTGACGGACTTTTAAGTGAGAAGAAAGAAGGGATCATCCTCAAAAGAGTGAAGCACTTTGATTCACAAACACTGGACAATGTGTCACAATCATGGGGCCATTGATCTACAACAACTGGTCTGCATCCCAGGGCATGTGGATAGTATGGGCTATAAAAGGAAAAATAGCTGAAGAGCCCCACTTGGAATGCTCCTCCACATGGTATGCAAGTGAAAAAAAAAGGATGTCAGAAAAGGGAGATGACAAAAAGAATGATTGCTGTTGGATGCTTTACAAAGAATCATGGCATTTGTCTTTCAAATAAGTGGATTTCCTGTGGTACATACTATGCAGGATGAAACCGCTATAGAAACAAGCAGGCTTACTTGTGGCAAAAGACAAAATGATTGTGAGATCAACAACTTTTGTAGATAATTAGGAAGATAGACAAAAAGATGGGATCCTTTAATGAGCTGCTGCAAGCAATCATGACAAGGAGTGCCCTAAAGGATGCCTACAGATAGTAGATTGACTGAGATGGCTTGTAGAGCTAGCAATTTGAAATGCCTTCCAGATTATCTCAATGTAGCAGTGGAGCAGAACAATAAATACCAGTCAAGATTATGGCAGTTTATCTGTCACTATGTAGTTTAGCTTTTGAAGAGCGCAACCTGCAGGATGAGCATGAGTTTATTGTATACATGGCAGAATCACAGTGCACGAAATGCACTTGTGAATTGTATAAATGGAGTTTTAGTCTTAGTAGTTAAAAGTTAAACCATAGGATCTTTTGTGCATTGCCTTTAGCATTCCAATGTAGCTACTTGGCACTTAGCCGTAACACTCTCTTTTGTTAATGACATGTAGACTTCAAAGTTAGGTGCAACTGTGTACTTTTAAGCACTTAATAAAATGGCTTGTATCTATGTGAGCATTTTGTCATGGATGTTCAATTTGATGACAATGTTGAGATTGCTTACTTCTTGCATTTAGCTAAATTGTGCTGATCCAAGTCATTATAAAGATATTTTTCTGTGTTATTTTGTTATGAGAATGCTGAAAAGGTCACACTGTTCTTGTGCATCACACCAGTTTTATTTTGTCTCAGCATGATTTTCTTTTAGATTTGTCCTCATTTCACCCTCAAGTATTAGGTAGTAATGCTGTAATAGGCTAGGGGAGCTGGCCTAACTTTGGAGGTTGTTCTAGGATTGGAACACCTAGGACTTCCCGTTGTCAATGTCTTATTGCAGATTGAACCAAATAGAGAGTTAGAAGCTCAAACACAAATTATCAAGCCAACAATAAGACTATTAATAATCTTCTCCTTGAATGCCCTTATGCTATATTGATTTGGAGGGAAATAATGAGGTCTTTTAACTAGCTTCAGAGGCTATTTGCCTAAATCATTTAAATGTGGACATGTAAACCCTTCCAACATGCTTGATCTTTAGATCTTAAAAAACTGGAATATCATATGATATTTTGAGATTCTACTACATAGTTTTGAGTCAATCTACATTAACCCATATTTCATGAGTAGTAGTTCACAAGAACCCATCTCTCAAGAGCATGAATGGTCCACATGGCACTGATTGCATACTGCTGATGCTCACTGGAATGTAGCACTGGGAATTCCCACTATTACTCTAGATCAACTGCAACTAACCATGGATTTTGCCTTACAATCAAACTTGATTAGTTTTCTATGCCATTTACAAACCTTCAACAAGGTGCTGTGCCTCTGTCCATTGTGGAGCTCAGATAGACCCTTTGGTGGGTCTTCCTAGATTAGCATATGAATATCAGCTCGCAGAAAATGTCCATGCTTAGATTGACTTGGAGAAGTCAACTATTCAACAAGATTTCGTGATAAAAAATGCAAGGAAAATAAGGCAAGGAACATGATTGCCAAGTCTTGGGCCTCATAACACACTTCTGTGCATGCTTGTACTCGGAGCACTTATTTTTCTTCTGGTTTTTTAATGTGGTCACATCTTATCTTGTTTTTCTTACTTCTACTGCTTATTACAACCCCCTCTACATCTTCCATTTTCTAAATACATCCTAATGCCTTATCTTTTTTCCTGTTGTTTTATCCTTTCATTTGAACTACCCTTGACACCCTTTATTCAAAGTGTTGACAACACATAAATGCCTTAAATTCACATTCCCTTGAACATCAACTCCCTTTTCTCCCCTCATGTTTCCCTCAAGTCTTTTTGAGGTTGACACTATAATGTTATACATTCCCAACTTATACACTGCTAGTTAACCATACTCTCCCTCTATTATTTATTTGCCATTCTTTACACCTCACAAAGCCTACCCACGTAGAATTGTTATTTTTTACTCTCTTACACTTTGCTTGTATACTTTTTCTAAAAGCATCTCAATGAAACCTTAATCCTTTAAAAATTGGCAGAAACCAAGTTTTCATCCATATTTTCCTTATCTATATCTCTTTCCCCACTTATATTCTGACCAAGGAATTGAGCCACTCCCCTTGCCTTCTTCACCACTTACTTTCATATCAATCCACGTATCTAGGCAACCCTAAAAGACTATGAGGACCAAAGGTTAAATCCCCATCAAAATACTCAAAATAACTGTTACTTTGGAGCATTGAATGCACATCTGGATTGTAGCTAACTGCCAAGCCACAAAGCCGTTCTCCTTCAGGAATTTGTCCATACAAATTTCTCTACACCTAGCTCATCCTTTGCATTGGCAAAATTATTGCAAACATAATTCCATTCACCCTCTACAAAAGTATACAATTACCATTCATTTGCTTCAATATATTTTCATATATCAACAATGGGAGTACAGGGTTATTGGTAGATATTATTGTTGATTAGGAACAATGCACGTTAATGGCAGTGCCTTTGGACGTGGATATCTAAGTTACTAGTACGCCCATATATGGCCTCGGGTACGATACGGGTATGAGAAACGGTATGGAAACGGTTCAGAAACGTCCAAGATATGATTTTCTGCCTATGCAAATGACTAAGAAACGAAAGTGTGACTGTGGGTACGAAATTTCGTTTCTAGTTCGAACTTGGACAAAATCCATGGTAACTTTTTTGGATATTATTTGATTTTTTCCCTTCAAAGGCTGTAAATTGTGATTTTTTTTCTCATTTCAACTTTGCTCACATTTTTCTCCGACAAAATAGATTGTTTTTCAGGGTTTCTCAAGTCTCGAATATTTTTGATATCTTTAGGATGGCTGAGATATTTGATGAAGAGCAGCTGAGTCAAATTGGGCATGAGTAAAATGTTGGAGATTCAACATCAGAAACTGTATTATATTCCTTCATGGGATTGTTTTGTGCTCTTTGTAAACTTTGCATCTTGTGTGATGGTGATGTTAAGGGCAGCTCTGTTTATTCATTGCTTTGTTAGAATTTATAATTGGGACTAGGAAGATATCACTGTTTGGGAGGACATATGACCATAGTCCATTTGACTTCTCTAAACTTTTGAGTGCAAATTTTGATGTTCTCAATGGAAGTAAGGCATGAACTATGCCAGTATCCTTGCACATCTCTTCGGAAAGATGTTCTGATGGTGGTACTAGTAATATAGAATATTCTAAGCACCATAGAAACAGGATCTTTGTTGTAAGTGATGGTTTAGGATATTGAGATGGCATTGTGTTTGGTCTTCATGAGAAACAGGTTGCCTTGCTATTTCTCCTTTCTACTGATTCACAACATTGAACCATAGCATGAGGATTGAGTATGAAGGCCCTTGTATTGTATTATTAAATTGACTGTGAAAGTGGTGGTGTATTTTTGCTATGTTATTTAACTATTAATATGGTGGTGTATTTTGAACTTAATTACTACTGCAAATATGTATATATTTCTGATTTTTATATGTTTTTATATTAACGTACCCAAACCCCCAAATTTGTTTTGATTGAATCCTGTACCGGAATCTCGTACTGTAATAACACCCCCTGTTCTAGACTGATTTTTGTGCTTTTTCACTCAGTGTAATTTTGTCAAACAGTTGGCTTGCAAGCTGATTACTGGTTTCCTAAATTTGTTCTTAATTTGCAATAACATAAATCGGATAAATTGATATTTGTTGAGTGGCTTTCAGATTTCATTCAGTATAGAAAATCATACATAAGAAATACTAATAACAAGAAGATTAATGCTGATAACACTATTTAATTCCACTCCAAGCATACAAATCAGATTCAAACAATATTACAGACCTGGGAATGGCTTCAATCTCGTAATGACACTCAGATATGTTTCCAACTTATGTGAAAGACCATATGATAATGAAACAAATTCAAATGTGAACTCCACAAGTCTGAAATCTGCCCAAATACTGTTCATGCACTGTAGCAGCACTGTTCATGGCACTGTAGCAGCACTGTTCACATACTGTTCACAGCACTGTAGCAACTCACAAATCTGCACTATTGCCTTCAAATCTGCTCCTAATATCTTCTCCAAATCTTCCCTTTGAAATTTTAATAAGCCCAATGTGTTTCCTGAATGAAAACACCATAAATTCTCCTGACTGTATCTTGCAACAGCGAGAAGAATGTTGACAAAGAGGGATTTCGTCCTCCAATGCCCAATAATCAGATTCTTGAGAAACCCAATAGCATAACTTTCATCTCATTCCCACCTGTTGAAAGTGAGCTCTCCAATCCATTTTATAACTTCTTCATAAGAGCTTACTCACTTGTCTTGTCAATGTGGGATAATTAAACACTTTAATATTTTATCCCTTTTTTAAGTGTACCATGTACTTTTAAATGAAAGGGGACATTTAATATTTATAACATATTACTTTATAGTCCCACTATAGTCATTTATTAAACAAAGTTAAATAATTTAAATTTAACTTTATATCTTGCCTGAATAAATAAATATTAAATGACTATGAATTATTGCCATCCATCTGAACATCAACCATGAAGTCAATGATGTCGCTGAAGATCTGAATCATCCCAAAGTGACTTACTATAAATAGTAAGTGCGCCAAAACTATATCAAAACATCTCAGAATGACCTGCGACTGAAAATGCCTAGGCAAATATCCTCCAAGATCCCTTTTGTGTCTTGGTTAGCCTACGAGACCATGAGAAAATAGGCTAATGAAAAACCTCATACAATATGTGCTAGAAAGGGGACATTACACGTACCCGTACCCGAACCCAAAAGTGAACTGGTAACTTAGTTGGATATTAATGAGGATTTTAAAGCCTGAGCTAAGCCTTAGTCTTATTCTGCTTATGGTTGTCGAAAACCCTTATAGCAGAGCCGATAAGCATCTATCATTCCCCTTCACTGATGTTTGGATTTTTATTAGTCCACACCTATAATTTAATTTTGATGGCAGTCATCACTTAAAGAACAATCAGTTTTTTTTGTTTTTTGAAAGGTACATTTAGATTCTACAAAACATCAAATCAGCCACCTCTCAAGTGCTAAAGTCATCTTTATGAAAATTGATGTTGAGTGGGAGCTCAAGACCTTACAAATCCTCTATAAAAGGGGCTTGTGGCCATTGCAAGACATCTGCATGAATGGAAATAAAGCTTTGGAGGTCTACAAGAGGAAAAAAAAGTTTATAGAAGTGTTCAAAATGCAATATTATAATTCAACACCCTATCAAGAAAACGAGAGTCAATTCTCCCAATGGAGAGATGGATCCCATCCCCATTCGTGAAGATGAGGTTGTTTTCTATCACTAGGGTTCAACCACTCTACAACATTTTCAAGTGTAGCATTCGGGTATCCAAGAGATTAAAGTTCACATAATCTCTTCCTCTCTTTTTAACCTCTGAGCGATAGGCTTATTCTCAAGGCTTGTCTTCCCACATTAACTAAAGGACTAGTACCCTACTTAGGTTTCTTTAGTGGCTGAGTTATACAATAAGGTCAGCCACAGAGGATGCCCTAAAACTCCCATGTAAAATCATATTGACATTCCTCTTGTTAATCAAAGCTTCCTTCCCTTTGTGGAAAGGCATTCTAATCTTCTGGGAGTAGGTCTATATCAGTCTGGTAGAAACTTTTCTCCTTACTGGGATTTGTCTAAGCCTAACCAAGGACTTAGACAGCTATAGTGGCTAAATACCACAACCAAGAACCATTTTTGGACTACTTTGTCTCACTCCTTGGGAGAAAGAAATAACTACAATCATAGACTAGAATTAGTTATTCCCCAAGTCCTTGCTTCCATTGCCACAATCACAAAAAGGTTCCAGGCAATGAATAAAATTATTTTGAGGAAGGGATTGCAAAGGCTTTCCTTGGGAGAACATATATCTTGTCTAGTTCATGTTGTCCATTAGCAACAAAATCACATTGAGATCCTTAAAAAATGCACAGTGCATATGAGAAACAACCTAAGGAGCAATACAAAAGCTTCTATTATTAGATGACACCAAGAGGAGACTTGCCGAAATCCTGATTGAGTAGGGGACTGGAAGGACATCCACCAAGTTATAGGCTACAGATGCTAAAAGTTTAGTAGAAACCACTTTTAGAGGTGTTACATGGACTAACTTTGTTCAAAGGTGTTACAATGCTTGTGATTACAACTTGGAAGCCTTATTGATAGGATAATGAGAGGGCTTGTAACGTCCCTTCCTTAGGCAACTTAGACTATAGTGGAGGTTGACCTACTATTAGGGTTCCCGTAGGTCAGTAGAATGGTGAGGGGACCCAACCGAGGGCTGTGGAGCTTAGCTGGGAGCTTTACGAGCCTTTCAGTTTGGAGTTCAATTGATGAATCCATGGACAAATTGGAAATATTAAAGTTTGCTTTAATGGAATAGTAAAATGTGAATAGTAACAGAAAATCATAAGATGAATAGTGAAAAGTGCCCCCCATCCTAGTAGCTCAAGTTGTTTTAAAAAAGTGGCCCTTTCTTTTGATGAGGAAAGACCCTCAAGTTGGGCGTAGTTTCTTGAGAAGGAATATTTTATTGAATTTTATTAAAAAGTTCATGGGAGGTTATAAAGCAATGTGTTGGGCTCATTTTTGGCCATTCTATTGTCATTTTGACAAAAGAAATTGCAGGTTTGAGCTTTGGAAGAGGGTTTCAGCAGCAAACAGGACTTCTAAGGACAAGATCCCTTGAAGGATAGTGAATTGGACGAAAACCCAGTTCACAAAACAGGGAAATCTACCTTGGGTTTCCATTTGGGCATCATTGGTCTTCATCACAGGTTAATCTGCATTTAGAATTGATTGCAGCAGTGAGTTATCAGAAGATAATTGCAGATTGGGTCTTCTTATTAGCAGATAGCAGCATTTCAGTGCATTCACCAGTTGGCCGTGCGATTTGGGTGTCATTTTCAGTCAAACCCTAGCTGGAAATTAGGTTTTTCAGACCACTAAGGAGCAGATCAGACTTATATCAGGTCTTTATTGTATATGCTTTGGTTCCAACAATTAGATATTCAATAAAATTGAGCGTTGGCTTCCAGGTATGCAAATTCTATGTAATCGGTGGTTCAATTTCCTTAATTCTGAAAATTACATTTGCTGCCCTAGGAAAATCAGAATTCATACTTTTATTTCAGTTATTTATGTTCATTTAGTATCTATTTCCTTTTCGCATTTATCAAGCACAAAACCTCAAAAAAACAGAAAAACCCCCAAAATCACAAAAAAAACTCATAAAACAGCAAAAACAAACCGAAAAACAATTTCCCTATTCGCTGGTTAAAGTCAAATCAGATATCAAACTCAGAAAATTGGACTAGATTTGGGTTGGGAACCTTTCAGGGCTAAAACTCCCCCACATCCCTTGAACTGCTGGGATGTGATTACAACTTGGAAGCCTTAAGAATTTGTACTTTTATTAGTATCTAAGTATATATGGGCCATAGCTGCTAGGGTTTGTTTCTCTATCTTTTGACCAAGTGCTTGGATTTTTTGAATATTTGTAAGCTCTTGTGAAATGTTCTCGCCCATGATTCAATGTTCTGGTTAGTAACATATGTAAATATTTTCCCTATCAATACAAATTTGGCCTTCTGTGAAAAAATCTCAATAACTTGAAGGGCTTTAGCTTATAGATCTTGGTTGATGTGAGAATACAAATGCATTTTTCCTGTAAGGAAGATATGCTCAATAATTCTATAATTTGAAATGCTGCAAATTTCTGTTTCATACTTTCTTCTTGTAGAACTTGAAACTTGGAATCACAGTCACTCTCTATTCATCGGTTATCAGATTAGTGCATTCATTTATGACTTCTAGTTTATTTGAATAATAAAATTTCTTAATGTATTTACTTTGAGATTTTACTTTATTATTTGGTAATATCAAATTTATGTTTGGTTATTTTTCTATTTCAGGTTGGAGGAGCAACGAAAACGTTTTTCATTGTCTGCAGAAAGGCCTTCTGACCAAGGAGGTATTTGCAAACTCTTGAGAAATTCTCCTGAAAGAAAAAGAGGATATTGATACAAATGTTAAAATTTGTAGCTCGCAAGCATTCTTTGTACCTTAGAGCTTAGTTCGCATTATTTACATTATGGTAATATCAGTTTTAGTGATTTTGAGTCTCCTTATTTTTGAAGAGCGATTCCTAAAGTTAGAAGAGCTAAACTAAACTGAGGTAGTTCCATCACAAGACCCTGGTTAAGGTTTAGGGTTGATATTAATAATATCTAGTGATCAAAACATTAATTATCTGTATTATTCACTTGGAGGAGAGAATGAGGAATCCCATCTTTTCTTCAGTTTAATACAGAGCTACTCATAGTTCCCAGTACATGTCGGAAGACCCAGTTTGAGTTGACTTGACATGCATTGGTGATTTGTAGCTGAAGTTATGATGAGTTTAGAATTGCTGCAAAATTGAGGTTAGCGTACTGCTGCTGATTGAAAGTAGTTGATTGTGTGTGATTCACAATTGAGATTGAGTTGAGAATTATTTTTTCCAAAAGGTTCATCTTCCTTTAGCAGGAAAGTATTTATATGTGTTTTCTACGCTAATAGTAATCCTCATCCATTCTTTCTGCTGTAATTCCAAGAAGTTCTGCAGATTTCTTATTAATCATTTCTGATATGATTTGTATTTTCATTGACTGAGGTTGATTTCTTACTTATATTGAAGTCTATTTTTATTATGTTCTTTTTCATGACCCAATTTATATTTATCTTAGTAGCATTTTTGCATGGCATGGACATAATCCCAACCCAATTTAGACCTATCAAAGTTGTCATGATGGCAATTGAAGACAAAACTTTTAAGAAAAAAAAGAGTTATATGAAAGGTCATGCTTCTTTCTAGATGAAGACACAATGCCAATGCAAGAAGAGGCAAGAGAGGGTGAATTGGCTAAAGTAAGGGCAGCAAAGAATGAGAGTAATTGCTTATGAGATGAGGATGTTAAGAAGATTTGTCATTGATGTCAAAATATTGTTGAGCAATGGATTATGCCATCTTGTTAGAAGAAAGATGGCACCATCTTCATATTCAGATTTGAGACAAACAAATTTGGAGCTGAAGAAATAATAATGGAATGAATGAGTTTGAAGAAATTTATTCAGACCTGAGACAAACAAGTTTGGTGCTGAAGAAATAATAATGGAACGAATAAGTTTGAAGAAATTCGTTCAGACTTGGACAGTTCGATATGACTATAGTTTGTGATAAATTTGTATTACAGATTGATGAGATGATTAGTGTATCTAATCGGATTTCAAAGAAACGCGTTTTTATCAAAGCACGGGTTAAATAATAAGGACGTGTATTTTCTTTTAAATACGTATTAGTAAAAGACTATATTAGAAATGATTTTTCAAGGATGCGTAATTTCCTTTTGATACGTATTGATTAAGGAATTCGTTAGAATTGTTTTCCATGGACAGATCTTCATCAAATGGCATGAATATTACAGACGCAAGTTTGTAAAAGACGTATTCTTGAAAGGATATGAGTTAATATATCTAACCAGTGTGTTAATACCACTAAGTGCGGTCTAAGAGAAAACATAACTTACCATTCATAAGTTACTTGAAGAGATGCGTTTCTAAGGAAATGCATTTATTCCTTAAAAATAAATAGGTTCAGCCAGTAGTCATTAGTAATTTCAAAAAGACGTGATCCTCAATATTTCACAAGTGCCGCTGAAAAGAAAATTAAGGAGAGAGTTTATTAAAGGTATTTTAAATCTGAAAAATTAATTAAGACTAGTTCACACTCAAATGAAGAGGTGCGATTAGTCAAGAGTTGTGTTCTCTCACTACAAGGGATGCAAGTCTTGAACAAGATATATATTTGGCATTCATTTCAAGTTTTATGGCGTGGTTGTTTTTGAAGATTAGCAGATCAGTCTAAGATTCCCATCTCCTTGTGTGGGCTTAGAGTGATATCATTTATCACATAGAGCAGATTGGAGAGTTGGGTTTGTGCAGATCAGATTGAAGGTAGTCTTACATCCATCAAGTCAAGGTTTGATACTTTGCACTAGGGGTAGGTGCTCCTTGTAGGTAGGTGCCTACTAAATTTGTAAAGGTCTAGGTGTTCTTTGTAGGTTACACTCTACTAAATCATCCTTTTGTAAATCTGTAGGTTAGTGCCTACTTTGAAAAAATATTATTTCAATAAAGTTGTGTCAACTTGGGAAATTGATTCATATCAAAAAGTTGATTGTAATAAGTTTGTGTGATGAGCCCTGCTGGCTCTCAGCTCAAAACCCTTATTTTCTTAAGTCTTTATGTGTTATTTAATTTTTCAGAGAATGTTTGATAGACAAAAGATAAGGGGCGCACATCATAATTGCTCATAAAATGTGAATTTGCTCTAATTTCTTCAAAAAGAAAGTACAGAAGATATTATTTAACTCCAACAAATAGATTGAGAATGATAAACATACCGAAATATCTCCAGATTATTTAATTAAAGATATAAGCCAGTTTGACAGCCGGAAATGAAGAATTCAAGCAAATAAGCTCGCCCAAGCTCCAGATCTGGATTCTCCCACTCAGAAATGAGATACAATGGCCTGGTAGTAGTAGACGCCAAAGTAGAAGCACAAAGAAGAGCAAAGAGGAAGGCGTTTTATCAAGTTCCCTTCACACGCCTTTTCCAGAGAAGCACAAAACCCAAGGCAAAAAGTACGGCCAAGTCAACTGTTGAAGAAACAAAGATGATAACTGAAGAGTTGCTGAAGAGGACGCCTCATGATGAAGAAACCCTCATTTATTTGCAAACAATAAGAAATCTGAATATATAAAACCTCTGTCTGTATCTGTAGAACCTCTATGTGAAGCTCTCAACTGTATTGATTCAGCTGATCTTTCACAGCCTCAAAAGCACTCAACACTGAAGAGTTATCGTTCCTCAATGGACAAATGTTCAAACCCTGGTCACAGGAGAATGCACAGGAGAAAATAGCACAAGGCAAAGTGAAATTGTCAAAAGATCATTTACTATTGCTAGAGAAATGCTTTATACCCAAATGGCACGCATTTCAAGAAAAATACGCCTTTTTCAATCATTAAAATCTTTTAATATTGTATTAAGTCTTTTTCAATAGTTTCCACTTAATACTTGAGTGCACCTTTTTAATAGTTTAAGTCATTAAAATATTAAATCCCCTTTTGAACATTTTAAGTGATATAAAATATATTAAAGTCGATGTGACTTTAATAAAAAAGGCATTAAGTTAAATAATTAACTTAATCACTTAAAATTCCATAACTCGCTCAAAACTCAGAATATTCCCGTGCCGTCAGAAACTGTGGACTCCTGAAATGCCAACGCCTGCTGTGAACCAATCACTGAGCTCTGAAAACCAAAACGATCAAACTCTCCAGAAAGTATCACTGACCCTCTAACCAATCTGGCTAACCCACAAGGGTCCAATAAAGGGCTAACACACTGTTCTCGAGAACTGTCTAGCGAGGGGACATCACAGTTTGAAAAAGATTAAGAAATAAAAGTTTGTAATTGATTTACTGATTCACCCCCCCCTCTCAGTAAATCTTTTGTGCTCTTCAGAGGACTGAACATGAGAAGCCATAAAAAAGGGAAGATGCTTTCAAAGCTGCAAAGAAACAGAAAAACAAAGAATCCAAACTTAGTGAAAGAGCATATGATGAATCTGATGATGAAGAATCCAATTTTATAAGAAAGCTAAAGAAGGGCTCTGGAAAGTACAAAAGTAAATTGCCTTTTAAGTGTTTCAATTGTGGAAAGGTAGGTCATTTTGCAAATAAATGCCCTTATCCAAAGCATAGTGATAGTGAGGAAGAAGAAAATCATTACACAAAGAAAGGGAGCAAAAATGTTCGGTATCACAAAAATAGCAAAAAGGAGAAAAAGGATAATTTCAAGAAAAATATCTACTCCTACATGGATGCTAGTTCATCTTATGAAAATGATATGGAGAGTGGTAGAGAAGAGACCCTTTTATGGCGTTGGAAATAGAAAATATTGAAAATGTTGGCAAAGAGGAGGATAAGATACAAATGGATAAGGAAGAAAACATTGAAGGTTATAGTACAGCAGATCTAGAGGAGGAACTCATTTATGCCATAGGAGAAATTGAAAGACTTAGAAAAAAGAACCAAAAACAAAAATTACTGTTTCAAGAAGAATGTGAGTCTAAAAATAAGATATCACAAATTTTTGAAGAGGCGGAACAAACCATCACTAATCTAAAGATCCAACTAGAAGAAGCAAGAAGGATAGAAGATGTTGTGACTTGTGAGAACTCAACTAAAGAAAAGAGAAGAAGATTGTGAGAAACTTGAATAGGAGATTGTCTCCTGAAGGAAAGAATTGGAGAAAACTATTGCCAAAATAAACAAAAGTCTTAAATTTGAAAAAAAAAAACATTGAAATTTTGGATGATATTTTAAATGGGCAGAGCTCACCATTGATAAAAATAGGATTTGGTTATGAGGAAACTAATGTGGTAAACAAAGCAGATGATAAGGATAGCAAAGTTGAGACAAAAATGAAATCAAACGAAGAAAAACCAAAAAGTTATGTTGATGCACTTAAAAGTCCCATCAAAAGTGAAAAGAGCAAGAAGAAGGAAAATCAAGTTCCACTGAAAACAAGTCCTAAAGGTAACAAAGAAAAATTTAAAAAGCCCTTCCCAACAAGACAATGACATATGATGAGGTTCCAAAGTTTCTTTTATGGTTATTATTTTTGATGTAATCATTTTGGTCATAAGGCAAGAGATTGTAGAGCACATATGAGATATAATTATGGTTGGAACAAAAGTTCTTATGGGTGGACAAATAGGAACTATAACTCATTTGCTCCATTAGTAGATTGTAATATCATATGCTACAAATGCAATAACTATGGACATATAGCACATGAATAAAAAAAACTATGGACATATAGCAGAATATTGTAGAAGTCGTTTTGTGAAACCACCTAGACAACACAAGATGGAGGATACCATGATCAAACAAAAAGGAAAGCCTACTAAAGTATGGAGAAGGAAACAAGAGCAAGATAATGAGAAGAATGAAGAATCTATGATTGTGCAAAATGCACTTTATGCACAAATTTAAGGAGAAGCATGAATTTAGGGGGAGCTAATCATTGTATTATCTTTCAGCTCCGTGGAGAAGACAATTTGAAAGATAGATCAGCTGATGCATGAGGGTAATGAGTGTCTCGTTACCTTTGATTTCGGAAAAGGGGGAGAGTTATTGGTAAAAGGAGAATGATGCCATTGATGTCAAAAGGATTACTTTCTTCATTTAGCAACCATGGATAGAGAAGGAAGAGTTGAAGATGTATAGAGACAAATGAGATTACTAAAGAAACTCTTGATATGTTAAC
This sequence comes from Sequoiadendron giganteum, assembly GCA_007115665.2. Classification (NCBI taxonomy): domain Eukaryota; kingdom Viridiplantae; phylum Streptophyta; class Pinopsida; order Cupressales; family Cupressaceae; genus Sequoiadendron; species Sequoiadendron giganteum. Next base: position 429,961,321 of record CM021106.1, read on the forward strand.
TTTAAAAAGATGATCCAATTTTGCTACCCAAGCAATATAGAAACAAATGATAGAGTATTAGAGAAAGGGGGAGCATAAGAGAATCTTCGACAAGGGGAGAAGAATATTCTTATTGCAATAGATGTGAGTAATAACCACAAAGAATATGAATGGATGTTTTCCATGATCTATTTGTGGATTAAAGTATAATGAACATCCCTTTTCCATTGATGTCAAAGGGGGAGAGTTAGAGAAAGAGGGAGAATTATGTTTGCCATCAACGACAAAGGGGGAGATTGTTGGAATTGATTGTCATTGATGTCAAAAGAGTATGAGAGATTGTTAGAATGTTGTCATTGATGTCAAAGGTGAGAAGAACACTTTGTTAATGTAAATGTAATAAAATCTTATCAAACTGTATCCTAAGAGGGGACTTCTAGGAAATTCTAAGTTTTATTCCTAAGCATGTATTATAAGTCAGATTTATTTTCTATATTCAAATCTTCTGATTGCAGAACATTTATCAATTTCGATGTTTGCAAATGAAGGATTGAATTGCCATTTATATGAGGGAGACACGCCTCAAGGAGAGACGTGTCTCATGAGAGGATGTGGAGACACATCCGCTCATGGGACGTGTCCCTTGGGCACGCGGGCTCCTTTAACAAACTGAAAGCATTCGGTATTTCTCATAAACTAATATGCGTGCTTTAACAAGCAGTGACCATATAATATGAAGTTTGATTTTATTCATTTGCAAATTTTGATCATCATCTGAAATTTGAATAACTTATTTGAAGGTATTATATTTTAAGAACAGTTCGATTAAATATAAATGATGACGATGCATGAATGCAATCATCATTTATATCTGATCGAAGCTATCTTAAATCAACAATCCCTCTTAGCTAGGGAAGATAACTTCTAAACAAATAAGTAGAGATATCACCTTACACGTGATATCGAAGATATGATATGTTTTCTCAATTTTGTCAAGTCACATGACATTCTTCATAACACATCTTCATTATGGTATGTGCACTGACATCAAGTCTCACGATGTCTACCATAATAACTCATGGCATATCCATGGATATACAGTTATCCACCATGATTATCTCATAAGGATCACAATGATCTTCAAAATGACATCAAGTCCCATGATATCCATCAAAGTGTCCAAGAGATACTATCATGACATGTCCACAGATATCAAGTCATATGATATCTATCATGATAGTTCAACTCATCATTGTAGAGTCGTCACTTTACAATGTCACATACAAGTGTTCATTATTAGAAAGATCGTCACCTTTCAATAATGTACACAGGGGGAGAGGGCCCATAAAGTCTTGGAGTCACACACATGACAAAAGAGTTTACACATTAAACATCTTTAAATATATTAGTACAACTTTTAAACAATTTGAATTTCAAACATAATATCAAATTACATTTCAACCATACCAAGTTTCTTCCTGAAGTGTTCAACCTTGACTTTGGAGAGAGGTTTGGTGAGAATGTCTGTTGTTTGATCATTTGTACTAATATACTCCAACTGGATTACATTCCTTTCTACCATGTCTCTTACATAATGGTAGGGGATCTCAATATGCTTAGATCTATCATGGAATACTGGATTTACAGAGAGTTTAATGCAACTCTGATTATCACAATGAATGATAGTAGGATTCAAGGGTTCACCAAAGAGTCCTGCTGACGTGTGTTTTATGACAACGCCAGCACAGAATAAAATGTCCAACGGTCACTCTATTCTCTCTTGATCAAAGTGTTCTGCATGCTAAGATTGCGTGAAAGTTCATGCGTTCAACTCCAAGGTTCCTTTTATCGCGAATAGACTCAATTGGTTGATGTGAATATGCTGGGTATTCCAAGGGGACTTACGTAATTGTTCGATTTTATTTGCCAAGTAGAGGAAAGGTTTTGGCTATGATGCTCTGGTATTTGAACGGACTGGGAAATACTGAATTTAAAGGAGGTAGGGGTAGGAATTCTACAATCTATCTCTAAGGGTGGAATGCAAGGACTAGCTTTAACAATCTTCAAACCACACTTTGTTTCGTCTCCCCTTCGGACAACTCTGTCAAAGCTGGTGCAATCTTCAAAGGATAGATAGGATGTTCAAATTGAGATTCACCATGCGCACCCCTTCACAACGAAGCAAGTGGGCACACTAATCACAATTGAAGTTAAGTGCTGAGATTCCAGTTGACCACATAGGGGCAGACTTACCGTCAGCAAGTCCGCCAGTGGTATGGATACGGGAAGATATGCTCAAACCAACGTCACATTCCACAATTAACACTATTTGCATGAAAACAAAATCTACTTTACTCTACTCTATTCGAATTGGAAAGACGAAAAGATCTCGTCAGCTGCCCACAACACAAAATGAAGTCACCAATCAATGAAATCCTTATATTATGAGAGTCTTACACAACAATCTTTTACAAAAACTTTCAAAGGGAAAGTCTTTCTTTCCTTTCCAACTAAGCTAACTCCTAGCTCTACTTTAACTTCTATCTAGCTCAACTCTATCTTTGATTTCTGTCTAACTCTGATATCTTCTAACTACTTTACAAATGAGGGGGGATACCCCTTTTATATCTAGCCCAGTCCAGTGGACAGCTTAGATCGAAATACAATGGAAGGCTCAGATCAAGCCACCTAAGCCCCGATTAGGGTTTTAGCCCTAAAAACCGCCACTGAGAGGAGTGGGGCAATGAATGCACCCTCCACCCCTCATCAATGAACCACTAACCGCCATCAATGCACATCATCTCCCTCCAGAAGGTCATCGTCCAGAAGGGCGTTTCCTTTCTCCTTCTCGCTGACTGCAAATCTGATGAACCTGGCCAATACTGCCTCAACTTCTTGATCTGAAATGGGAGGAATGTGATCCAATTGAAATTCTAAAATTGTAACTATTTGCCCATGCCGGGCACATGATTTTTTCCAGGCAACAAGGGCGTCCTGGGTGTTCTGTATGATACTAGAGAACGTAGCAGTGTTCTCGAAATCATCCTGTGTGAAGGTCTTCACCTCAGAAAAGAATGGCGTCAATCTGTCCTTCAATCCATCTGTAGTTACCTCTTCATAAGTCAACCTCCTGGCAAAGATTGCCTCCAATGTGTTGAGAATTCCGTCTAAGATGTTTGTCATGGCCTTTCTGACCCTGACAGAATCTGTCTGTGATGCATCGTAGAATCCCCGGCCTGTGACTACTGAAGAGTACCATCTGGCGAAGTCGTATCTATCCCCCTGCTGAATAACACCTCCCTCAACCAAAGTCTGTTGAGGTATGTGTTGACGTGTTTTTTATGACAACACCAACACAGAATAAAATGTCCAACGGTCACTTTATTCCCTCTTGATCAAAGTATTCCGCATGCTAAGATTGCGTGAAAGTTCATGCGTTCAACTCCAAGGTTCCTTTTATTGCGAATAGACTCAGTTGGTTGATGTGAATATGCCGGGTATTCCAAGGGGACTTACGTGAGTTGCTCGTTCAGAAGAAAGGATCTTCAAATTTCGGGAGATTTGTCGATGATGCTCGAGTTCTTAAACTAATCGGATAATACTGACTGTAAAAGGATATAAGGATTAGAGATGCTACCATCTACTCCTAAAGGGTGGAGGACGAGGATCGACTTAAACAATCTTCAAACCAGACTTTGCTTCGTCTCCCTTTGGACAACTCTGACAAAGTTGGTGCAATCTTCAAAGGATGAGTAAGATATTCAAATCGTGATTCAACATGTGCACTCCGTCACAACGATGCAAATGAACACACAAATCACGACCGAAGTTAGGTACTGATATTCCAGTTGACCACACAAGGCGAACTTACCATCAGCAAGCCCGCTAGTGGTATGGATGAAAGAAGATATGTTCAAACCACAACGCCACACTCCACAATTAACAACTACTTGCATAAAATAAAGTCTACTCTATTCTATCAATCTGAATTGGAAAGACGAAAAGGCCTTGCTAGCTATTCATAACAAAAGATAGAATCACCATGCAATGATAAACCTTTGTATTATGAGAGTTTTTGCACAACAACCTCTTACAAAACTTTCAAAGGGAAAGTTTTCTTTCCTTTTCAAACTAAGCTATCTTCTGAGCTAACTTTCTATCTATTCTAACTTCTATCTTCTATACTCTTTGATTTCTTGATCTAATCTAACATCGATTACAAACGAGGGGGGATGCCCCTTTTATAGTTGGTCCAGTCCAACGGACGGCTTAGATTGAATTACAATAAAGGGCTCAGATCAAGCCACATCTGCCCTAATTAGGGTTTTTGCCCTAAAAACCGCCACAGAGAGGAGTGGGGCAATGAATGCACACAATATTCTCCACTCCTCTGCAGGAACCATTATTTGCAATTAATGCCCACTATCTTCTTCTAGAAGATTCTCGTCCAGAAACGTGTTCCCACTGTTCTTCTCTGCCAATTCTGTTGCGTTAGGAAGAGAGGCGAGTACGTGGTCGATATGAAAGTGATGAGCAACAAATTCCTCCCGTTCGGCCTTCTTGTTGCTTTAATTCCTGGACGCACTTCTTCCTTGTAACTTTCATATTTCTTTAGCCCATTGCCTTGGGCGCATTTGCCTCTTTTGCATCACGTTCTTAGTGTCTTAGCCAAATCTTCACTGTCATTTCTTCTTTCCCAAGTTGCAACGTTGTCTAGCTCCATCAAGTCCTCATGCCTTGGCTTCAATGTTTATCCTGCAAAACAAAAGAAGAGCATCAGAACACTTTATAATCTAAATTCACTTTACTTACCTTATTTCCATGTTCTGACCGCTTGATCTCCGGATCTTGATAGAATTCATCACTTTTCTAGCAAACTTTCATTATGGGCGTATCCACCACCTTGCCTGGAGTTTGTGCCTTAGAAGATATTTCATCTTGAGGATGCATTTGAACGCTTCATGCTCGAGCTTCAGTTCATTTTCAAATTCCTCCATGCCTTAGACAAATTTCTTCCCCGTGAGTGTATTTGACCCCCTCTGCTTTCCTTTTCCATGCCTTAGAAAATTTATCCATCTGAGCCTTAGGAACTTTGTTGAACGGGTGCCAGGCCAAAATCCTTGTCGAAACAACGCGAGCAAGGCATGGAAGAGTTTTAAACCATCTCCTAATTGGAAATGTCCAATACCCAGAAGAAAATTCCCCTCAGAAATCATAATTTCCATGTGTACCCAAACGAAGGGGTAAGTTTAATTTTTATTATTTTCGAAAAAATAATAAAAATTACTAAGGTTTGTTTCATCTTGATTCCGGGTGCACTTCACACCTGCAGCCTCAATTTTTAAATCTTGGTGTTCCTCATATTTTTCCGAAGAATTTCCTCCAGCTTATATCACCTTGCATCTGGAAAGATTAATATTAATACATCCTCTAGGCGCATCCCTTGTCCTTGCCCTTGCCTTAGAAAATAAAAATGTCTTCAACTCCGTCTTGGGCGCACTTCACAAGGCCTAGTTTATTTTATCCACCTTAGAAATTTCCTTCAAGTCTCAGCCACTTAACTTCTACCTTGAGGGCGCATTTAGCTAGGCAAGCTTCAATTTTAATGCCTTAGGCATTTTTCCTATCATCTATCAGTCTCCCCAAGGTTTGGGCGTATTTTGCCTAGGGAGTTTTCATCTCCTTGCCTTAGAAAATATTTGAAGTCATCTTGTTTCACCTTGAGGGTGCAAATTTCCATGTCCCCTTTCATTTCATGGGCGCATTTCACCTTCGGAGATTTCATTCTCTAAAGTGGGCGCATTTAGGCATGTCTACTTTTACTTTCATACTTAGAATATTTTCACATCATTTCTTGGCAACTTTGGGCGCATTTTAGCTAGGTGGCTTTTGTTTTTGCCTTAGAATATTTTCGGCCTTCTACTCACCTTTGCTGGGCGCATTTCCACCTTTGAGCTTTCATTTTTCTTGCCTTAGAAATTTTCTTTGAAGTCTCCATATAGGCTGCTTGAAGTGGGCGCATTTTGCCTAGGGAGCTTTCATTTGTGCCTTAGAAACTTTTTCAAACACCTCAACTTACCTTGGGTGCATTTGGAGGGTCAAGCTTCCATTTTAAACTTAGAAAATTTTTCAAACTCTTGCTTCTCATCTTGGGCGCATTTTGACCCATGCACTTCCATTCTTCAAGACTTAGAAATTTTTCTAAGACTCATGCTTACCTTGGGCGCATTTGAGAGGGTCAACTTCCAATTTTCAATCCCTTAGAATTTTTATCACCATCTCTTCAAGACAGGGCGCATTTAGGGGGTCTCCAGGAATTTGCCATGCCTTAGATATTTTCTTGCTTGATATCCTTGCTTGAGGGCGCATTTAGGGGTGGCTACTTCTGTTTCATACTTAGAAAATTTTCAGGCTATCATCCTTGATGTGGGCGCATTTCCACTAGCATGCCTCCATTTTGAGTTGAGGGCGCCTTTTGATGATGGAGCTTTTGTTTTATACTTAGAATATTTTGACCTTTTTAGCCTGCCTTCACATTCTATTTTTAGTAAGTCTCTGCTATTTTGACCTCCACAGCCCCGTCTGTCATGCATTTTACACCATGTGACCTCCTTTGCTTCGTGGACTCGTTTTCGCCTGTCCTACATGCCAACTTGCTATTTATAGCCACCTGCTATTTATAGTAAGCCCTTGACTTTCTGACTTCCACTACTCCGTTTGACGTGAATTTTTCGCCAAGTGGTCCTCATCACTTGATGAACCTGTTCACACCTGCCCCTCGTGTTGACCTACTATTTATAGCCCTGTTCTGGAGACGACTTACTATAAATAGTAAGTGTCCGGATTATGCCCAAATTTTACCAGTAGATTGCCTGAAGGATGCTGATCGCAGTGGGATATCTTCGTTTTTCAAAATTCTGGCCTTTTACCCTACTTTTTAGGCATCGAAGCTGGAAACCCTAATCTGACTTGCATGTGTCTTGGATGATTTCCAATTGACTTGATTTTTGTTGCCTGTTGCTCTACTCGTGAAATTGAAGTGTCGAGAGCTGCTGGAGTGAACCTGCTAAAAATAGTAAGTGTCCGGAAAGTGGTCAATCGGACGTCGGATGAGTTCGCATGTTACATCGCCCGCGGGATCTCAAAAAACCCAGAAAAACCCATAAAACTGGTGTACATGCAGGCACTGGCTAAAAATAGTAAGTCCCTGAAACTTGATCTTCTTTGCTTGCATGTCACACTGTTGCGAAGCTCTCGAAAAACCCAGAAGGAATATCCGGACATGCATTAGAGAACTCTGCATGCAAACCCTAAAAATAGCCTCCGGAGGTTGAACTCTGAAAGTGATCGTCTCGGTTTGCATGTTATATCGTTGCGAAGGTTTCGAGAAACCCAGAAGTAATCTCCGGACATGTAATGAAGAATCATATGTTTGACCCCTCAAAATGGCTCCTGAAGCTTGAACTGCTAAAAATAGCCAGTTGTCTGAATCAGCTCAAATTTCATGTGTAGGCCCTTGGAAGCTGCCTGAATGTGTTGAAGTAGTTAGAATCCCGAAATCCTGATGAAAAGCTCACAGATTGAACACTTACTAAAAATAGTAAGTCGTCAGAACATGATGAAAATTCAATGGGAGCCTGCTGGAAGCCTTCTGAAAGCAATGTTAAGCTTAGCTGCCAATTTACCAACTTGATTTAATTTCAATCCAGCCCGAAGAATAAAACCCTAATTTCACAGACTTAGCCAAAATTCCAAATCAGGTCAAAAGATGGGACATCCCCAGAAGAGCAAAAAGATCAGAGAGAGAGAGAGAGAGAGAGAGAGAGAGAGAGAGAGAGAGAGAGACAAAACAAAAGCCAAAAGACCAAAACCCGAGAGAGAGAGAGACAAAACAAAAGCCAAAAGACCAAAACCCAAAAGATTAGAATGGAGCAAAAATTGGGGGTCCCCATTTGAATGGGGCGATGTGTGAAAAGGTCACAACAGTATGCCCATCAAAGCCCCTAAACGGAGAACAACTCTCGTTTGATAGATACGTGCCTCACCCCAAGCATGGTTAACTGCATCCATCCTTGCCATAATATCGGAGGCTTGCCGATAGGCATGTGCAAGATCCTCCATAAACTTCTTTGTTTCTGCATGGATGTTGGCAACCCATTTGTCTGCCTGTTGTGCCATTCTCTTCAAATCCTCTAACCCACTGATTGACTCCCTGGAAAATTCGGCTGGAAGCTCAATTGTCGGATTCTCTTGCCCACAAGGACGGGACAAGTGCTGCACGTAGCCAATTAGTGTCTTGTGCTCTACCTTCAATTTCTTGTATTTGCCCTCAACATAGGACAATCTATCCTTGAGTGCTCGATAGGAATTATCACACTCCTCTACTACTTGTGCTCCAGTGGGGCGGCCAAGTTCCATAGTTGTAACAACATAATTTTCGGGAACGGCCTCATCCCGATCACACTCTACCCGAGGCACTGCCACATGTAAAGTTCGAGACCCATCCTCATCTGTGGATATTTTAGAGAACTTCCTAACCTTTTTCTTTGCTGGAGGTGCGCTGATCCTCTGTAATAATTCCTCCATCTCAGCTGCGGGATCGGTCTCATCCACAGGATCACGCCTCATCCTATCCCTTAGCCATTCTGGCACCTCCTGTTGTGTGTCTAATATAATAAAAGGCTGTTCTACTTCGGCCTCTACCTCATGAACTTAATTTCTACCTTCGCTTCGACGAGGCTCATCATTATCAATAGGCTCAGTTTCTCCTGAGCTCTGGGCATCCTGATCGGAAGTAGCATCATCCTCGAGAGCTGCCTCAATCTCCTGTTGAAACTGAGTATCAGTAGCTGTCCCCTCATCTATCTCTTGTTGATTTTCTTGCTGATTTTCTTCTTGGGGCATGTTGATGCTCTGGCCCACTGATTCTCTGCGAGGTGGCTGACTTGCCACTTGCACTGTCTGCTCTACATCCAATCTCTCCCTCTGATTAGCAAATAGGGATACCTCCTACATACTCGGAGAATTTTTCCGAGATGGTGTATGCAAGGACTCCTCAACCACCAAAGGCTTAGGTCGAACTGGCTCTTTTCCTCTCGGCTCTGGAGTTTGATCCACCTGGCTTCTCTGCCTAACTGCTGGTGATCTGTGATCTCCCATCAAATTATACGTAAGGGGAATTGATTGTCCCTTAAGTCGGCTGACATGCCTCTCTACCCAACTCCATGTAAATGCTAAGACCGGGATACAGAGTGTATCCAAGTCGGTGATCTCTGGCTTCGACCAATCTGGGAGTGGTAGGGGCGTATCTTTCGCTGTCTCGTAGTCAGCCTGTACTACGTTTATGTCTTCTTCAATCTGATCTGGTACTGGGACAATCTCACACTCTCTGACCATCACCAACGGTATCCGAGAGAACATTCTTTTCCTAACCTCGATCTCATCCACTGCACTGGCCCAAAAGTCTTCGATCTGTGCTTTGTGCCTGAACTCTTATGACAATATCCATCTGATGTTCCTGTGGGGATTGTAGTGGTGCCTGCTGGTATGGTAGGAAAGATGGAAGAATTGGAGCTCATTTTCTGCCTCCCTAGCTGCTTGGAGCGATGGGCAGATTTCGTTTGAATTCTCCATGGTAATTAGGAATCTGAGTCCACCTTTCTTCTTCTTCTTTTGGATCTTATCATAGGCAATAAGTTGCCTAGATACTTCCAACATCACTATCCTGTTGGTGGGATACCAGGGCAATCTATTAAGGGTACAGAGAGAATCCTTGCAACCTTATGTAGGTGAACTTTGGAAATTGGATAAACCAACATCCGAATTTCTCGATCATTTCCTATGCTTCCTTGGATATTCTGTGATGGGTTCTTTGCTGCAAGGTCCTCGTGATATGCATCGTGAAGGCATCATTGACCCTTTTGTAGTTAGTTGTGCTTGTCAAATGCAATTGTGGACAAGCCTCATGTATTTTAAACTGATGGGAACCACATCCAATTGGTTCCTTGTAAGAGATCCCTCTATACTTTGTTATGCGAGCCAGCATATAGACAAGGTAAGAGCTCATATAAAACATTTTCGTTCTCCTCACACCACGGAGTTGCTCATGAATGCAGTCACTGATCAATAGTGCCCAGTCCATGTGATCTTTGTCCTCTAGTACCAAGTTGACATAGTAGAACATCCAAGGTTCGAAGATGAATGCTTGGGGGCACCCTCCAACTCTGCTCAACATCATAATGAGATCACCAAACTCTTGTCTCAAGTCCTCTGAGATTATCTGTTTGGGTAGTTTTGTACGAGTTGGTTTGGGCTTGATCATCCACCTGGTGTTTATCAAATCAGCACATCGGTCCGTTGTGGATGAATACATTCTTTCAGCCCTTTCTTTTGTCTTGTAGATCATCTTCTCATGCACTGGAATTCCAAACGCCTCCCCGATTGCTTTAGGTGTTAGGTTGGCCAATATCTTGCCATCTGGCGAAGTGATCGTTCTCTGCTCTGTGTTGTAGTGGTGGGCGCATTCCTTGATGAGCTCTGGACATCGGATAGCTGGTGGAAAACTGGCAGTGGCATACAATCCACTCCTGACAATACTGTGTGAAGTCACCGATGGGTGATGGCCTCCAGTCCCCATTATCCTTCTTCTGAATGCCTCCAGGTTGAACGAGCCTAAATTTGTGTCAGCCAGCTTGCCCAACTTTGATGAGAATTTTGACTCTGACAAGAAGGACTTGCTTAATTTCTTGATCACTGCTTGTCTGGATTCGGTGTGGTTGTTCCTGCTTGTAGCTCTTCTGCTTGATTCAACCATTATGCAAAAAGGCAAGATAGTTAGAAAACAAGATTTTAAAATAATAAATAATCACTGTTGAGGGTGTCAGCAGATTTTCAAACAAAAAGGCTGCAACACTTCTGCCATTTCCAACTGCAAACCTCAACTGCCTTGTTCGTTCCAATGTTCTCACTTCAACTGCAAAATTTGTGTACTTGCAGCAGGTATGAAGCTTCTTCAAACTCGTACTTCTCCTCTAAAATGTACTTTCAGCAACTTGTTTGCTTCTCCTAAATGCGTTTTCAGCAAGCTTGTGAAGTTTCTTCTTAAACTCGTACCTCTCAGCAACTGCAGTCTCAGCAAGCTAAATCGTACTTTTCACTTTCAGCCACTAGAAACTAGGAAGTTCGCACCTCTTCAGCAACTTGAGACTTCACAAATTCGAACTCCTCTAGCAACTTGAGAATATTTTACTTCTCTGCAAACTCGCACTTCAGCAATTTCAAAACCTCTCTTCTCAAATTCGCACCTCTCAGCTTCAGCAAATGCTTTGCATTCAGCAACTTGTGAGGAGAATGAAGAGGACTCAGAATATTATAGCCAGGTCAAATTCCAGCAGAGGCTATACTTAGCACATTTTCCAATCCCACTTTCCCTCTCTTTTCCAGTCGTAACACTTGTCATCTGAGGCATCGAAATCTCAAGTTTCTAGAATTATGAATTCATCATCTCTGCACAGGCCTGCCTCATCGCATTTGATTCTTTAAAATATTAAATCACTCACTCTGTTGAACAACTTCGACTTGTTTGGCTAAGTCATTTAATCTCACCTTCGCTTTGGCAAAATTATCCAGTTCAAACTTCTAGTGAAATACTTCTCATTCATTTTATTTGTTTGACTTAGAGAAATTCTTTAAGTTTGCCTTAGGAATTTATTAAAATAGGCACTGGGCAAAATATCCACCGAAACGATATGAGCGAGGCGTGGAGTAAGTTTGAATCATCTCTGGATTGCAAATGTTCAATACCCAGAAGAAAATTCTTGTCAGAATCCATCGTTTTCATGTGTATCCGGATGAAGGGGTACTTTTAATTTTTATTATTTAAAAATAATAAAAATGGCTAAGGTTTATTTCTCTTCACATCCGGATGTCTTCCACTCTTGCAATCTCAAGTTTCTCTGCCTCGGCATTATTCTTTGATTTTCCCTCTGAAGAATTTTCTCTCTGAAGACTTTTTTACTCTGGAAATTTTAGCATTACCTGTAGGCATATTTTCATTTTCTCTTTAGAAAATGCCTTAGGAATTTATTTTAAAATTTAAATTTTATCATCTTACCCTCTGAAGGGCGCATTTAGCATGCCATGCTTCCATTCCATTCCTTAGGCAATTCCACGCCTAGATTTCCTTTCTCATACTTAGCAATTTTCATTTCCAAGTTCAACTCACTTGGGCGCATTTCACATGGTGAGGAGAAAAAACATTTGACCCTTAGCCTTTTAAAAAAATCACGCCACCCCTAGTATTACCTTTACCTTTGGCGCATTTAGCATGTCAAGGAGGAAAACACCTTGGGCGCATACCACACATGACATTTCCAACCTTGGGCGCATTTCCCTTAGGCAACTTCCAACTTGAGCTCAAATAAGGGTGTGAGGAGGAATTTTCCACGCCCATGGTGACCCTTCACCTCCCTTGGGCGCATTTTGACTAGGCAACTTCCATTTCCAAGCGTATTTCACATGGTGGGGGAAACTTCTTTACCTTGGCACTTCTTCTTTCACTTCTCAACGTTTCACTTTTTACCTTGTTACCTTGTTATCCTTTTATCTTGGGCGCATTTGCCATAGGGAAGGGGAACTTGTGGGCATATTTGCCTTGGGAGGGAGGAATTTCCCATGCCTTCCATGACTCCTCACCTTCCTTAGGCGCATTTGAGCATGTAGACTTCATGTCTTGGGCGCATTTCAACTATGCAAAGGAAAGCGCCACCACCTAGTGACTTTTCATCTCCCTTGGGTGCATTTAGCCTATGCAACTTCCATGTTTGGGCACTTTTGAGGGTGTTAGAAGGAATTCCGCCCATATCTAGTGGCTCTTCACCTTCCTTAAGCGCATTTCAACTATGTTGCTTCCATTTTATCTTTGAAGGTGCATTTTAGGATGTGTGAAGGAAATTCTACACTTAGAACATTTTCTCCATACCTCAGGCGCATTTCATGGGTTCATATGCCAGTCATCACTTATACATTTTCAATACCCTAGCCATGCCTTGGCGTTCTATTTTTAGTAAACTTGGAGAAATTAGGGTTTCATTGCATCTCATCTCGTTCTGAGTTGGAGCTGGCGTGGCTGTGCCTCCACTAACTTTTGTCACCTTGTTCATACCTTATCTGGCACAGTGCATACTATTTTTAGCCATTTGCTATTTTTAGCAAACCCTAAAATTGATCGATTTCTGTATCTCTGTTTGCTCTGAAATTCACTTCACCTGCTCTTGATGCTGTAAGTGATCTGTTCACACCTGCCTTAGGCACAGTACCTGCTATTTATAGCCATGAGATGACTTACTAAAAATAGTAAGTATTCAGATCGTGCTCAAATTTTGTCAGTAGGTAGCCTGAAGGATGCTGGTCCCGGTGGCGTGCTTTGCTTTGACATCTCTGTACTTTGTTCCATCTATTTTTAGACATAGCATGGGAACCCTAATCTGACTTGCCTGCGCTCCCGACTGCTCCTGATTGCCTTGATTTCTACTGTTTGTCACTCTGCTCGCTGGAATGAAGTGCTAGGTAACCGCTGGGCTGAAGTTGCTATTTATAGTAAGTGTCCGGAAAGTGGTCCATCGAATGTCGGATGAGTTTGCATGTCACAATGCTTGTGGGATCTAAAAAAACCCAGAAAAACCCAGAAAACTGGTCAACGTTTCGGCACTGGCTAAAAATAGTAAGTCCCTTAAAACTGACTCATTCCGTTTGCATGTCATACCGCTGCGAAGCTCTCGCAAAACCCACATGGAATATCTGGACATGCACTGGAAATCGCTGCATGCAAACCCTAAAAATAGCCTCTGAAAGCTGAACTTTGAAAGTCGTCATCTCGATTTGCATGTCATACCGCTGCGAAGGTTTTGAAAAACCCAGAACCATTCTCCAGTCATGCATTAGAGAATCGTACGTTTAAATCCTAAAAATGGCCTCCAAAGGCTGAACTGCTAAAAATAGCCAGTTGTCTAAATCTGTTCAAATTTCACGTGTGGGTGCTGTGAAGCTGCCTGAATGTGCTGAAGTAATTAGAATCCCGAAATCCTGAGGAAAAGACCTCAGATTAGGTACTTACTAAAAATAGTAAGTTAACGGATTTCAGTGGGATCCTGCCTTGAGCTTCCTGATTGCACTGCTGCACTTAGATTTCACCTTGATAACTCAATTTGACCTGAAACAAGCCTAAAGGATGGAAACCCTAATTTCGTAGACTTGGCAATCATTTCAATCTAGGTCAAAAGACGGGACATCCTCGGAAGGACGAAAGATCAGAGATAGAGAGAACCAAAGGCAAAAGACCAGAATGGAGCAAAAATTAGGGGGATCCCCATCTTGGATGGGGTGATGTGTGAAAAAGGTCACAACAAGTCCCATAAGCAATTTTCGGAGCCAAATTGCTTCCCTTGCCCCCATAGAGGCTGCAATGTATTCAGCTTCTGTCGAGCTTTGTGCTACTGAAGACTGTTTTCTGCAGATCCAAGAGATCATAGCCGATCCTAAACTGAAGCAACATCCTAATGTGCTTTTCCGATCGGTTACACTTCCAACCCAATCTGAATCAGAGTATCCATGTAGATCTAGTTGGTCATTTCTGTAAAGAAGACCATATCCAATAGTGCCTTGAAGATATCTCAATATATGTTTCATAACCATAAGGTGAATTTCCTTTGGCTCACACATGAACTGGCTTAGAGCATTCACTGCATAGCAAATATCAGGTCTGGTGTTAACCAGGTACATCAATGATCCAATCATTTGTCTATATAGAGTGGAATCTGCACACTTAGATTCTGCTGCCGCTTCTTTTAGTTTGTGAAGGTTGGTTTCCATAGGTGTAGACATGGGTCTACAATCCAACATTCCAAATCTCTTCAGAATATCAATAGTATACTTTCCTTGATTTAGTATGATGCCATCTGATTTCTGCCAAACGTCTAAACCCAGGAAGTAATGTAAAATGCCCAAGTCTTTCATGTCAAATTCTGAACTTAGATCCTTCTTTCCTTGAGAGCAAAGAGGTGATCTTCTGCTGTTATCAGCATGTCATCAACATATAAAATAATAATTAACATATCACCTTTAATTACCTTAAAGTAAAGATTTGGGTCTACATCATTCTTGGGAAATCCTAGTACCAAGAGGTAGCTGTCAATTCTCTCATACCAGGCCCTGGGAGCCTGTTTAAGTCCATATAGTGCTTTCTTTAGTCTGCATACATGTGAGTCAGGTTTATGTATTACAAAACCTTCAGGGTGTTCTAGATAGACTTCCTCTTCAATGGTCCCATTTAGGAAGGCAGTTTTCACATCCATTTGATGAATCTTCCAGCCTTTAGCTGCTGCAATGGCTATCACTGCTCTCACAGATGTGTAACGGGCAACAGGTGCAAATGTTTCTTCATAATCAATGCCTTCCTTTTGTGAAAAACCTTTGGCCACAAAACATGCCTTATGTTTTTCTATACTGCCATCAACAACATGTTTGATTTTGAACAGCCATTTAGAAGAGACAACAGATTTCTCTTCTGGTCTAGGCACTATATCCCATGCATCATTTTTTAGAATGGATTGATACTCTTCCGTCATAGCATCTTTCCATACTTGATGTCTGAAGACTTCTGTAACATTGGCGGGTTCTAAATTTATGATGTCATTCATTAGAGCAACATAGCTTTAGAACCGTTAGGGTCTTTTACTTTCCCTAAAGGTTCCTTTGGGTGCTGCATGATTCTCAGCTTCTTTCATCATTTTTCTAGCCCAAAGTGGCCTCTTCTTGTCGTTGTCATTTGTATTCTCATCTGAAGTAGATAGAAGTTCATTTGGTATTTCCTCAAGATACTCCCTCTGAATCTCAGGAGTAGGTTCCACTTCTAAGACTCTAGGGGAATAAGTTTCTATCTCACTTGAACTTCTTGCCCTTTTGAATGCAATGTCTTCTTCAAAGATGACATCTCAGCTCAATTCAATTTGTTTCTTCCCGGGTAGGAATATGCTGTAGGCTTTGGAGGTTTCACTATATCCCACAAATACCACTTTCTTTCCAGAAGGTTCTAGTTTGAATCTCTTCTCTTTTGGGCACATGAATATAGACTGGGCAACCAAAAATCCTAAAGTGACTAATATCAGGTTTTATGCCAGTAAATGCTTGTTCAGGAGTTTTGTTATCTAGATGAGAATGTGGACATCTATTTTGGATGTAGACAACAATTCTAGAGGCTTCTACCCAGAAGGAGGTTTCTATGTTCTGGTCAAGTAACATTGTTTTTGCAGCTTCTACAATGGTTCTATTTTTCCTTTCAGCAACACCATTTTGTTTAAGGTTGTAAGCTACTGTAAACTCCCTCTTAATCCCAACATTCATGTAGAATTCCTTAAAGATTTCAGAGGTGTATTGTTTTCCATTGTCTGTCCTTAGGATTTTGATTTTCTTCCCAGAGAAGTTTTCAGTAAGAGCTTTGAACTCCTTGAACCTTTCAAGGATTTCTATTGACTCTTTACATTTAAGAAAATAAATCCAGGTCTTCCTAGAGAAGTCATCTTTAAATATAACATAGTAAAGGAAGTCTGCCATGGAGGGTACAAACATGGGTCCACATAAATCAGAGTGAACCAGTTCTAACACATTTTTGGTTTTACTCAAGCTATTGTGAAAGAATCCCTTTGTATTATTTCCGAGGGCACTGTAATGTCCCCATTTTTAGCACTACACTCCCCAGTGAATGATAGCCTATCCCTGAATGCTTGTAGGCTAGTCAGTGGTAGACTTTGGGTCTCTAGCTGCTTGGAGGTTTCTTTTGAGGATTCAGGGGTTCGCATGTTGGAGTTTTGCAGTTTAGTTGCGAGATTCTTTCTGGGTTTTCAGAGAGCTTCGTGGTGGTATGGCATGCAACTGAATCAGAGAACTTTTCTGG
The DNA here is from genome assembly GCA_007115665.2 of Sequoiadendron giganteum. Taxonomy (NCBI): domain Eukaryota; kingdom Viridiplantae; phylum Streptophyta; class Pinopsida; order Cupressales; family Cupressaceae; genus Sequoiadendron; species Sequoiadendron giganteum. The sequence goes on from CM021106.1 coordinate 429,978,248, forward strand.
ACTTACTATTTTGAGTAAGTTACGATGGTTGCATGTTCGAGTTTTACAATTCGGATTCTGGATTCCTTCTGGGTTTTCAGAGAGCTTCGCGACAACGTGACATGCAACTGAATCAAATAACTTTTCTGGACTTACTATTTTTAGTAAGTACGACACCTGCTCGAATTGTGGTTAAAATGAGCTTGGAACAACTTACTATTTTTAGCAGTATGCTATTTTTAGTAAGTTCTATTTTTAGCAGTACTATTTTTAGCAAGGTCTCTGTAGTTCAATTCAGTGGTTATATCTGGCAGGTCAATTGGAGCAGTTTGGTCTTCAACACCCTTGGTGCTATTTTTGGCAGTGTTTCAACAACTTGGTATTATGGCTATTTCGGGCAGGGCAGTATAGTCAGTTGGTCTCCAGCATTTGAGGTGATTATTTCGGCAAGTTTGATATTTGATGAGAATATTATTTTAAGTGAACTATTTAAAAGGCATGTTCGGACGCCTTGGAGAAATAAGTGGTCAATTATATTTATATTTCACTTTAATAAAGTGTTTCACTTTATTATTATTTTGGACGCCATAATATACTTTATTGACATTTTAATAAAGTACAATACTTCTTGGAGGAGGACGACTTGGAGAAATGAAATGCAAATGACACAAATGGGCATTGTGAATTTGAGTTTGGTTTTGGCGTCCATTTGGAGGGAGATTGAATTTGAATTTGGAACAGGAAATGTTATAAATAAGAGCATTGGCTCTTAGTTCATTATCTTATATCTACAGTAATGTTATGTTGCCGGAATGGTTAGTAAGTTGCTTCGAGGAATGCATACCTCCTAGCTTTGGCTTGACTTCTTGCTTGAAAAATAGCAACTAGTTGAGATTTGACTGTTCTCAATCCTTGAGAACAAATTGAGCACATTGTAGTTGAGTTTCTTGTAGTTTTATCAGTTTTTGGTGATGCTGGTGTGGTGCTTGGCTGAAGTTTTCAGATTTTTCAGAGGTGATTTGGATTTTATCTTGCTGGTCGCCCTTTCTTGGAGGTTGTACTTTGCTTGCCATTGCATTGGGAAGCGTGCATAAAAATATCAGAGGTTGCTTGTTGCTATTTCTTGGTTTGTACTTGGCCACCCTTCTCTTATGCTTCCTTTTCACTTGATTTCACATCAATCGGAGGTGTTTTGACGAAGTTATGAGCATTTTGGTGATTCTAAGGCTTGCTGGTATGAATTTTTGATTGCTGCAATTTTTATATCAGACCTGATATTTCAGTCCCTTTTTACTATATTTCATATGCTGGATAGCTTGTACTTGTTTGAGTTCATTTCCTAACATTATGGAGTTCGTTGGTTATCTATATATCATTGTATTTGCAGATTGTTCATCGCATTGTAATGCTGAATCAGTAGTACTGATCAGCTCTTGACTTTTTGCACTTCATATTTTGTATCCCCACTTTGTGGAAGAGACTGGCCATGCTCAGTCTATATTGTATTGCATTTGCATATTGCTGATCGGCTGAGCTGTCAACACACTCCCACTGAATAAGTGGTCGAGTTGCATATTTACTTTCGGCATTGTACTTCTTTTTTCAGTCCTCTCGTTGAATAAGTGGTTGAGTTGATTGTTACTTTCAGCAATGTAATTTCTATCTTTCTAGTCCTCTCGCTGAATAAGTGGTTGAGTTGATTGTTACTTTCAGCAATGTAATTTCTATCTCCAGTCCTCCCGCTGAATAAGTGGTTGAGTTGATTTTATCTTCTTCCTATTACTCTTCCAGCAGTTTCAGTTATGCTAACGATCCCCTTTCGAGTATGCTCTCAACCTTGCCCGCATTGGGATCTAGGTTGATCAGAGGAAAGGGTTCCCTTCAGTTGGATTGAGTTTTCATTAACGTTAACGGGTGAATTTAGTTGTGTTAAAAAATTGAAAAATTGCCCGGTATATTTCAGGCATACCCTTTACAAGTTCCTTTATGAGTTGGTTTTAACTTAGGCAATCCTTTTACTAGTTTTACCACAGAGGGTAGGGCATGGAAATGAAGGTGTCCTAATCTTCTATGCCAAATTTCATTTGAATCACAAGTATCAAGGGTAAGGGCTTGCTTGACTTCAGTGCATAGTTTATAAAGATAACCTTGTCTTATACCTATGGTTTGAGCTTTCTTTATAGTTGAGTTTTTAGGCCATGCCAGGACTTTCCCATCCATAAAGGTAACCCTATATCCATTGTCTTCAAGAGCAGAGATGGATATTAGATTCCTCTTTATTCCAAGTACGAATAAAACTCCAGTGAGTTGAAGGGAGAGACCAGATTTCAATTTGATGGAGCAAGTTCCAACCCCTTTTACAGGATGTGCAAAATCATCCCCAATAGTTACTTCTTCATCAGTTTCTTCAGTCATAGTGTCTAAGTGTTCTTTGAACCCTATGATGTGCCTTGAAGAACCACTATCAATTACCCAGTTGTTGATATTGTTAGATACTTGACTTGATAAGGCTTAATAGAATACAAATTTCTCAGATTCATGGTCTGAATTTGACTTCCTACTTTAGCAAAGGATGTTTGTTGTTTTGATCTGTCAGGGCACTTCATTGCATAGTGCCCATATTGATCACATCTAAAACATTGTACTTGAGAGATGTCTTTCCTCTTCTTGAATGATCCTTTTCCATAGGAATTTCTCTTTCTCTTAAATGATCCTTTCCCGTAAGAATTTTTTTTACCACTTTTATTAGATGTTGTGTTAAGCACATGAATGTCCTCATCTGTGGATTTTTGTTTGTTTTCTTTTGTTGAGAGTCTTGTTTCCTCTTGTAAGCAGTCTGTTCTTAGCCTATCAAACTTGGGGAGTTTAGATCTCACACTTATTCCTTGAGCAAATGACTCCCATGAGTTTGGTAGGCCTCCTAGTGCAATTAGAGTTAACTCTTTGCTATTAATTTGATATCCAATTGTTGATAATTGATCCCTTAGTTCAATGATCCTCATGATGTATGCATTAATATTGTCTCCGTTGTTTATTTGGACATTGTTGAGTTGCCTCTTTAATGCAAGAGTCCTACTGGTGTTGTTTATTTCAAAGGTGCTTTCAAGGGATTTGAACATTAGATATGCAATCTCATGTTTTGCTAGAATGGGTACTATATGGTCCCTAACTGCATCTACTAAAATTTTCATGGCCTTTTGATTGTTCTCAATCCATTGAGTTTTCTCAGGATCATCCTCTGGTTCCCTTTTGTTTTCTCTCACAAATGGGTAACTTATTTTCTTTGAGAATCATCATGATTTTAAACTTCCAAGATGTGAAGTTGTTTGCTCCTTCAAGACGGTCTTCAAATCTAACCACACTTGACATTATGGAGAATGTGATGAGAGTTTCGATTTCTCTAAGAGATACGATTTTTCTAAGTAATCTGATATCTAGATTTGATTTTGATTCACTCAACTTGGCTCTGATACCATGTAAATGTAATCAAATCTTATCAAACTGTATCCTAAGAGGGGACTTCTAGGAAATTCTAAGTTTTATTCCTAAGCATGTCTTATAAGTCAGATTTATTTTCTGTATTCAAATCTTTTGATTGCAGAACATTTATCAATTTTGATGTTTGCAAATGAAGGATTGAATTGCCATTTATATGAAGGAGACACGCCTGAAGGAGAGACGCGTCTCATGAGAGGACGTGGAGACACGTCCGCTCATGGGACGTGTCCCTTGGGTGCGCGGGCTCCCTTAACAAACCGAAAGAATTCGGTATTTCTCATAAACTAATATGCGTGCTTTAACAAGCAGCGACCATATAATATGAAGTCCGATTTTATTCATTTGCAAATTTCGATCATCATCTGAAATTTGAATAACTTATTTGAAGGTATTATATTTTAAGAACAGTTTGATTAAATATAAATGATGATGATGCATGAATGCAATCATCATTTATATTTGACCGAAAATATCTTAAATCAACAGTTAATAGAAGAAATCATATGATGGACAAAGGCCACAGGCCACTAATCTATGTTTGAAGACCAAGTAAAATTAGATTGAGAAGAGTGGATAAAAGATGAAGTGTGTGAGTGGAGCAACAAAAGATATATTAATAATGAAATGAAGCATATATCAATGATGAAGTAAATTGAATTCAATAAATGATTGAATCAAATATAAAGAAGCAAATGAATAGAAGATATATTATGAATGCTTCTTACATGATAAAGAAATTAATTAATTAAACAAAGATTAGTTTTAATAAAAAATCACAAGAGTACGGTGAAGGGTTGTGTCTCATGATGAGACAACATATATAAGAGGAATCATTCCATGAGATGTTATTTGTGGGAAAGTTTTATTATTCAAGAGTGAGTGAGGAATTAAAAAAAGCAAGGTTTTATCATTCAAAGAAGAATTAGAATATTTAGCATGAAGTAAATAAGAGGAATATAGAAGAATGAAGTGAATGAAGTGAATGAATATTATTAATTGAAGATCTGGTTAAGAATAGTCAAGAGACATGTTGAAGAGCTATGGCCATTGAAGAATGAGAAAATAATAGAAGATCATTCAAAGACAGCCATTAAGGAGAAATAAAAAGGAGAAAGAAAAAGTATTAAAAGACAGCAATTAGTCTTAAGACTCTTAACAAAAAGACATCCTTTTAAAGAGTTATCTCTTTTCAAAGAGATGCAACTCTTCATTGAGATGTAAAGATATAAATAGATGTGTGTGGAATAGAAAGGAAGATCTATTAGTCAAGAGAGAAGTGTGTGGAGGATAAAAATATATATTATTGTGGATATGTGTGAAAAAGGCAACAATCAAGTTTGAAAAGGCAGCAATTATTATATAAGAGGAGTCATGACTATTTGAAGGGTCATTATCTTTGAAATGATGTAATCTCTTCATAGAAATATGAAGATATCAAATGGAATAAGAAATGTGTGAGAAGTGTGGAATAAATGTAATATCATACAAGCAGATTTGTGAAGAAAGTAAGTGTGTGACAAAGATAGATCATTTAAGAACAAGAAGATTTAAGAAGAAGATTATATGCAGATTTGTGTATGAATATTTAAGAAAGAGAATATATGCAGATTTGTGTGTGAAGATTTTGAGGAGAATATAAAAGGAGATCATTAAAGGTTATTTGTAAAAAATATTTATTCTCAAGAAGACAAGATTCTATTGAAGAGGTTGGTACCTCATATTGGAGAGTTTGGTGCCTCATATTGACGAGGTTGGTGTCTCTTGTTGAGTTGGTGCTCAGTTGTGGGGATTGGTGTCCCCAGTGGGTTAGTTCCTACAAATTCTACAGTGGGGATTGGTGTCTCTAGTGGGTTAGTGCTCACAAATTGCATAAGAGGAGATTGGTGTCTCTTGTAGGTTGGTGCCTATAAAGATTGTAAAAGAGATTTATATAAAAGCAATATTTTACTATGGTTTTCTCCCATGAGGGTTTCCATGTAAATTGTGTGTTCTTCTTGTGTTGCATAATTGTTAGATCTTATGTGAATGATATTGTGCAATTGATATTATTGTTGTTGTTAGTTTGAAAAAGTAAAAGATTGTATTATACTGATTCACCCCCACCCCCTTTCGCCCCCCCATCTTAGTATAATCGTGTGCTCATCATACCCTCATTGTTTTCTCTTCTATCGCCAATGTTTTAAGTAGCACCTTCACCAAACAAATCTGCAATAGAAACTTCTTCAATTTTCAGTTGCTTAGGTGGATTGTTTGGCCTTCTCCTAAAGTAATATATGCAGGAACCCTCTGGCTGCGTAAGAATTTTCTGCTAACAAAAAAGTGGCTCAAATCCCCACTGGTTGACAAGATACACAGCTTTGATACCATTGTAATATACTGTCCAATTTTTTTATACCAAAATATTGTAATTTTCACAAGGTTGATGCATAGGCATTTCATCAAACAGTTTGCATTTTGGTTGTTCTAGATTTGTTTCAACTTGTTTTTGATAAATATTCAAATAATCATAATAATACCAACTTCTCTATTTCACATATTGATAATAACTTCATTGATACAAATTATTGCCAAAATGCAATGCACAAATATATTTTTTATAACTTTGAATATTGCTGTTACAGAATATAATTCTCAGAAATTTTATATAAGAGTAATATCAACAATTAATAATTCAATATGCAAATGTCAAGAACTGACCTCTTAAATCTGTTGTTGACTGGTCAAATAGCAACTCCTACAAATTCCAGACTTTCTTCAATAGCTGTACAGCAGGTTTAAATATTAAAACAACAGCTAATATAAGCTGCGATACTCCTCTAAGAGGCTGCACCAACCTTTATAGAGCCTATTAAAGGCTACGTGGGGTTTTGGGAAGTCTTTAATATCTCATAAAATGCATCGCTCCACCTTAGGCTTGCCACTATGTGGTACGACTTTCCTTTGGGGCCCAATATGGTACAGCTGAGTACCACTCAGCCAAATAAAATTCAACTTTCCATTGCACATACTGCACTTATCTAGTCACACTTGCACACACGACACTTGCACTTTCTGATTCTTGCATCATTCGTGCACACCACAAATGCAAATTTATTATTTGTCTGCAAGTCTAAATAAATTTGTACCTGGAAAACTGAAGGTGACATCTGCAAAAAAATTCCCTGTTTTTTCGTTTAAGCACAACTGTGGATCCTATGCGAATTCACCATTGATTTGACTAGGAAGAAAACTTTCATCTCTGAAGCCAAATACCTCTAAGGTTCCTGTCCTGGGGTTTGAAGTTGAATTTGCAGTCCAAACCTTGCAATGAGAGAAATAAAATGTCCAAGATATGAAAATGTCCTTCAATCCTCTTTTATAGCTTCCCTCGGAAATTTTGAGAAGTTATAATTTAAACTCATCTTTATTAAAATAAAAACTTTTTGGCTGACATAAAGTGACTATTTTATTTCTGCTTTTGACATAATTCACTTTATAAATATTAATTAAATACAAGTCGCCTGCGACTTAAGGTAACTAAATTTAATCAATTAAAATATTTCTTTCTTAATTCTCTGAATTAGCCTACGGGAATAAAACAGGCTAACAATACCTCCCTGAATGCCTAGGTTGAAGAAGGGGAGATTACATGTACAATGTGCATATTTATAAATTTTGTTAGTTTTAGTTTTAGTTAGATCTCGAAGAGCTTCCCCTTATAATTTGAAGAATGGTTCTACCATACACACTATTTCGATTTGTGTTTTCTTGAAAGAGATATTATAATACTATCGAACTTCTATCTAGATTTCTGAGCATGCCTTTATCTGCAATTGGAGCAGTATATAATCCTAAGTAAACAGTCTTGCCTGGATTCAAGCATATATTGCCACCTGCAATCTTGATACACTCACTTAAATATTCTGGAGATGGAAGGAGCACTAGAAGGATGAGACTTGGTTGGCAATCACTGCTGAGACATTCCCAGCGCATCTTATGTTGTCCAACTTTGATTTAGACAAACACAAACAAACTCTAAATGGCATTCCTACACTATCTTCTGGAAATAAACTTCTTCATTCAAAATCAGACAAGCACAAAAGTGCCTGATAGTTAACTCTACGTCCTTCATTGTGTTGGCAATATAATGTATGCTATGAGCCATGAGCTCCATAATATCATGAGAGGTATAGAATACCATATTGATCTGTATCTTCTGGATGGGGAAGATGAATTGGAATAAACTCCTGGGAGTGACTGAATGTTCTCTGGGTCTGGCTTGTCAAGGCCCTGCTGCTTCTTCCATCCAAACATTGTGTTCCTTCAGTGGCTTCTGTTTTGCACTGCATGTGCTGTTTCCTTTAATAGTAAAGTCACACATTCCACTGTCAGAGGGGCAGACAGTGACTGGATGACTAATGTTAGGAATGCCCAAGGCTGTGATAACAAATGCTTTTGACTCTACCAGTTTATCACCAATTTAGCGGGCCTGACTGTGAGTAGATGTTTCATTGAACTTCTTGTTTATGAGGAAGATCTCAGGTGAAGGTACCCTCATCCGTGTCTGATTTCTTGGAGTGGAATTGTGTCCCATGCTATTGGAAATGGTCTGAAGGCTATATAGACAATTTCATATGTTCTAAACCATCTGAACTATTCATGGCACCTTTTTTTTTGAGTATGATGCTTGTAGTGATGTTCCAGTTTTGCTTCTGGAGATAGGTGTATCAATGTTTTGGATACCACCATATGCTTAAGATGAGTTCTCCAGCTTTTATTATACTAGTTACTTTCTCATATTGAAAGTTTTTTTAAGTTGATGACTGATCTAGTTTTCTAAATATCCACAAATTTATCATGTCAATGAATAACCTGTAGTGAGATGAGTGTATAATTTGTGTAATATATCTGTGGGGCCTGAAATAATTCTGCTTCGTCTCTTGTGCTATCTTTGAATAAGTTCTGTTGAAAACACTTACTATGGCTCACACTGAGACAACACATGTCTTCTTTTTAAAATTTTTTTCCCATGGTATTGGTGCTCAATATAATTGGTTGAGCAGTCTAGACTAAAGTACTTTGTTGTATGGTCTATTGATTCTCCAGAAGTAGAGGGAACATTTTTTGGTTCAAATGTATTAATATTATTTCAAGAAGTTCACCACACATTTTGTTTTGGGGTGCCAGATAGGCATCGCCATCATGAGAAAGATCGTGAACATGAAAGGGAACGTGATCGAGAGTTGGAGAAGGAGCGCAGGGATCGTGACAGGGAAAGGGAAGAGGAAGCGAAAATTAGAGAGAAAGGACGCCTTGAGAAGCAAAGTGAAAGAGAGAAGGAGAAGGAATTAGAAGCTATTAAAGAACAGGTTGTCGACTATCTCTATTGCATTTTGATGTCAATATCTCCTTGCATAGAAAATCATGACATCCCTATCAGTTGATCTTCATAAAGCCCCTATTTATTTTTGCAGTATCTGGGAACAAAGAAGCCTAAGAAACGTGTGATCAAGCCAAGTGAGAAGTTTCGATTTTCATTTGACTGGGAAAACACTGAGGATACTTCAAGGGATATGAATTTTTTGTAAATAATTTGTCTCTGATCTTAATCAAATAAGCTTTCTTATTAACTGTTATGTCATTTTCTTAATCTATTCATCATTTATTAAACCCTTTTCTGTATTTTATATAAGTCTAGTTTGTTTGTGGCTGTATCTTTTTGAATACCTAAAGAATTAGTTTGCTGTTTTAAATGAATAGATACCAAAATCCTCATGAAGCACAGTTGCTGTTTGGTAGAGGGTTCCGAGCTGGGATGGATCGGAGGGAACAGAAAAAGGTCTGTGATTTGAGTTTCTTTGTTTTGCACCCTTAATGTTTTAAGTAATTTAATTCAAGCCGTTCTGAAATAAGGGCTTCTTTTATAAAGTATGATATAGATCTTTCAAGCTCATAATATTTTAGCAAATATTTATAGATCTCTAACCTCGTATGTAATAGTTGTTTTTCCATTTTGATATCAAACCATAGCCTTATTCTGTTTTAAACCTGATGGAGGTGAAATAAGGGATTACAACCAAGATATTTAGGTGAGGGTAATTTCTATTGAAAATTTGAAAGTAGCATTTTGCTTTTGAATATTTTAACTCAGATTTATTGGGTGTATTGTATCATATGTCAACTATATAATATCAAGATTTAATAATAACTAGTGAATGAAACATTGGGTGCCTAAATTTTTTTAGATTTCAGAGTGATAGAAAAAGTAGTGAACTGTAAATTTGTGAAAATTCTGTTAATTTTGATTGAAAAATTGCTCCCTCTACAACCATTTCAAGGATATACCTATGGCCTAGATGCCACAACCTAATGGCATCTATTCTGTCAAATTCACCAAGGGCTTGCACCTGGCCTTGTCTATTAAGATGCACCCAACCCAATATTGGATGCTTAAATTTACTTAATTATATTCTTTGGAGATTTGGACTTTGGATCTCTGCTACATAAACCCATTGATTAACTAGTGTACTACAAAATGTCAATTTCTCTGTTAGAACATTGGGAAAATAAGTTGAACTTAAGTTGCTGGTTTTGGTACAGGGTTGGGTACAGGTACAAGATTTTGGTATGCCGGTACAGCAATTTTTTTTTCTTGGGTATGGTACGTTTGGGTACAGCTGTATATATATATTGCAAAAAAATTAAAAAATATAATAATTGCAAATACATTTGATAATATTATATAAGATAATAATGCCATTTGATCTTTGATAGTATGATATTTCATCATTGATCAATGATATTATGAGTCATAAGGATAATTGTCTAAGTTGTCAGTTTTGGTTTCCATTCCTAGACCCCCTCATTGTAATCAAGTTTTTTATGTGACAATAGATCCCAATAACTAGTGGGGGTTTTGAGTGTAGGCCTTGATGGGGTTGAGGGTTAGCACCCCTCATGGGGGTTTGGGGGCAACGCCACCAACAGGGTCGAGGGGCAACCATTTTCACAAATTTATCATCAAAAGCAATTTTGCATTTTTTTAAGTGTTTTTTTTATAATTTTGTTACTACCCACAAAGCGCGGGCACTTGCAGGAGCACCTGGGAATTCTTGGAAGCACCTAGGGAGCGCCTTGGACGCCCCTGGTTCCCTGTGGGGACCCACAGGAACCCGGGGCGCTCCCCAGATCACTCCCGAACCAAAATGCTCCGGGCATGGGCACACAGACCTAAATAGAGGAACCCAGTAACATAGAGTTGAACAATTCTTAGAAAAATTGAAGTTCAAACCATAGATGTTTAAATATTAACGTGTATGTTGTGTTGGTTGACACTCCCCATGTACCGTTTACAACATCATATAGCATTATTAATTTTTTCATTCTATTTACTGCATACTTAAGCTGCTACTTTTAATTTTGTAAAGTAGCTATGGGAGGCATTCAACTACAAGCTGTATGTATATTTTGAATATTTTTAATTTCTTCTGAAGTATTTCATCCTTTATACTGATTTAACATGTTGAAATGTATTATATGGAACTCAATAAAAAATAAAAAAAACTGGAAGGGTTTTTTCTTTAGTAAGTTTAGTCAAATATAATCCGCACAAATAAACAAGTTTCTAAGTGACTTTAATGTTCCACTTGCAATTTCATATTCACATAAAAGCACTACTCCCCCAACCACCCTTGATAACCAACTCATAATAAGGTCTATCATCAAATGTAATATTTATAATTCCAATAATCAGAGCTCTGTTAAGAAGCTAATTTTTAAAACACTCAACCCCAATTAGAAAGTCACAATCTGATCCTTGTGGTGAAAAAGATAAATCTTAAACAAGGCCTGAAATGCTATAATATTTTATCTCTATAAGGCTGGATAATATCATGGTGATGTTTATGATCCATACTGGTAAATTCTTTAATGCTAGGTAACTTATTCAATTGCATAAGTGAATAAGTGCATGTTTTAGATGACTTTTCCACCACTTAGTCTTGTTAAATTGTTAATGGATGCTCGGCACACAATTCCATTGACTTAGCCATGTTTTAGTGAAAGTAGAATTTTATACTTGCAAAGCTAGGTTTGGCATGTGTTGTTGGGGTAATTGCCATAGCGGAATATAAGGTTGGCACACACCATAAGAGTTACTGCCATCTTTTTCACTTGATGTGGAATTTTGCATTGGTTCTGCCATTGTGGATGAAGTTCTAGCATGCACCATTGGGATTATTGCCACTTTTTGACTTGAGGTGAAACTTTCATCACTTAATGCCACTTTTTGACTTTAGGCAGAACTTTCATCACTTATTGCCACTGTTTAAAATGCTGGGTGGAATTATTTAATGACTTAGTTGTTTTTGCAATGTGAGGCAAAAATTTCAAGTGGTGCTGCCAACACTAGTGCACACCTTAGCATTATTGCCTCTTTGTAGACTCTAGCAGAAATTTGCATTGGTAATGCCATCACTGGTATGGAACCTTGATGTTTCAACTAGGCAAATGATAGCCAAAGGCACGCTTTGTAGGACTTAGTGAATCTTCCACTTATCCTACTTTGCTGTTGTCATTGAGTAACATCAAACCTTGCCATTGTTCCATACCGAACAGCTGCCACCTCAATCATCCTGCAAAAGATGTAGAGTGCCAAGACCATGATGCAAATAACCTTGCAAGTTGATTGGGAAGAGCACAAATTGAATTTGGTTTAAACACAATGACAATGTCTTTGATGGCAAATGTGAAAAATTAAGTACAAATAGTGAGTTTTGTATGGGTGTAACACAAAACTTTGAGCATTTGATAGGAACATGGGGGATAATGAAGAACAACATTTAGGCAATTTGACCAAGGGAAAACCCATTTGAAGATTTCTCAGATTAGTTATATATAAGGTACAATAAGGCTAAATGCACAAGGAGGCTAGGATTTAGGAGAATTTTTGCATTTTCAGATTGAGTACCAACACTTTCCACGTCTAATCATTTCAATTTGAGTTTTCATCACCAATGTGCATATATATAATACAACAAAATGAAAAGGCCAAAAGATTGCAAATACAAAATGACTACATGTAGACAATCAGAGATCTATTGCTGCTATGCCAATGCCTCACCCTCACCTAAATCAAAATCAGATTATACTCATATCCATAAAAGCTAAATTGGACTATACTCATAAGTTCATAACCACTAGAATGCACTCCTGAATATCCCCCACATTTGGAGGGTGGAAAATTCGAGAAATCTTTGTACACATCCCTAGTGAAGAAGTCATCAAGGGATGTGTAGAGAATCTCCTCTCTCATTCCCAAACACACAAGTATTTAATTAAAAAGCACACTTTTACATCAGCTAAACTAAATTTTCACAAAATGCTCATTTTGGCCTCTATACCAATAAGTTTAACTTATATTAACTATTGCTAGTAAGCTCAAATCTAACCATGTAGCATATAAAACACTATTTATAAACTACGTTCCCCAGGGACATGTCCTTGACATATTTTGAAATGTCCCCCCATACTAAGGACATTCTAGGGATGTGGGGTTGTCTTGAAAACATACTTTTGCCGTCCTCAATCAATTTTTTGGCCCTAATGTTCAATAATGTCTCAAAAATGAAGGGACTTTGTTGGGATGGTTAGGGATGTCGGTGTCGTTCTTTGAGTGTCGGAGGGATGGCCAGTCATCCCCTTTTAGTTACACTCAATTTAAAAGAAAAAGGGATCAAAATGAATTAAAAATAATTTTATTGTTCTATTAAGTGGGCCGCACACCCCTCTCAATACTTAATGAGAGATTTTGGTCTACGAACAACAAATTTTTAATCTCCTTTAAGGTGTATGACAGTGACATGTTGTTAGGGTTGTAAAAGTAGTTTTCAGCTATTTCAGTTCGCAAAAATAGTAGGGTTTTCAAGATAATGAGACAAAACAATACCTAGGATTTCAATTTTCATTTGTGCCTCTCAAGGTGGTGTTTCAGTCCCAAGATGGTGGTTTTCTATTATTGAAACAATAGTTTTAAATTGTTTTTGCATTCACAAAATTATAGGCTCACAACATATAATGGCAAATATTTTAGTCTTATTGAGGCAACCTTCTTTCCAATCTCAATACAAAGTCAAGAACTTGTCGCTTGTGTCAACCACAACAATCCTGAGACAAGGAAGATAGGCTCATTGATTGCACAAGTTCTTTGCAAGCTTAGGGGTAGCAACATATTTTCTATGCTTTTTCCATTTTGTGGTTGAAAGTTGCAACCTTTGAGCATTTTGTTGTAAATGTTATGTATTAAGGATCTATAATGTATATGATGAATGCCTTATCAATGCTATCATCAGGAACACCCCATAACTTATTTATTTCAACTTTGAATTTGATGTTTTCTGGTTTTGCCAAAATTTCACATATCTCCACACCTTTTCCTCTAATGAAAAGAAGGTGTGCATTAACTCTAGTGATGCTCCCAGACCACCCCTCACCACAAATGTTGCACTTCCACCTCCTTGTGCCACTACATGTTGCCCCTTGCCTGCTTAGTTCTTTTGTTGCAAATTGTTTGAGAGGGGATTTGGGATCAAAAGAACCCTTAGCATACTTTGCCAATACTACAGAAGGGCACTCTAAAGTGCTTGCTTCACTTGCCAAGGAGCTAGTTTGGGCTTCATGCTCAGCCCCATGGTCACCCCCCTCAACCTTAGGTGCATATTTAGGATCAGTATCACTATGTGAATGAACCTCATCCTCACTCATGTCATGAGAGCTCATTGTGACATTGCAATAAACAAATAAATTCTATAAGTGCCTAGTTTCAGCCTAGTTTAACAAATTTCAAAATAAAATTTGAAAATTTCATGATGAATCTTGATGGAAAGATGAAAAAAAAAGAATGAGCCTTGAAATGAAAATATGAATATGCATTTGCAGCCATGTCTATGAAATTATGATTAAAAAATTAATCATAATTTCATAGACATGGCTGCAAATGCATATTCATGTTTTCATTTCAATGCCCATTGTAAGATTCAACATCAAACTACATTTTCAAAATGAATCTAAAAACTTGGGAAAAAAAACAAAAAACAATTGAAAAAACTTCAAAAAAGTCATAAAACCTACCTCGTGCTTGAAAAATCCTTCAAAATTTGTGTAGAATGCTCCTCTTCTTCTTCTTTCTCCTTCTCACCTCTCTTGCACTTGCAACACCTCAAACTCACTCTTTCAGTCACTCTTCTCACTGGTTTTCCTCTTCTTCACCTAGCTGTTGCAAAACATCAAATCCATATGTGAGAAAAAAAAATGAATAATTAGAGTGTTTTATTGAGTTTAGAAGCTTTTAGATGGGTCCCACAAACCTTTAGGGTTCAGCCCTAGGCGCAAAGATCAAGTAAATTAAAAGAAATAAAAAAAAAATGCTTTTTATCACGTCTCAACGCGGGGGATGCCTGGGCGCATTCGAGACGCTCGAGGGACGTCTGGGAGTCCCCGAGACGTCTTGGAGTCGTCCAACCGTCCCTGATGTCTCCCTGAAGTCTCTCACGTCCCGACGGTGGTGGGGGATGGCGGGGGATGTCCCCAAGTCTCCGAAACATCCGGGTCGGGGGGTGGCTGAAAGGGGGATGTGTCCCCGTGGAACACTGATTTAAATAAATCAACTTTATACGTTATTATAATATATTAAAGAACTTTAGTAATGGTGGGATATAAATGTTTTTAAAGTGCACTTTATAATAAAAAGTTAAGTGCAAATTAAAAAGGGAGTTATAAGGCGGGAGAACAAAGTAAATTAAATGAAATATAACTCAAATGCAAATTAGGACGTGTGAGTTATAAAAATCCATTTGGAGCTCATTTGCAGATTCATTGTGGAGAAGATTATTTTGATAAGGTTTTTTGCAATACTAGAGAGTCTGGAAACACTTAGCTTTTTGATGACGAAATCCCTCAGGAAGAACAACTCGGTGTAGGAGTTAAAGATCTCCCAAGTTAACTTGTAGACAACTTCAGTCAGAGGTTGTGCTTGTGCTTCACCGATTTACAAGAGAGATTTAATATTCAGGGTTTGAAGGAATCAAAAGGAAATTGGAAGATATATTGATTGAATTGGGAGGATTTACTTGCTAATGTATAATTCAATTCTTGCTGATCTAGATGTGGGATTTGGAGATTTTCAATATTGCAAATATTGAGATTGTAGGGTTTCCTATAGCTAGCTGCCATCTTACTGCACATTCAAGGGTTTACATTGCTGATTGATACAACATATTCAGGTCATGGGATTTAAAGGAAGATTGTCATTGCTTGGGTAGTTGGACAAATTATATTTATATATATATATTGCTGATTGTGGCCGTTTTTCAGAGGCCTGGCATGAAGTTTGAAAGGCATATGTTGACAGGCGTGAGAGCACTGTGTTGGCATCATTTCCTCTATTGGAGGTGTTACTTGCAGCTGGCATCCATTTTTAGAGGGTTTCAAGGCATATCTTACCTGCGAATTCATGATTTGCATCTCCCATATTTTTTGGGTATTGTTGTTTTAGATTATAGGGGATGTTTTATGAACTGGATTGTCGATATTTTGTGAAAATACTGAGTACCTAAGCTGTACAAAAATATAGAATTTTCAGCTGTGTATTCCCTATGTAATGTTCAGTTTTTGAGTTGAAAATATTATTGCAATATCTTATATTTTGCTGCATTATATTGTTGTGTTAAACGTAGCAAATATATCAAAAAACATTCATCAAAACAAATAAAAAACAAAGTCAAAAACATTGATAAGGCCGAATAGAATACAAATTTCTCAGATTCATGGTCTGAATTTGACTTTCCTACTTTAGCAAAGGATGCTTTGAAATATACCAGGCAATATTTTTTTTCAATTTTTCACAACTAAATTCACTCGTTAACGTTATTGAAAACTCAATCCAATTGAAGGGAACGCTTTCCTTTGATCAACCCAGATCCCAATGCGGGCAAGGTTGAGAGCATACTCGAAAGGGGATCGTTAGCATAACTGAAACTGCTGGAAGAGTAATAGGAAGAAGATACAATCAATTCAACCACTTATTTAGCGGGAGGACTGGAGATAGAAATTACATTGCTGAAAGTAACAATCAACTCAACCACTTATTCAGCGGGAGGACTGGAAAGATAGAAATTACATTGCTGAAAATAACAATCAACTCAACCACTTATTCAGCGGGAGGACTGGAAAGAGAAGTACAATGTTGAAAGTAAATATGCAACTCGACCACTTATTCAGCGGGAGTGTGTTGACGACTCAGCCGATCAACAATATGCAAATGCAATACAATATAGACTGAGCATGACCAGTCTCTTCCACAAAAGTGGGGATACAAAATAAAAAGTGCAGAAAGTAAAGAGCTGATCAGTACTACTGATTCAGCATTACAATGCGATGAACAATCTGCAAATACAATGAGATATAGATAACCAATGAATTCCAAAATGTTAGGAAATGAACTCCAAACAAGTACAAGCTATCCAGCATATGAAATATAGTAAAATTGACTGAAATATCAGGTCTGATATAAAAATTGCAGCAATCAGAAATTCATACCAGCAAGCCCTAGAATCACCAAAATGCTCATAACTTCGTCAAAACACCTCCGATTGATGTGAAATCAAGTGCAAAAGAAGCATAAGAGAAGGTCGACCAATTACAAACCACGAAATAGCAGCAAACAACCTTTGATATTTTATGCACGCTTTCCAATGCAATGGCAGGCAAAGTAAAACCTCCAAAAAAGGGCGACCAGCAAGATAAAATCCAAATCACCTCTGAAAAATTTGAAAACTTGCAAGAAGGGGTGCCCTTGGTAGACTTGAACAATAAGCCAATACCTAGAACCAACAAAAAATTGTGCAAGGAGCTATGATCGAAAATGTGTTTCAGCCAAGCACCACACCAGCATCACCAAAAACTGATAAAACTGCAAGAAACTCAACTACAATGTGCTCAGTCTGTTCTCAAGGATTGAGAACAACCAAATCTTAACTAATTGCTATTTTTCAAGCAAGAAGTCAAGCGAAAGCTAGGAGGTACGCATTCCTCGAAGCAACTTACTAACCATTCCGGCAGCATAACATTACTGTAGATATGATATAATGAACTAAGAGCCCAATGCTCTTATTTATAACATTTCATGCTCCAAATTCAAATTCAATCTCCCTCCAAATGGATGCCAAAACCAAACTCAAATTCACAATGCCCATTTGTGTCATTTGCATTTCATTTCTCCAAGTCGTCCTCCTCCAAGAAGTATTATACTTTATTAAAATGTCAATAAAGTATATTATGGCGTCCAAAATAATAATAAAGTGAAAGACTTTATTAAAGTGAAATATAAATATAATTGACCACTTATTTCCCCAAGGCGTCCAAACATGCTTTTTAAGTATTTCACTTAAAATAATATTATCAAATATCAAGCTTGCCAAAATAATCACCTCAAATGCTGGAGACCAACTGAATATACTGCCCTGCCTGAAATAGCCATAATGCCAAGTTGTTGAAACACTGCTAAAAATAGTACCAAGGGTGTTGGAGACCAAACTGCTCGAATTGACCTGCCAGATATAACCACTGAACTGAACTGCAAAAACCTTGCTAAAAATAGCACTGCTAAAAATAGAACTTACTAAAAATAGCATACTGCTAAAAATAGTAAGTTGTTCCAAACTCATTCTAACCACAATCCGAGCAGCCATCGTACTTACTAAAAATAGTAAGTCCGGAAAAGTTCTCTGATTTAGTTGCATGTCACACCGTCGCAAAGCTCTCTGAAAACCCAGAAGGAGTCCAGAATCCGATTTGTAAAGATCCAACATGCAACCGTCGTAACTTACTAAAAATAGTAAGTCCGGAAAAGTTCTCTGATTCAGTTGCATGTCATACCACTGCGAAGCTCTCTGAAAACCCAAAAAGAATCCTGCAACCAATCTGCAAAACTCCAACATGCGTACCCCTGAATCCTCAAAAGAAACCTCCAAGTAGCTGGAAACCCTAATTTTGCCTCTGACTAGCCTACGAGCATTCAGGAATAGGCTAACAGTCAGTGGAAGATGTAGTGATAAAAATGGGGACATTACATGCTTGTTGTTTTGATTTGTCAGGGCTCTTCATTGCATAGTGCCCATATTGATCACATCTAAAACATTGTACTTGAGAGATGTCTTTCCTCTTCTTGGATGATCCTTTTCCATAGGAATTTCTCTTTCTCTTAAATGATCCTTTCCTGTAAGAGTTTTTCTTACCCCTTTTGTTAGATGTTGCGTTGAGCACATGAATGTCTTCATCTATGGATTTTTGTTTGTTTTCTTTTGTTGAGAGTCTTGTTTCCTCTTGTTGGCAGTCTATTCTTAGCCTATCAATCTTGGGGAGTTTAGATCTCGCACTTATTTCTTGAACAAATGACTCCCATGAGTTTGGTAGGCCTCCTAGTGCAATTAGTGTTAACTCTTTGCTATCAATTTGATATCCAATTGTAGATAATTGATCCCTTAGTTCAATGATCCTCATGAAGTATGCATTAATAGTTTCTCCTTTGTGTATTTGGGCATTGTTGATTTGCCTCTTTAATGCAAGTGTCCTACTGGTGTTGTTTATTTCATAGGTGCTCTCAAGGGATTTGAACATTACATATGCAGTTTCATGTTTTGCTAGAATGGGTACCATATGGTCCCTAATTGCATCTACTAAGATTTTCATGGCTTTTTCATTGTTCTCAATCCATTGAGTTTTCTTTGGATCATCCTCTGGTCCCCTCTTGTTTTCTCTCACAAATGAGTCTAACTTATTTTCTTTAAGAATAATCATGATTCTAAATTTCCATGATGTGAAGTTGTTTGCTCCTTCAAGGCGATCTTCAAATCTAATCACATTTGACATTATGAAGAATGTGATGTGAATTCGATTTCTCAAAAATACGAATTTTTTCTAAGTAATCTGATATCTAGATTTGATTTTGATTCACTCAACTTGGCTCTGATACCATGTAAATGTAATCAAATCTTATCAAATTTGGATCCTAAAAGACCTATGGAAATTCTAAGTCTGAAATTCTGTGCAAGAATTTTAAGTCAGATTTTATTTCTTGTATTTCAAATGTGCTGATTGCAGAACATTTATTAATTTCGATGTTTGCAAATAAGGGAATGAAGTTCCATTTATATGAGAGAGATACGCCTCAAGGAGAAACGCGTCTCATGAGATGACGTGTCTGCACAAAGTGGAGACACGCCCGCTCATGGGACGTGTCCCTTTAGCGCGCGGGCTCTCTTAACAACCGAAACCATTCGGTGTTACTCATAAACTAAGATGCGTGTATTTAACAAACAACAATCATACAATATGAATTCCGATTTTATCCATTTGGAAATTTCGATCATCATCATATGAAATTTGAATAACTTATTTGAAGGTTTTATATTTTAAGAATAGTTCGATTAAATATAAATGATGATGATGCATTAATGCAATCATCATTTATATCTGACCGAAGCTATCTTAAATCAACAAGTACAAAAAATTGCTCCAGTTTAGAAATCCAACATAGAGGGAAATTCATCGAATTTATGAATTGTGGGATTGGTTCTGCATTTAAATGTCTCCTTTGAGCATCATTTGGGAAACACAAAACTGGTTGGCTTGTCCTATGGGAGTCATTTTGGGATTAGAAAAAACGACATTTTGTTCACCTAGAGTCATCTTGAAAAGATGGGTTTTGATGAGCAGAAAAATTATTGGCAAAATCCTGAGGAGACTGCTATATTAAGTATTGCACGGAGCTTTGTGACATCTTCTTTACTTGCTAGAGTATTTACCGATTCTTGACAATTTTTTTTTTTTTTTTATGGAGGTGATCCACAAATTATTTGTAGCTACCCGATACCGGAGCATGAGCCTTCTTGGGCTGAACCTCTTCGGCTAAGAGCCAAGGACTGATTCTTGACAATTTTGAACCCAGCATATCCATATGAGGACTGATTATGGAGTTCACTCTAACTTGGAGGAGTTGTTCTTATTCATAATCACTATACCACTTTTCCAGCACTTATTCCACCTCCTTGCTGTAGCTGCTCCAATGTGCTACATCATTATACAGGATTCCCTTGGATCTCTATAGAGTTTCTTGGATTGGAGGTAGACTGTTTTGAATTGAAGATGAAATATGCTGGATTTGGACCTGACCTTTTTAAGGAGACTTATTTAAGAAGCTTTCTGAGGAGGTTTAGTAGGTACATGGATCTATGTAACTAGGACAGGAAGAGTACAATTGCATACATCCTAAACTAGGGTTTCCAGGATTTGTAGGACATGGAAACTAGAACAGTAGGTGTTAAAAAGATGGGAAATAAATAGGTTCTAAAAAGAAGGGCTTAAATAAAGTTGAGATGCAAAATATAAAGCATAAAAATATAAAGCAGAAGTAAGAGGGAGATGAAAAGTAAGGGAAAAAAGTAGTGTGGGGAAAACTAATCTGTAGAAAGTTTTTTCAGAAAATTTAGAGCCCAAATTAGGAGGGTATAAAATTTAGAGCTGGAAAGATAGAGAAACATTTTACAGAAATTTTTAGCCAAATAATTATTGTGCTGTCATTTAGTCAACATTCTATTTTTTGGTAGTTGATCTGTACTGCAGAATTGTTGCCCAAATTGCCACTTCGATACTTGTTAGCATACTGGTGCAAAATATATGATAGGTCCAAAAAAATAAAGCAATAACATTCACCACGGATGCATAAAACTGAAGCTAAGATTTGCAGAAATCTAGGGTCCTGAAGCTGCTGGACTATTCTCTGAATCTAGTTGTTTGGAGAAAGCAATGTGTTGAAATCCATTCTCAGTGTAAAAGAGAAATTTATGTAGAATACAGATGCCAACATACTTCTGTTCAAAGAGGCAGTCTTGGACCCAACTCTGGGCTGGCAGCCAAAATTTGTATAATTTATGTCTTGATTAGGAAGGAAATAGTTTCAAAGTATCTTTTCTTGCATTATTGGATGATTCATTTTTATGCATAGTGAAATGATACAAAACAATATAACAATTTGGGAAGCTAATAAATGGTTTATGGGACTGTAAATGTAGTGGATCTCTAGCAAGAGCAACCGAAGGAATCTATTGTGGTCTATCACTGAGATCTGGCAGCACCTTGGAAAGACATTTGTACTACAGCCTTGCAGTCAACACTGTTTAAATAGGTTTTCTTTAAAAGAATGAAATATATCAGGCTGCATGCTAATGTTGCTTTTTTGTGACACAAAGTTTCTGATTAGCCTTTATTGTGGATTGATACTTGAACCTTTTATGCCTTAGAACTGTATTTTATATGTCATAGGTAGAGTGTCCATAGTGGGCAGGTAGGAAAATAGCATCAAAAACATATTAAATAATCACCTTGCATGATCTCTTTCTCTCATTATTTCTTATTTCTTATTTGATTCTAAATTCTGTTGTGACATGTAAAATTTTTTGTTTACAGCTTGCAGCAAAGAACGAGAAGGACCTTAGGGCACAAATACGGGTATTTTCTGCTAAGCTAATGACTTCTTATGATTTCATATTTGGTCACTTTTAGTATCTTTTTTCTTTAGAAATGGAACCATCATTTTGTATTTGGTCAAAATGAAATTCCATATGTTACTGTAATCTATAGAGTAAAGAGGGGGTAGAGGAGAAGCCAGAAGAGGCAGCAGCACAAAGACAAAAGGAAGAAGCTGCAAATGTTTATGATACCTTTGATATGCGTGTGGATCGCCATTGGTCAGAAAAGAAGGTAGAACTCTTTTGAGTGATGATGCTAGACTACTGTTCTTTTAGCCACTCAGTGTTCTTATCTTACCATTTTCTTTCGCTTTCTGGGAACTTATCTTTCCCTGAAGAATCTTGTTATCACTTCAGTGCAACTTCTATGAATTTAGAATGACACTGGTTTTGTTTTGGCAGAATGCAAAAACACTTTTTGGGTTTATTTGGTTAGATTTATTCTTAGATATATCAATGATAGAAGTTTATTCTTTCCTGATTAATCTTACTGATCACATTATCATTCAGCTTGAAGAAATGACAGAGAGAGATTGGCGAATTTTCCGAGAAGACTTCAACATCTCATACAAGGTAAGTTTGAAACTGTGGTTAACTGTTTTCCAGGGTTACTGAAAAAAAATCATAGAATGTGGAAACCATAGGAGATCGAGAGAGATATGAATATTATTGTATTTGTGTTCAATATCTTGTCAATAGTATGTTTAAAATTTAGACATTGTAAACTTGGGTGAAGGGTTCCCGAATTCCACGGCCCATGCGCAATTGGGAAGAAGGAACTCTTACGTCAGAACTATTGAAAGCTGTGTATAAAGCTGGTTACAAAAAACCATCTCCCATTCAAATGGCTGCTATTCCTCTTGGCCTTCAGCAGAGGGATGTTATTGGTATTGCAGAAACAGGTAATGTCTTAAAGTTGACCAAGATCATAACTTTTACTTTGGAATTACTTCATAAATTTTCCTTAAAAAGTTCATAAATACTGCCAACTGTATATTTGTTTTGTTTCCAGTAGTATAAACAGCGAGAGTTTTGAAAAGATTCTGCCAGGAAGATATCTGCACTAATATGTTGAAAGTTTTGCTTCCATTCCATGAAATAAATATGTTTTGATCTTGTGAATCCAGATTTTTTATTCAATTATAAATATCTAACAAAGGGGCTAGGCTAGGCCCAATCTTAAAAATGGCTATGCTGTCACAATCTCAAACTAAGGGGTAATGTTGAACCCAAAAATAAAATCGGCTATGTTGTTACCATCGAAACAACAAATGAGGCTAGGCTAGGCCAAGTGAAAACAAGGTATTGGTATTGCATTATGATGTCATCAATCTATTTTTTTTCGTTTTCTTTTTAAATTTATTAAACTAGAAAGATGCCAGGAAAGAAAAAATAGCAGGATAGAATCTGAAGGCAAAGCTGAATGGTACCTCGTCTTTTTATCCAGTTTCTTCCAGTCATTATGGGACATACTATTTGGTTTTTCTTTGTTTGAAACAGTTCTCCATTGATCTCTCTCTTCAATGTGGTCCTCCATTTTTAGGTTTCCAAAGCTTGTAACCAGTACCTTTGAATTTTTCAATCTGGAATTGGGATGTACCTGCCATGACTTCAAATACACATGAGTTTGCAAACACACAAAGTAAGATCCTCCCATTGCAACACAAAAGAAAATCACAACACTTCTAGAAAGGCATCCTCCTCTGGTCAAAAGCAAAGCTTTGATACCAAATGCTCAAATACAAATTGAATTATTGCAGCAGTAACATCAAACTAAGTGTATAGAGTATTGCGTTGTTGTATTAACTTATTAACCAATATGTAAATGAAAATGGTGAAAGCATAAGATCATTAAACCATAATAATTCAACACATGGCACTGGATGTATGTAGAAAAATCCTTTCAAGATAAAAAGTCCACCATCAAGGATAGGCTCAAGTATGCATTAATATTCTGAAACAAGAATACATAAACAACACACTTTTCCCTTCAATTTGATAGTATTCCAGCAACATCTATGTACTTTTTATCATAGTTTGCAAACTCGGACTCGCTGCGGACTCGGCAGCCCCAAAATATGGCTCGGACTCGGGACTCGGGACTCGGGATGGACTCAGGAAAAGACTCGGCAACAAAAAAAACCGTAGTTTTACAAAAAAACAAGAACAAATTAATGCATTTAGTGAACATAAAAGCTTAATTTGATTATCAAACACTCATAATTCAAAGATTACACATGGCATATGATCATCAAACACTCAATAATTGAAATTTAGTCATTCATAGTCATCAACTACTCATAGTTTCAATGTATAACAGCATCATAAGTTTATAAATGTTTACATATAATCATGTCAAAAAGAGGAAAACATTAACAACCACAAGTAATCTACATCTTCCTCTTTCCCCTCCCAATGGTACTCAATTTTGGAGGCGTAGAACTAGAAGGTGCCCGTGTTGTAGTATCCAAATGAGGACTAGGAGATCGACCGGGGGAAAAATAATATTCAAATGTGTCTTCGTTGTCCTCCATGCCCATGGCATCCAATCTTGCTGCTTCTTCTTCTTCTGTTGCTGCTCTCTCTAATTTAGCAAGATCCTCATCAGTAAGGAAGGCATCAGCCTCATCATTTTGTTCATCAATAGTCCATTCACCATATGGATCAATGTCATCCAAGTCGATGGACTCGTGTGAAACACCCTCCACCTTTCTAGTTCGAAGGCGAAGGTTGTATCGAACAAAAACTAAATCATTTAGGCGCTGCTGAGTCAACCTGTTTCTTTTCTTTGTGTGAATGTTTTCAAATAAACTCCAATTGCGTTCACACCCAGAAGCACTGCATGGCTGCGACAAGACACGTATGGCTAGCTTTTGAAGATTTGGTGTGCTAGCACTATAGTTCTCCCACCATAGATCTACAAAAACATGTTTAAAAAATATAAGTATTAAGAAATAAGAATAAAGTAAAAATCTATATGTAAGAATCAAGTTTCTAATTTCAATTTTTACCTGGTTGTTGTTTTCCTCTCCTTTCAATTGCTTGTTGGGAGGAAAAGAGTCTCCCCTCTGCACCCTTGTAGACCTTGAATAGATAAAAGAAAAAGTAAATCAAATATAGAAAATTCATAGATAGTCAAGGCTCAACATTGCAAATTCATAAATAAGATGGAACAAATCTCACCTCCAACTCATCAAGCACCTTATCTCTTAGCTCACTATCAGGCACCATCCTATCAATTCAAGTGACAACACCTTCCACGATCTCCTCATCCGCCTTAAATGAGTCTGAGAAGTAGAACTTTGGATTCAAGAAGTAGGCGAAGGCATGAATCGGTTGGTGGAGTTGGTTTGTCCATCTACGATTGAAATATACCGGCGAATTTTTTCATTTTATTACACAGCTAAATTCACCCATTAGCATTAGTGCAAATATAAACCAGTTGAATGTAACCCTCTCCTGTGATCAACCCAGATCCCAATGCGGGCAAGGTTGAGAGCATACACGAAAGGGGGTCGTTAGAATAATCAAAGCTTGCTGAAAGTAACAAAAAGGAGGTGCAATCACTCAACCACTTATTCAGCGGGAGGACTGAAATGAAGTACAATGCAGAAAGTAAAATGCAACTCGACCGCTTCTTCAGCGGGAGCAGGTTGACGGCTCAGCCGATCAGCAAGATGAGATAATGCAATTACACAACGTAATAGGCGGCAAGCCAACCTCTTCCACTTTTCGGCGGGTGATACAAGGAATTGAAACTAACTAAGACTGAAACATGCCAGTCTCATCCACAGTCGTGGGAATTACAAGAGTTAGATCAGAATAAGGGAAGTGCTGACAGTACTACTGTGCAACTTACAATATGATAGAGAACCTGCCAAGCACACGTGATTAAACCAATTACGCTGCCATAATAACAATGATTCACCTATACTCAAGCCCGCCCAAGAGATGACTTCTCATAACCTGATATGACTGTAACAGTGACTGAAATTGTGCAGACCAGCAACATGTATCCTCACTAAATTGCTCATAACTTGCTCAAAACTCATCCAAAGGACATGAGACAAAATGCATAATACTCTAATACTAATGGCGACCAAGACTAGACATCAAAACCCACCCAAACAGCCTGCATTAATTTGCACGGAATCCAAGACACTTTCAGCAAGGTGCGCCCCTCTAGAAAAGGCGATTTTACCTTTAAAAATTCCACACTTAATATTAAATTCTGAAACTTAGCAAGTAGGGTCGCCCCTAGCAAAGAAACCAATAGGCAAACCACCCAGAACCATACTATTTTTATTTTGCAAGATGTGAATGAAAACTACAATCAGCTGAAGAGATTCAGCAACACTGAAAAACTGGTAAAATGCAAAACACATCAACTACAAAATGCTCAAGCTCAATTCAAAGAACATAGACAAACCTATCTTAACTAGTTGCTATCTTTCAAGCAAGAAGTCAAGCCTAGCTAGGGGGTATGCCTTCCCCGAAGCACTCAGTCACCATTCCGGCAGCATAACTTTGCAATAAACTCAAGATGCTGAATGAAGACCCCAAACTTCCTTTTTATAACTTTTGCCAAGCACCTCTAGAACCTTCCAGAAGGTGCGCCCTGTTGACGGGTGTTTTATGACCACACCAACACAGAATAAAATGTCCAATGGTCACTCTATTCTCTCTTGATCAAAGTATTCCGCATGCTAAGATTGCATGAAAGATCATGCGTTCAACTCCAAGGTTCCTTTTATCGCAAATAGACTCAGTTGGTTGATGTGAATATGCTGGGTATTCCAAGGGGACTTACGTAATTGTTCAACTTCGTGAAGCAAATGAAAGATTTGACTGTGATGCTCTGATTCCTAAATTAACCAGGAAATGTTGAATTTAAAAGGATAAGGGGTAGGGATTCTACAATCTATTCCTAAAGGGTGGAATGCGAGGACTAACTTCGACAATCTTCAAACCAGACTTTGCTTCGCCTCTCTTCGGACAACTCTGACAAAGTTGGTGCAATCTTCAAAGGATGAGTAAGATATTCAAATTATGATTCAGCATGCACACACCATCACAACGATGCAAGTGAACATACGAATCACAACTGAAGTTAAGTAGCAATATTCCAGTTGACCACGCAGGGCGGACTTACCATCAGCAAGCCCGCTAGTGGTATGGATGAAAGAAGACTTGCCCAAACCAAATGCCACACTCCACAATTAACAACTACTTGCATAAAATAAAGTCTACTTTACTCTAATCTACTTGAATTGGAAAAATGAAAAAGCCTTATTAACTACCCACAATGAAAGATAGAATCACCAATCAATGAAAATCTTTATATTATGAGAGTATTCCACAACAACCTTTTACAAAAACCTTCAAAGGGAAGGCTTTTCTTTCCTTTTCAAACTAAGCTAACTTCTAGCTCTACTCTCTAACTTCTATCTCCAATTCTGTCTAGCTCTGATCTAATCTCTATTCCATATGTTACAAATGAGGGGGGATACCCCCTTTTATAGTTGGCCCAATCCAACGGACGGCTTAGATTCAATTACAATGAAGGGCTCAGATTGAGCCACATATGCCCTAATTAGGGTTTTTGCCCTAAAAACCACCATAGAGAAGAGTGGGGCAATAAATGCACAAAATATTCTCCACTCCTTTGCAGGAACCACTACGAGCAATTAATGCCCACTATCATTAGAAGATTCTCGTCTAGAAAAACTTTCTCTGCTCTGCCTGCCAATTCTATTGCGCTAGGAGGAGGGTAAAAGAGTCTCTAAGATTGCCTCCACAGATAATAAAAATTGATAGGATCCGGAGTTCGACTACTCAGTTGTTCACGTTCAACCCTCCTGTTGTTTTAAATCTTCGACGCACTTCTTTCTCGTAACTTTCATATTTCTCCAGCCCACTGCCTTGGGCGTTTTTAGCCCCTTTTGCACCACGTTCTTAATGCCTTAGACAAATCTTCACTATCGTTTCCCTTTCCAAAGTTGTTACATTGTCCAGCTTCATCAAGTTCTCATGCCTTGGCTTTGGCATTCATCCTGCAAAACAAAAAGAAGAGCATCAGAACACTTGTAACATAACTTCACCTCACTTACCTGATTTCCATGTTTTGACTGATTGATCTCCGGATGTGACAGAGTTCATCATTTCCAGCAAACTTTCATAACTTTTCAACAATTGGGTGCATGGTGTTCATTTCATGAGGTCCTCTTCAAGGGCGCATCCACCACCTTGTGCTTGGGGTTTGTGCCTTAGAAAATATTTCACTTTGAGGACGCATTTGAACGCTTGATGTTCGAGCTTCATTTCATCTTCAAATTCCTCCATGCCTTAGACAAATTTCATCTATTCCCCGTGAGTGTATTTGACCACTTGTTTTATTTTCCCTTTTCTTAGACAACTTTATCTACTTTATAAATTCCATCCACTGTAATCTAGGCACTCATTTGACATCACCAGCTGAGGCATTTTTTGTAAAAAAACATTTTTTTGCCTTAGAAAATTTATTTTTGCCTAGGAAATTCATCAACAGGCGCCAGGCTAAAATCTCTACCGAAAAAGCACGAGCAAGGTGTGGAAAAGATTTAAATCTTCTCTCAGTGGGAAATGTCCAATACCCAGAAGAAATTTCCCCTCGGAACTCATCGTTTTTATGTGTATCCAGACGAAGGGGTAAGTTTAATTTTATTATTTTTGAAAATAATAAAATTGCTAAGGTTTATTCCATCTTGATTTCGGGCGTACTTCTTACTTGTAGCTTTCACTCTCCTGCCTTGGCATCGTTCTTACTTTCCTAAAGAAATTCTTTCCTGCATTTGGGCGCATCTCACCTTGCATAAGAAATTTTAATGTTACCTCTTCCTTAGGCGTATTTCTCATTTTACCTTAGAAAATGCCTTAGAAAATATATTTTAGTCAACTTACTCCTGAAGGGCGCATTTCACCTGTCATGCTTCTATTTCAAACCTTAGGCATTCCCACGCCCTAGCAATCTTATACTATTTCCTCCACAGACAAGGGCGCATATTCATGGGTCAACTTCCACCTAAGGGCGCATTTAGGGGGTGGAGAAGGAAATCCGCCAACACTGAGAAGCTTTTCAATATTCTCCACCCTTTTCTTTGAGGGCGCATTTCACCCTATGAAGAGGACTTGTTTGTGCCTTAGAAATTTTTTGCCATGCCTTCTCCACTTGTGGGCGCATTTCCATGCAGCAACTTTCATTTTCAATCTTGGGTACATTTGACACTTGCTACTTCCATTTTCCACACTTGGATTTTTTTTTTAAGCCCCTTCCTCGTTCTTATTAACTTGGGCGCATTTAGGTATGTGAGGAGGATATTTCAAACACTTAGAATATTTTCCCAAGCCTCTTCTTCTTGAGGGCGCATTTGAGGGGCTATACTTCCATATTCTCAGACTTAGAAGAATTTTGAACATCTTACTTGCTTACACCTTGAGGGCGCATTTCACCTATGTAGGAGGAACTTTTATACTTAGAAAATTTTCTTTCACTCTCCTCTTTGCTTTAAGGGCGCATTTCACCTTGGGAGGAGGAATTTTTATACTTAAACTTTTCACGCCAACCCTTGTAGCCTTGCAAGCTTGGGTGCATTTGGGGGCATGAGGAGGAATTTCAAATGCCTTAGAAACTTTTCAAATCAGCAAACCTCCTTGGTGGGCGCATTCTAGTAGGGGAGCTTTGATTTTTAACACTTAGAAACTTTTCATGCTTGCTCATTCCCCTTGGGCGCATTTTAGCCTATGAGCTTTGATTTGTGCCTTAGTATATTTTCATGCCCTCTTAACTTGACTTGGGTGCATTTTCATGTGGGAGCTTCAAGTTTCAACACTTAGAAACTTTTTATATCATCACCTTCTTTGAGGGCGCATTTACATGTGCAAGCTTCTATTTTTCATGCCTTAGAATTTCTCATGCCACCATCTTAGCCTTGGGCGCATTTGAGGGTATGAGGAGGAATTCTTAATACTTAGACATTTTTGATGCTGGCCTTCATTCCTGCAAGCTGGGCGCATTTCATACTTCCTCCTGCCAGTTTCCATTTGTAGACTTGGAAATTTCTTCAACGCCTTAGCTACCTTTGCCCTCTATTTTTTGTAAATTCTGGAGGTGTATGACTCTTCATGGCTTTCCACCCGCTTTGAACCTGTAGTTGCTGTGATATGCATCTTATAGCCTTCCTACCTTTTTTATACCTATTGCCCAAGCTTATCTGCTATTTTTAGCCCTCTTGCTATTTTTAGCAAACCCTAAAATTGCTTGTCTTCTGCAGCTCCGTTTGACTTGAATTTTTTACCACGTGGTCCTCATCGCTTGGTGAACCTGTTCACACATGCCCCTCGTGCTGACCTGCTATTTATAGCCCTGTTCTGGAGACTTACTATAAATAGTAAGTGTTCGGATTGCGCCCGAATTTTACTAGTAGATTGCTTGAAGGATGCTGATCGCAGTGGGATACCTTTGTTTTTCAAAATTCTGGCTTTTTACCCCTCTTTTTAGGCACCAAAGTAGGAAACCCTAAATTGACTTGCATGTGCCTCGAATGATCTCCGTTTGACTTGATTTATGTTGCCTGTTGCTTTGCTCGTGAAACTGAAGTGTCGGGGAACTACTGGAGTGAACCTATTAAAAATAGTAAGTGCCCAGAAAGTGATCAATCTGATGTCGGATGAGTTTGCATGTTAAATTGCCTGTGGGACCTCAAAAAACCCAGAAAAACCCAAAAAATTGGTCAACATGCGGGCACTGGCTAAAAATAGTAAGTTCTTGAAAAATGACCCATTTTGCTTGCAAGTCATATCATTGTGAAGCTCTTGCAAAACCCATAAGGAATATCCGGACATGCACCGAAAAACTCTGTATGCAAACCCTAAAAATAGTCTTTGAAGGCTGTACTGCTGAAAGTCCTCATCTTGATTTGCATGTTATACCATCGTGAACATTTTGAAAAACCCAGAAATATTTCCCCGACATGCATTGAAAAATAATACCTGTAAACCTTGAAAATGGCTCCTGAAGCTGGAACTGCTAAAATAGCAGGTTGTCATAATCCGTTCTAATTTTGCGTGCAGGCACCTTGAAGTTACCTGGATGTGTTGATGCAGTCAGAATCCCGAGATCCTGAGGAAAAGACCTCAGATTGAACACTTACTAAAAATAGTAAGTCGTCAGAACATGATGAAAAGTCAGTGGGATCCTGCCACGAGCTCTCTGATTGCAATGCCAAGCTCATATGTCAATTAGCCAACTCAATTTAACTTTAAATTGGCCCGAAGAATGAAAACCCTAATTTCATAGACTTAGCCAAAATTCCAAATTAGGTCAAAAGATGGGACATCCCCGGAAGAACAGAAAGATCAGAGAGAGAGAGAGGGACAAAACAAAAGCCAAAAGGCCAAAATGGAGCAAAATTTAGGGGGTCCCCATCTGGAATGGGGTGATGTGTGAAAAGGTCACAACACGCCCTACTCAAGAGTTGCCCTAATTCCATGTTGACCTTTGACTCTCAAGATGGCATCCTATTTCTCAAGGCATAATCTTTATCCTTTTAACATTTAAATATTTCCTCATGTTGGCGTCCCATTTCTCATCAAGTCAACTTAATAAAACATAAATAATTCTCTTAAACTCTTTTGATGAGACGTTCACCCTCACAAACCCCCTTTTTAAAAACAACTTAAGTCATAGAACTAGGCCTAGGGGTTATAATTAAAATAAGATATTATTTTAATTAAAATGACTTATCTCTCCGGAAACTGCATCCAAGGACTGAAACCAATACGGCCAACTGAACTGTGCGATGAGAGAGGCCAAATGTACTGTTGCTATCAGGATCACCGCTAGAAATAGAATTTACTAAAAATAGTAAATTCAGGAAGTTACTCGCATCAACATGCAAGTTACACCACTGCGAAGCTCTCTAAAAACCCAAAAAGGAGCTGCCAACCAATCACCAAGATGCTAGAAGCTGAAACACCCTCCTAGAAGATAGGAAACCCTAATTTTCATCTCCGAGTAGTCTACGGGTCACCAGGATAGACTAACGGCCAACTGTCAGATCACTGCTGAGAAGGGGACATTACATCGATCAATGATGCACCATATGATTTCATATTTCTTTTTGTTGCCGCCATAGTAACGTGATATGGCCTTTTTGGCCCTATCCATGGCCTCATAGATGAAACCCATTGGCATGTCATCTCCATCCACCATACGAAGAACCCTCACCAAAGGTTCTGTCACCTAAAAAAATGAAAACAAATGTTAAATTATAACAAAATTAACCCCTCAAAAAATAAAAAATAGCAAATAGATTATCATGTATAATTTTTTTTGTGTGATTGCTACTTACCCCCATCAGCTCCTCTCCATTTTTGACGAATGTCTTATAAAAAACTATGGTAACAATCCTCTCCCCTTTAGCTCTATTGGAAAATGAGGACTCCTTCCAAGCATCGGACACAAACATTTGCTTGAGATAACCAATGGCACGAAGAATGCTTTGCAATGTGAGGAAGTGGCTAGCAAATCGTGTCACTCTAGGTCGCACAAGGTCCTTGCCATTTGTGAATTTCTTCATCAAAGAAAGCACCCAGTATGGTTGTAGATAAATTTTGTAACACTTTTTGCATCTTCAACCACTCTTTTGACCCATGAAATCTTCCCAATGTCCTCTAGCAATAGGTCCAAGCAATGTGCAGCACATGGAGACCATGCAATTGTGGGATACCTCTCCATAAGTAACCTACCTGCAGCTACATATGCAGCTGCGTTGTCCGTGATAATTTGGACAACATTATCAACTCCAACCTCCTGGACCACCCCATCCAATAGACTGCATAAAGTCTCAGCATTTTTAACTTCATGGGAGGCATCTATTGATTTTAGGAACATCAATCCACCATTTGAAGCCACTAAAAAGTTTAGGAGAGTTCTATTCCATCCATCTGTCCACCCATCAGATAAAATGTTGCAACCTTTTCTTCGCCAAAATTTCTTTTGCTCATCAACTACAAGCCATGTATTCTTTACAAATTCCTCTAGCAATGGCCCACTCAAATCTCTAGCTGATGGGGTCTTAAACCCCTTTCTTTCAACTGTAAGGGCGTTCACTAAACCTTCCCAATATGGGCTGTTTGCAACATTGAAAGGTAGATTATTGTAGTACCAAAAGTTTGCAGCAGCCATCCTGGCTTCACGATGCTTTTCCTTATTCCAACCGGTACCTTCAAGTGAAGGTTGTGTTCCTGGAACATTACGTGGAATAAAATAATTTGGTCTTGATGAAGGACCGTGGCTAGCACTAGTAGTAGAATAGGAACCCTCAGGACTCTCACCAAAAGATGAATGTGGAGCACGAACGCTTGGACTTGCAGCAGTAGCACCATGGGGCATAGTTGGTGTAGAAGGGGATCCACTCATCACTGATGCTAGGGCATCCTTTGTTTTCTGTCTTTCATCTTTTTTTAGCTCATAGTCAGCAAGAAGGGCCTTTATCTCTCAAATAATCTCAGGAGTAGTTTTAGGGCATCCCTCCACATTTTGCCCAGGTATCCTTGCAAGGTGTTATTTTAACCTGTTTATTCCTTCTGTCATCCATACTTCCATGCAGGGTCTTTTCTCATTCCCTTTGGATTTGAAGACGACATTGCTGTTTCAAGTTCAACATGGAAAAAAAAAATCAGCAAGGGTTTGCAAAATAATCAGCAAAAAAATGTGATTCAAAGTTTCATTTATTTGCAAAATAAAAGAATGCAAAACCAAGCTAGAAATAGTAGGAATTAGGCTATTAAGGAAAATAGAAAAAAAATTGGCAGCATTTTCCCTTATTTTTTTTGATTTTTTTGATTTTGAATGCAAGAAAACAAAAAAAAAGAATTGTTAGATCACTTACCTGGCTCTATTTTGGTCTTTTTAGCTCCTTCTCATGGCTTCTTTCAACTTGAAATCAAGTTGCAGACCTGAAAATCACAAACACTCAATTCAAAATAAAAAGTTAAAAAAAAAAGGGTTTTAACCCATATTGATGCCCAGCCGCGCAGGAGAGTCCTGGGTCGAGACTCTCTTGGACTCGACTCTCGAGTTCGTGGCGAGTCGACTCGACTCAGCCACGGACTCGCAAGTCCGCCGAGTCCACGGCGAGTCTCGAAGAGTCTGCAAACTATGCTTTTTATAACCCATGAAACCTCAATTTCATGATTCCAATTTATAGAAGAGTGGGAGAGGAAAACCACAATTGGTTTCTCAAAACAGTGAACTACCAAAACCATGGTTTAATGCAAAAACCAACACCACACATGGAGAGCATCTTCTAAAATAGAAAATAAGAATGATGAAGAGCATCTTTGAATAATTGGCTTCATATAGACAACTCTTGAAAATGGCATCCTAATTCTTCCACCAACACGCATGGGACCTACTCAATAAAGACAAGATGCTCCGTAACTCCCTCCTAGTGCCTAGGATTTGAAAAGTGCCATGGATGACCTTAAATCACTTTGTAACCACCACTGTCATGCTTCACCTCCTCATGAATGCCACTGCAACTAATATTGCAAGAAAACCTTGTTGTACCCAAAATAAATTTTTGCTTTTAAAGAGACATTTTTGTTTAAATGATCTAAGTCATGTAAAAATGTTGCCAAAAGTGTGTTTTAGGTCAAACAAAAGGTAAAGTTTTTGTGGGTTTATGTCAAGGAACATGTGTGCAAAATTTTGAAAATTTTAAAATTAGGGTTTCGTGCCCCTATTTTTAGGGAAACCCCTGAAAATAGGACCTTCCTAGAAATGATTGAAAATGATTTTGATAGGATTAATCAACTTCACCATCACATTGGTCAAGTTAGAATCATCAAAAAAACATGTTTTACTCTGGTGGATCTATTTTCATTTTTGAGGAACAAAGTTAGGAGCTCCGCAACCATTAATCGCAGATTGGCCAGTACTAGGTGCTGAAAGTTAAGCTTCAAAAGCTTCAACGAGGAATCCATGGCGAAAATGCTTGAAAAGATGCTTTGCGATGAAGGGGATTTTCAAAAGTGAAAAATGCTGAAAATTGACTAAGTCTGGAAAATGAACACCTTGCTACCAAGAAGGCCGTGTAGTTGAATGCCTTAGTCATTTTTCCAACACCCGTACACGCAACATGCTGAAGATGATTGCTAGGATACACGCGCCCATGTCATCAACGACAAAGCTCAAATCATTCAAGCTACACGGTGAACGTGAGACGTGAAGAGATAAAGATCTTAAAGGAAATGATGAAGTTGCAATCAAAAGAGCCCCTGCTGACCAGGGGTGCCCCTGAGTTAAAGAGGTCAAAGGCAGTCATCAAGTCTTGCCAAGACAGTCATCTCCTTCGTAATTTTGCTGACTTTCCAACGCATCATCAAGCAGGTTCACTTGATTCATCGATCACCGACAACGAAGGCGAAGACAGAAGGTGCTGAAGGCAAATAGCATCAGAGATAGTAGTCAAAACATGAAAAAAGAGCCCTTGTTGACCAGGGGTGCCCTTGAATTAGATGCTCAAAATCTCAGTTGTTGTCTTCGGGTAATCTCTCCAGCATCAGCTCAGCTTCGCAATGAACCTGTTTGTCAACTTGCGAGACACATCAAAAGACAACAACTGTTAATCATTCAAGCATGCCAAATGGAGGGAAAATCAATGCACATCAAGGAAAAGTCACCCCTGTAGGCCAAGGGCACCCATCATTTTGAGTCACTTGATGAGGTCTTCAACAACTGTTTTCTTCAAGGCATCTGTTCAACATACTCTCAGCTTCATAGCCAATCCAGTTGCACGTTCATAGGACCTGTCAAGCAGTCATAGGTAGGGATCAAGCATAAAACACCAAAGGAGAAGACTGAAAGAGCATGCTAAGAAATTGGCTAAGTATCGGTGAAAAGAGCCCCTCTTGAAGAAAGGCGCCCAGTCTTTTGAGGATGTAGATGCAGTCTTTTTGCTCGGTGACCTCCAGGACAACCTTCTCCACTTTGATCGATCTCGACGACGAAACCATCTACGAAGGCATCTGGCAATTCGATCACTGGATGATAGAGGTCAAAGTAGGCAGTTTACAACATAGATATAATCAGTCAACAAGCCAAAAGCGCCCCTGTTGGCCAGGGGTGCCCTTGGATTTGAAAGGCATAAACTTACCTTCAGAAGCTGAGAATCCAGTCGTCCTTTCCAGGATTGGGTTGGTTACTCAATGCACCATCAAGCAAAGTTATCCGACTCATCAATCAACGGTAATGTTAGATCAAAGCACAAAGGGTCTAAATGATGAAGACAAAGAATAGTCATCAAAATTGACTAAGGAAAGGTCAAAAGAGTGCCTCTTGAAGAAAGGCGCCCTTTAATTTGGAGCGTCAAACTCAGGGTTTTGGCTTGATGACTCCTAGGCATACCTCTTCAGGCTGGTTCCATCTCGACAACAGATCTGTCAGCAGCTACCAAAGATCAATTGAATGACCGAGAGCAAGGATCAAATAGAGGTACTTCAACCTAGAAAATGATAAAAAATATGTTCAACACTCAAGAAAGGACGCCTAAAAGGTCAAAGGCAATATGTTGACTTGAGTTAACCAATTTTGGAGGCAAAAAGAGGCTAAACACTCCACGATCAGTGGAAATCAGGTTTTGGAACACCAAATCAGGCTCAATCATGAGTTGGACGCCCAATTGATGCTTGCAATTCCAAATTTGACATATCAAAGCATCTAGGCATCCATTCTTCATTATTTCTTTGCAGGTTGAGGAGCTCAAGAACAAATATTTTTCTTCTCCAACATTTTTAAAGATCTAATAGAGGGGTTTTCACCGTTCATATTTTTGAAGATTTGTTGCACAGAGGGACTATTTATTAGAGGTTACATCAAAGGGCATAATTTTTCCAGAAGAAAGACAACTGATAACTTCCAATCTTCTTCTTGTCTTTATCCTCTTTCCTTGTCTTAGATCTTCTTGCATGTCCAAGAAAATAGCAGATAATCACAAATTTGGCCAACTGGGTATGATCAACACTACTTTTTCAACAGAACCCACATGTTAGATTTTTCTAGAAAAAGTAGCCCTGCTGCCCCTATTTTTTAGGGTTTACAAAAAAAGTCACAAATTTGAAAAATAGACAAACTGGGTTTGTTCAGCTTTGAAGCACGAACAAAATCCATGTGTTGGATTTTTCCGGGAAAAATCATTTTCTGGTGCCTTGCTGCCTCTGTCACCGAAGGGCTCTTGCATGTCGTAGAAAAATACTTTTTTTTAAAATTTCTAATGACATGGGTTTGTTTAGAAAATCATTCTCGACAAAACCCACGTCTCATAATTTTTCGTAAAAAGTTGCCTCGACAGGGCTATTTTTAGCAGTTCCAGAAAAAGTTGTTCGAATAGCATCGTGTGCACAATAAATCTTCAAGGTTTTTAGAATACAGTTCTCCCAAGACAAATACAAGGCCGAAATGGTCTTACTCCATAACTTTCTGAAAACGACTGACATCGACCTGCGTCGGGCACACCCAGAGGTCAATTTGGACAAATTGACAAGCATAAATACAAGTCCACAGGTTCCATAATGGTTTCACTTCATATATCTGATAGCCTTCCCAGGCTAGTTTAGAGGATTGTAACCATTGGAATTTCGCGTATGCAACAAGTTCATGTGCATTTCTCACGGTTGGAGTATTGGCAGTCAAACTTCGTGGTTTCATCATACAAGACTCTTACGTTGAGAAAGGTCAAGGAAAACGTCAAAAAACATAATGTTGCAAAAGAACGCGAAAGGTAGTCATTCACAATACAGA
Organism: Sequoiadendron giganteum; assembly: GCA_007115665.2. Lineage (NCBI taxonomy): Eukaryota > Viridiplantae > Streptophyta > Pinopsida > Cupressales > Cupressaceae > Sequoiadendron > Sequoiadendron giganteum. Next base: position 430,016,126 of record CM021106.1, read on the forward strand.
GACGCCACCGGTTAATACTACACTACCTTCCATGTCAAAATGGAAACACAGACAAAAAGAAGAGGAGTAACCCTCTTAAGGGAAGCAGAATGAAGGAGATACATACATCAAGTTGCTTGAAAGTGGTAAGTTGACAATTGATAGGCATGTAATGATCTCCGTATGAAAAAGTCAACACATGGTTAGAAGAATTGTTGACCAAAGATGATGAGGTGTCAAACCCTCAAGAAGGACGTCCTACCCTCCAAAGGAGCAATAACTATGACTGAAGTTAACTTGATGCCCCTTTCCAAGTTAACTCCAGATCCCACAGATCATGCATGTCAGATCCCACTAATCAAGGATGTCTAATTTGACTCCCACGATTTATGGATCTCAGGTTTCTATAAAAGGTGGATGTTTATTTTGGAGGCACATTTGTAATTTAAGTTCACTCTTAGTTAGGTTTTTGGTCAACTGAGGTAGACTTCCAGTTTGACTTTAATTTAGTTTCAGTTAACTGAAGTAGATTTCCAGTTAACTGCTTGCTCACCTACATTTAGACATAGGAATAAATCTTGCTGATTGGCAAGAATTGATTGTTAACTCAAGGACATTTTAGGGTTGCCTACTCCTTTGAGTTTCTATAAATAAGAGCCTTGGGCTCATTATTTGTTTAACCTTTATTTACTATGCAAAATTGCTGCGCCATTGTCGCCAGAGTTTGCATGTTTGTATTTGTTCACTCTTGGATGAGCGTTTATTGGTTGATCGTAATTGTGCATGATTTCGTGCCTTTGTTGTCCCAATCTTTGTAATTCTTTGGAAAATCTTGAAGAATAAAGTCAGATGGTGCATGCATATTTGATCTAAGATTTGAGTTGATCCAACGTCTTTGTTCTTAATAGTTTATTGTTTGAATCTCCTCCTCGGACAGGGGTTCCTCCTCGGATATTTTGTCATCGATTACTATTGTTTGATGTTGTTTAAAGATCCGGATTTCAGCCTACGCTTCGGACAAGGGTTCCTCCTCCTTAGAAATCCTAATATCCATATCTTCGTACCTTGTTGTTTCTAGTACGTTGTTTCCCAGTCTGTACCTCAGACAGGGGGTTCCTCCTCGTTGGCAGGTCTCAGATCCAACCTACCGTAAAGAGTGTTTGCTTGTATAAAACCTTATCCCAGCATATATCCGAGAGTTTAGAGCCTCGGTCATATTCTATGGAGATGACGGATTCAAGTGATCCAACCCATCCGTTTCGCTCCTATGCCCTCATGCTCTGTTTATCTTGAGGAGGTAGGATAGTTTAGAAGCTAGTTTAGTCATAGTTAAGATCTGCAAAAACCAGAGAAAAACTTAGCTACGACGCATTGTGTTTATGCACCCTTGTGTCTTGCCGTTGAGTAAAAAAGATAGGAACTTTAGTACCCTTTTTTACGTAGAACATCAGCAAAGAGAGATCTTCCTCTCTATAATTTGAAGAGCTGTACTATAACACTTGCAATAGCTGTCCATTTCCAATAAGCACTCTAGAGGTGCTAATTGAAATGCCAACAAACCTGGAGAATAATAATAAAAACCTCTCTCAACAACATGGGTGTCAACTTGTCAAGTACCCATTCCATGATTGTTGGAGATGCAAGATTAGTACATTGGGTTTGCAATTACATCACACTTTCCTAATAGGTCCAGCCACTATAAAAGTGCACTAAAGACGAGATTAGATCACTTGCTACCATCCTTTGTAAGCTAGTCAAGATTTCCGCTTACTTGAGCTAAGTTTAAGACCTCAGGTAAGAAAAACCATGTGGCAAAGCCACCCCAAATATACACCTTCCATTCCTTAGTCATTTTCATGCTTCTTCTTTGTTGATACCATTGACAACCTTCAAACTTTGTCATTATTTCATGTCAAACAACTGCAACCTCCAACCTAAAAAAAATGTTAGTCGAAAAACAAGACTATGACTTGAAAACCTTGCAAAATAACAAGGCCAACAACACATTAAATTGAGTCAACACCAAATGACGTTCAATTGTGATGGTAAACAAGAAAATGACAAGTACGAATATTGAGTTTCATAGGTGTGTATTAGGGAAAACAGCATAAAGGATTTGATATTTGTCTATGTTGGCTCTTAAAACTGCAGCACCATTATCCTGGAGATTGTTGATGTTTTTGGTAGCTTCGGGAGGTAAGCCAAAAGCCAAGTTGGCTCAAGTGAAAGCACAAACAAAAATTGTATTTTCTCTATGCTCCACGGGGTTTCGGGGACGGGGAGTGCCGGGTATGGCAGGACAAGTTTTCGGTACGGGGGTACTTTTGGGTCATTTTTTAGGGGATGGTAGGGGATGGCTGATAAAAAAATAGGGAAATTTTTAAAAATATAGAGAAATTTCAAATGTTCATAGCATAACATTGATAAAGCATTCATTCTAGACATTGTATAAGCTTATATATATCATTAGACTTGAATTGAGATTTCACATGAGAATCGACAAACAAATTAACAAAATTCAAATGCTTTTCATTATCAATGTGCATACATATCATATAAGAGTCTGATAATTATAACCAAAATGCCCAAAGGCTCCAAGTCTCAACTATGAAATGACATGATAAACATAAAACTAAGAAAATATATCGCTGTCCAGTGTCCCTAATCAGCAAAAGGTAGGTCTAAATCAGCATGCCCTCGTCATCGCCATCGGAGCTCGAGTCTAAGTCAGTGTCAGTGTCCATGTCAATAGAAGGATCTGCCTCAGCCAATGGAACCCCAACCAATCCCTCTTGTGCATCCTCATCCTCAATCTGCATAGCATCTTCGGGATTAACATCCCATCGTAAGGCTGGAGTCTGACGATACTCACTAGACTGGCGATCCTGTAGCCGCAAAGCACTGTGTACTGCCACCAACTTCTCCGATCGTCTAGAGGTAAGGCAGTTCCTCTTGACTGATTGGATGAAGCTATATGTGGACCAATTCCTCTCAGCAGCAGAGGAACTGGCAACCTGTGAAAGAAGACGAACGACAAGTAATCTCAACTCTGGTGCATCCTTCCCATGCCACGTCCACCATCCAATAGGGTCGGTTTGAGCCAATGTAGCTCTATCCATCCTCGCCTCTGGTTTGCCGAAGGTTGGACCACGAAGATTGGCAAATGCAAGCCACTGTGTGCGAAGTATAGTAGATTCCTCTGAAGTATACATTTTTGTAAGGGCTTTCATGAAGCCTTCTTTCACCTCTTCATCATGAGATGGAGCCACTCTCCCAGGTCTCGGTGCATACCATTTTGGATTGAGAGCATAGGCTGTCATATGTAGCGGGGTGTTCATAATGTCCCACCGCCGCGTCACAATGGGCCTAAGATGCTCCTCATAAAATGCCAAAGTAGGGTCCTTGCCATAAATTGCTTGCTTGACCTGTCCAAGCATACTATCAAAGGTCTCATAAATCTCTCCAAGGCTAGGAGAGTCAGTATCAGCATATCTAATCACTTGCACAATAGGCTGGATGAAGGAGCATACATATTGGCAAGTGCAAACAAGTTACAAAAATTAAAATCAGCTATAAATATTAACTTTAAATAATAAAATCAGCAATAATAAAATTATGAAATAATTCAAATAAATAATAAAATCAGCAATGCCAATTTTCTTACCTCATTGTGGACCCCCAGTCATCATCAAGGATATTTTGTTTCACACTTCTTCCCTCTGGTGTGCTTGACTCATGCCATCTACCCCACTCTACATTGACCACCATTTGTTGTAAAGCCTCTTGGACCTCAACCATCCTCTCTAATAAAATGAAGTAGTTGGCATATCTAGTCTCCAGGGGTTTGAGGAATTCCTTCCTCGAATTTTTTTTGAAGAAAGCAAGTGAAGTCTGATGGTTGCAAATGAAATTTGCACATCTCTAGCCTCTGCAACCACTGCCTTCACCCAATATATCTTCCCAATGTCCTTCAAGGTATTGATCAATGCGTGCACACAACAAAGGGTCCAAAAAATGTGCTTATAAGCACTCTCCACCATCAATCCAGCTAATTTACACACACGAGTTGAATCGGTTACTACCTGGCAGTGGCATATCATCAAGTTGATATGAGATTACTATAGATATCAATTTAATAATTTAATAAATTTATAGATGATGTCTCAAATTCCAAATCAAAAATAAGAAAGAATTAAAGAAAAATAATCAAAATGCGATCAGTACCTGCACAACATTAGAGGCTCCAACCTCCTCTATAGCATCTCTCAAAATCTGAAATTAGAAGGTTGCATCCTTCATTTTGCCCGAACAATCTATATCTATAAGAAAATAAGAGCCTGTGTACTAGTGACAATAAGATTGATGAGTGGTTGATGTTTGATATCTGTCCACCCATCCATGATTATGGAGCAGCCATCTATCAACCATGTTTGTCTTATATCCTCCATCAAAATACTCACCTTGGAATACTCTTTATCAAAAAGGGTGGTGCATAGCTTAGTTTCTCCAGGTGGAACATATGAGGGACCAACAACTAAAATATCTTTGCACATTTGTTTAAAATATGGTGAACGTGAGACATAAAATGGTATGGCATTAGCATAAAAAAACTTGGCAATAGAGGAATTAGCCCCATCTTTTACTGTAACATTAAACATATCAGCAACATTCATACTTGTTGACGTGTTTTTTATGACGACATCAACACAGAATAAAGTTGTCCAACGGTCGCTCTATTCTCTCTTGATCAAAGTATTCCGCATGCTAAGATTGCGTGAAAGTTCATGCGTTCAACTCCAAGGTTCCTTTTATCACGAATAGACTCAGTTGGTTGATGTGTATATGCTGGTTATTTCAAGGGGACTTACGTAGTTGTTCAATCACAGTGAAACAATGAATGATTTTGACGATATTGCTCTGATGTTCGAATCGATCGGGAAATACTGAATTAAAGGGAAAGGGATAGGAATCCTACAATCTATTTCTAAGGATGGAAGGCAAAACTAGCTTTAACAATCTCCAAACCAAACTTTGTATCGTCTCCTCTTCGGACAACTCTGACAAAGCTGATGCAATCTTCAAAGGATAGGTAGATATTCAGATCGAGATTCGACATACACCCCTTCACCACGAAGCAAATGGACACACAAATCGCAACCGAAGTTAAGTGCTGAAATTCCAGTTGACCATGTAGGGCAGACTTACCGTCAGCAAGCCTGCTAGTGGTATGGATATAGGGAGATATGCTCAAACCAATGTTGCATTCCACAATTAACGCTACTTGCATGGAAACAAAATCTATTCTACTTTACTCTATTCGAATTGGAAAGACGAACAAGCCTTGCTAGCTACTCACAATAGAAGATAGAACCACCTATTGTGACCTTTTTCACACATCACCCCATCAAGATGGGGACCCCCTAAATTTTGCTCCATTCTGGTCTTTTGGCTTTGGTTCGCTCTCTCTCTGGTCTCTGGTCCTTCCGGGGATGTCCTGTCGTTTGACCCAGGTTAAAGTATTGGTTAAGTCTGTGTAATTAGGGTTTTCATCCTTCAGGCTTATTAAAGGTCAAACTAAGTTATAAAATTGAAATCCAAGCTCAGTACAGCAGTCAGAAGGCTTCCAGCAGAGTCCCCCTAAATTTTCACTGTATTCCGGCAACTTACTATTTTTAGTAAGTATTCAATTTGGGACTATTTTATTGAGATTTTGGAATTCTGTCAGTTCCACTGCATCCGGGTAACATCAAGCTGCCTACACGTAAATTTTGAGCCAGATCAGACGACTTGCTATTTTTGGCAGTTCAGGCTTCAAGAGCCATTTTCAGGGTTTCCACATGAGCTTTTCAGATGCATGTCTGGAGAATCCTTCTGGGTTTTCCAAAACCTTCGCAGTGATGTAACATGCAAACCAAGACGACCACTTTCAGAGTTCAGCCTTCGGAGGCTATTTTTAGGATTTGCATGCGGTGTTTTTCAACGCATGTCCGGGTATTCCTTCTGGGTTTTTCAAGAGCTTCGCAACGGTGTGACATGCAAGCGGAGAAGATCAAGTTTTAAGGACTTACTATTTTTAGCCAGTGCATGCATGCAGACCAGTTTTCTGGGTTTTTCTGGGTTTTTTGAGATCTCGCGGGCAATATGACATGCAAAACCATCCGGCAGTGGATGAGTCACTTTTTCAGGCAGTTTCTATTTTTAGCAGGTACACTCTGGCAGCCGCCCCCAACACTCCAGTTCAGCAAACAGAACGACATGCAGAAGGAACGAAGTCAAACGGAGACCGTTCGGGATACATACAAGTCAAATTAGGGTTTCCACTTTTATAGGGGGTAAAATCCAAAAATAGCCGAAACGAAGCACCCCACCAATGTTAGCACACTTCAAGGTACCTGCTGGCAAAATTTGAGCGAAATCGGAGAACTTACTATTTTTAGTAAGTCAGGGCACGGCTATAAATAGCAGGTCTGCACCCGAGGTTGGCATCAGAGTGACACTCAAGCTATCAAGATCAAGCGTTGCAACTTTCAGGCAAAACGGAGCTACTGAAGTCAGAAAGTCAAAACTTACTATAAATAGCAGGTGGCTATAAATAGCAGGTCAGGGCAGAGGACTGGCAAAACAAGTTCACAAGGTGAAGAAGATCATATGATGAAATTTTCAGGCAAAACGGAGCCTTAGAGGTTGAAAATCAAGGGACTTGCTAAAAATAGCACAACTTGCTAAAAATAGAATGCAAAAGCAAAGGCAAGGATGAAATCTGAAAATTTTCTAAGTACAAAATTCAAAGTTGAGCAGAGAAAATGCGCCCACCTTGATCAGACTCCAAAAATAAACTAAGGCAGGGAACAAAAGTAGACCCTTCAAAATGCGCCCACCTCAAGTGTAAAAGGCTTACATGTGAAAAACGCCTAAGTGTTTGAATGGAAGCATGGCACATCAAATGAGCCCTCAAGAAGGAGAAAAGGTGAAAATTCTACTAAGGCATTGAAAATAGGAGCTCACCTAGAGAAATGCGCCCTCACCTTGAGAAGGATAATGGAAGCTTTGAAATTCTACTAAGGCATTGAAAATAAAAGCATGGCATGTTAAATGCGCCCTCACCTTGAGAAGGAAAGTGGAAGCTTTGAAAAATGCCTAAGGCATGAAATAAAAGCATGGCATTCTAAATGCGCCCTCACCCCCAAGTCATGTTGAGAAAATTCTAAGTCATCAAAGTGAAAGCTCATGGGTCAAAATGCGCCCACCTTCAAGACATTGAAAATGTTGAAAAAAAGTTCTAAGGCACAAAAATAAAAGCTCACCCCATGAAATGCGCCCTCATCTTGAAGCTCCCCCATCAAAATGCGCCCAAGGAAGATGTTGCCTAACGAAAAGCGGCTAAGGCGTGTAAAATGAAAGTTCACCCTATGAAATGCGCCCTCAAGTCAAAGCTTGGCCTAGTAAATGCGCCCACCTTGCAAGAGTTCAAAAAATTGTCTAAGGCAAAAAAAAAAAAACAAAAGCTCATGTGTCAAAATGCGCCCAAGGGGTCAAGAGGGTGGAAAAACGCCTAAGGCAAAATTGAAAGTTCAACATCTAAAATGCGCCCAAGTTGAAAGCTCATGTATGTAAATGCGCCCAAGGTTATAAAGGTGTTTGAAAATATTCTAAGGCAAAAACAAAAGCACCACCCCTCATTTGCGCCCATGGAGGATTGAAGGCTAAAAACGCCTAAGGCAAAAGTGGGAGTTGACAAGGTTAAATGCGCCCAAGGCGTCAAGAGGGTGGAAAAACGCCTAAGGCAAAATTGAAATTTCAACATCTAAAATGCGCCAAAGGAAGGTGAGGACTTAGAAAAAGTTTCTAAGTGTTGAAAACGAAAGTGCCAAGGTAAGAATGCGCCCTTGAAGGGGTTGATGAAATTAAAAATTCCTAAGGCCTGGAAATTTAAATTTGAATGAGAAAGAAATACGCCCAAGGAGTGAGGATTTAAATTTATTTCTAAGTATGTGGGCGAGGGGTGCAAGAATAAAAAAATACCAAGGGTCAAGTACGCCAAAAGAGAAAATGTTAGAAAATTTTTCTAAGTGAGATAACATTTCACTAGGGAAAAATACGCCCTTGGCATGGAAGGATGATTTGATGAATTTTAAAATTTTCCAGACATTTAAACAGGGTTGGCGACTTGATAAAATATTTTCTAAGTGAAAATCAAATGAACCCGTTTAAAATGCACCCATGAGTTAACAGAGTTTGAAAATTAATTTCCTAAGGGAAATTTTAATATTCTCAGAGGAATTTCGTTTTGCCTAGATTATTTTCCTAACGGAAATTAAATCTCAGAGGATGAATTATTTCAAGCAGGCAAGTGATTTTAAATCGCCCGGAGTTGAAGAGAGAAAATTTAAAATGTCTAAGGCAAATTTTATGAAATCGAGGATTTAAATGACAAACATTTTAAAAGTTGAAAATAAATTTACAACTCCCACGAAATTTTTCGAGTTGAATTTATTTAAACGCTGCGAGATTTTAAAATGGAATTTTAAATCAAGTCAAGTGATTTTTTTTCTCGCGAGTTGTTTAAATCACCAAGAGTTAACTGGCAGACTAAGAGGAAGAATTCGAATTTTTACAAGGAAGGAATCATTATTAATGACAACTGCCATAATGACCGGCTGACGACTAGCCCACTACTGCGCTTGAATTAGAAGATTCCGAATGAAGAGAGTGGAAAATTGATGAAGGTGCTAAAAATAGTCCCAACACTACTTAGCAGGATTCTCCGAGAAGAGTTATTTAAACAATCTCTTCTCTCATTTCTTCTCACTTTTTTTGAAGTTGAAGTTGCTGAAGAAGTTCTTGAAATATTTTCGAAGTTGTTGAGGAGAGAATTTCTTTGAAAGTTTATTTTATTTCGGAGTGTTGAGTTGCTGAAAGTGCGAAGTTGCTGAAGAAACTTCTATTTGCCGAAGAGCTGAGAGCTTGTTGCTGCAATTTTGAAGATTGAAGTTGTTTTCCGGAGCTGCTGGAGGTTTATTTTCAAAAGTACTGCAAAGTGCTTGCTGCAGATTTTACTTATTCGGGCTGCTAGAAGTTGAAAGTTGCTGAGGTTGGCGAAGTCGAGACAAAGGATTTAATTCATTTTGTGCTGAGAAAGTATCCACATTGCTGAAAGTTGGTAGTTGGCTGCAAATTTCTTCGCCAGTCGGAAGTGCAGTCGTTGAAAGCTTCTTTATAAGCTTGAAATTTTTTATACAGTACGAGGTTTGGAGTTAGTAATTTATGCTGAGAGTTTTTATTTTCAAAAAGCTAACTCCACGTTCGCAGCCGTCTCGGAGGTTACTTCATTTTATTTAAAAAATCTGCAGCCTAGCTTATTGCTATTCTATTTTATTTTGCAGATGGCCGGAGCAAAGGATGTTCGCAGGCAGAGCTGCAAACACTGAAGCAGGCAAGGCTAGCTCATCCCGGCAGGCAATGATTAAAAGGCTCGCTAAGCCATTTCTCCCAAAATCAGCAATAGTTTCAAAGTTGGCGGGATTAAATGACACCAACCTTGGTTCATTTAATCTAAATGCACTCAAATCAAGGATGTTCGGGCTAGGGGGCCATCAACCATCAGTCACGGCACATAATATAATGAAGAGTGGAATCTACGCAGCTGCTAGTTTTCCGCCAGCAATTCAGTGTCCGGAGCTAATTATGGAGTGCGCCAATCACTACAAGCCAGAACGTAGGACGATTGTCTCTCCGGATGGTAAACTGCTCGCCAACTTCACACCGGATGCCATCGGAGAGGCATTTGGGATTTCAACTGCTGAGGAGATGTTATACAGGACAAACAAAGAGGGCAGATAAGATGTACTCTTCCTCTTTCGAAAGAGTCACTGCAGTCATCAACAGAGTTTGGATGCAGAAGCCGAGGCCACCCCGCACTAAGCTCCCAAAGCAGATAATTGCCGAGGACGTGAAACAAGAATACTGTGATTTGATAATGATGCTGAGCCGGGTAAATGGGAGTGCACAGGCTTACATTTTCGAGCCTTGGATGTTCTACTTCATCGAGATCATCTTGGAAGGAAAGGAGTGTGTCGATTGGGCTAGGATGATTAGCAACCACATCGATGAGCAATTCAGGAGCCTGAAGGTGACGAAGACTTTCTACATGAGCTCATATGTAATTTACATGTTGGCCAGAATGACTAAGTACAGAGGGATTTCGTACAAGGAGCCAATCGGCTGTGCCCCTGGTCAATTCAAAATCCATGAAGCCTGCACACAGCTACATTTAGCTAACATTGCCAACTATAAACGGGCAAATGATGCATTCACAATGCACATTGCGAGGACACTTCAGCAGAGGACGCAGCAGAGAATATCTAAAGAAGCACAGACATTGATTGAGGAATATGGGTATTGGCTCATCCAATTCCCGAAATTCACATATATTAGGCTGCAAGGGGTTCACTTCGTATCCGTATCGGTTACCACGATACCCCACTGATCACATAGTAATGCTTGAGGTATCTAGGCAATTGATTGCCTACGATAAGATTCAGAAAAGGAAAAAGAAGGGTGGACTTGATTTCCCTATCACCATGGGAAATTCCATTGAGGTGTGTCCCTCTTTGCAGGCAGCCCGAGAGGCAGAGGACGAGCTGCAATCTTATCATTTGTCATATCACACAGGCAGGCAGGATTTCGATCCTTACAGGAACATCCGGATGATACAGAACGTTGAATACCGGCACAGAGCTCATCTGGAGGACTTTTGGGCAAATGCAGTGGATGAGGCTGAGATAAGAAGAAGGATGTTTTCCAGACTTCCTCTCAAGTTGATTAGAGAATGTGAGATTATTCCAGTTCCCGACCAGGTGGAGGAGGATGTCAACGTCATGCAACCCGACTATGGTTCAGTTAGGGATACTCCTGTCCCACCACCTGATTGGTCCGAGCCAGAGATCATGGACTTGGACACTCTTTCTATCCCGGTGATGACTTTTACCAGGACTTGGGTCGACAGACATGTATGCAGACTCAAGAGCAAGTCGATCGCCCTTACTTATAGCTTGATGGGTAACCCAAGACCGTTATCGGTAAAAAGGGGGGAACAAATTGCTCAGACATCGAGGGCACAAGTGGAAGTGCCAACCCAACCGATACCGTTGAGGATAGAACAAGCATCACCCGTGCACTCACAAACTCAGTCTTCGAGTTTGAGAGTGGTTTCATTATTTGCCGATCAGAGGGCAGGATTAGAGGAAGAGCGGGGACTTGAGGAGGTAGATCAGCCCAACGCCCGGGAATTAGCTAGTGTCAGTCTATCCAGGGGCGGCCACCAAGAGGAGGAAGAGGAAACAATGGCCGACACCCATTTTCGGCAGATGTTGGACACGGCTTTGGAAGAAGAAGAAAACACGGAACAGGGGACCCAAGGGTCGGGAGATACCCAGCTTATAGAGGAGGATGAGCCTGAGCAGACCAGTGCAAGAACAGAGGAAGTGCACGAGATGGAGGCAACAGAAGAACAACCCCTTGTTGTTTGTAATCCACAGCAAACAGTGCCTGATTGGCTTTCCGACAGAATGAGGAGAGAACCCGAGGATGATATGGATCCGGCCATTGAGATGGAGGAGTTCCTTAGGAGGATCAGTGCGCCACCAGAGAAGAAAAGGGCCCGAAAGTTTTCAAAGATCTCGACCGACGAATCAGGCTCTCGCACGCTTCAGGTGGCTATTCCGAAGGAAGATTGTGATCGAACCAAGGAGAGGGCTGAAAATTATGTGATCACCACAGTAGAGTTGGGTCGTCCTACGGGAGCCCAAGTTATCGAGGAGTTCGATAACTCCTATCAGGCATTGAAGGATCAGTTGCTCCGCACGGAGGGGAAGTATAAGAAATTGAAGGAGCACAAAACCTTGATAGGATATATGCAGAATCTAGCACGTCCAGGTGAACCAGCAGACCCAGCAGTGGAACGTCCATCGGAGCTTCCGAATGAGTCAATTGTTGCCTTAGAGGATTTGAAGAAAATGGAAACGGAGGCGGACAAGTGGGTTAGCCGTGTTCATGCTGAGACAGGGAAATTCATGGAGGACCTTGCCGATGCTTATCGACAGGCCTCAAATATTTTGGCACGGATGGATATAGTAGATCAGGCCTGGGGTGATACTCGCATCTATCAAACGAAGACTGTACTTCGTTTGGGGGCTTTGATGCATGTACCTCTAGAAACCTTAGTGGATGGAGGTGTAATTCAGAGAGGTGATAGGTACGATTTCACCAGTTGGTACTCCTCGGTGGTCACAGGCCGTGGATTTCACGACGCAGCAAGGGCAGATTCAGCTAAAGTGAAGAAGGCAATGGGCAACATCTTGGGGGGAGTCCTCAATACATTAGAAGCCATATTTGCTAGAAAGTTGGTCCCAGAGGAGATAACTGCTGATGGTTTGAAGGGTAGACTGCCTCCATTCTTCTCAGCTGCGAGGTCACTTGTCCTGGATGACTTTGAGAATGTCTCCACGTTCTCTAGTATAATTCAGCATACCCAGGACGCCTTAGTGACATGGAAGAAATCCTGCATCAGACACGGACAGACGGTAGCAGTCTTGGAGTTCCAGCTCAACCATATTCCACCGATCTCTACACAGGAGGTTGAAGCAGTATTGGCCGGTTGATCGAGTTTGCTATCGGGAGAAGGCCAGTGGGAACGCGCTGCTTGATGAGGATCTTCTTGATGATGGTAGTGGGCATTAATTGCTCATTATGATTCCTGCAGGGGAGTGGAGAATATTCTGTGCATTCATTGCCCACTCCTCTCTGTGGCGGTTTTTAGGGCAGAAACCCTAATCAGGGCATAGGTGGCTCGATCTGAGCCCTTCATTGTAATTCGATCTAAACCGTCCACTGAATTGGACTTATTATAAAAGGGGCATCCCCCCTCATTTGTAAATAATTAGATAGAGATTAGAATTGGAATTGGATCAGAGCTAGAGAGTAGAAGGCATATAGCATTTAGCTTAGAAGTTAGCTTTAGATTGAGGAGGGAAGAAAACTTTCCTTTGAAAGTTTTGTAAAAGGTTGTTGTGAACACTTTTCATAATACAAAGAGTTTCATTGCTTGGTGATTTCTTCTTTGTTATGAGTAGCTAGCAAGGCCATTTCGTCTTTCCAATTCAAGGTAGATAGAGTAAAATAGATTTTTATTTCATGCAAGTAGTTGTTAGCTGTGGAGTGTGGCGTTGTGATTTGAGCATATCTTCTTTCATCCATACCACTAGCGGGCTTATTGATGGTAAGTTCGCCTTGCGTGGTCAACTGGAGTATCAGCACTTAACTTCGATTGTGGTTCATATGTTTGTATGCATCGTATTGACGGTATGAACATGTTGCGTCATAGTTTGAACACTTTCCTCATCCTTTGAAGATTGCACCAACTTTGTCGGCGTTGTTCGAAAGGAGACAAAGCAAAGTTTGGTTTGAAAATTGTTTAAGTCGATCCTCGTCCTCCACCCTTTAGAAGTAGATTTGTAGAATCCCTATCCCTATCCCCTTTAAATTCTGCATTTTCCGAGTCAGTCTAGATACCAGAACAATATTGCCAAATCATTCATGTCCTAATTGCTTCACAGAATCGAACAACTACGTAAGTCCCCTTGAAATAACCAGGAAAACACATCAACCAACTGAGTCTATTCGCGATAAAAGGAACCTTGGAGTCGAACACATGAACTTTCAAGCAATCTTAGCATGTGGGACACTTTGATCAAGAGAGAATAGAGTGACCGTTGGACAACTTTATTCTGTGCTGGCGCTATCATAAAAAACACGTCAACACCTCCAAACAATGATAAATCTTTATATTATGAGAGTGTTCACAACAACTTCTTACAAAGTCCTCAATGGGAAAACTTCCTTTCCTCCTCAATCTAAGCTAACTTCTAAGCTAAATGCTATATGCCTTCTATTCTCTAGCTCAACTCTATCTCTGATTCAAATCTAGTTCTAATGAATTACAAATGAGGGGGGATACCCCTTTTATAATAAACCCAGTCCAGTGGACGGTTCAGATCTGATTACAATAAAGGGCTCAGATTGAGCCACCCATGCCCTAATTAGGGTTTATGCACTAAAAACCGCCATTGAGAGGAGTGGGGCAATGAATGTGCAGAATATTCTCCACTCCTCTGCAGGCCCACTACCTGCAATCAATGCACATCGTCCTCCTGCAGCAGATCGTCGCCCAGAAGAGCGTTTCCTTTCTCCTTCTCGCTGGCTGCAAATCTGGTGAACCTGGCTAATACTTCCTCAACTTCCTGATCGGAGATAGGAGGAATGTGATCCAACTGAAACTCTAATACTGCAACTGTTTGCCCATGCCGGGCACATGATTTCTTCCAGGCAACAAGGGCATCCTGGGTGTTCTGTATGATACTAGAGAATGTGGCAGTGTTCTCGAAATCATCCTGAGTGAAGGTTTTCACCTCAGAGAAGAATGGCGTCAATCTGTCCTTTAGTCCATCTGCAGTTATCTCTTCAGAAGTCAACCTCCTGGCAAAGATTGCCTCGAATGTGTTGAGAACTCCATCCAAGATGTTCGTCATGGCCTTCCTGACCCTGACCGAATCTGCTTGTGATGCATCATAGAATCCCCGGCCTGTGACTACTAAAGAATACCATCTGGCAAAGTCGTATCTATCTCCCTGTTGGATAACACCTCCCTCAACCAAAGTGTGTTGAGGTATGCTCATCAAAGCCCCTAGACGGAGAACAACTCTCGTCTGATAGATGCGAGCCTCACCCCAAGCATGGTTAACTGCCTCCACTCTAGCCATAATATCGGAAGCTTGCCCATAGGCATGTGCAAGATCTTCCATAAACTTTCTTGTCTCTGTACGCACACTGGCAACCCACGTGTCTGCCTATTGTGCCATTCTCCTTAAATATTCTAATCCACTGATTGACTCCCTGGAAAACTCAGTTGGGAGCTCGATTGCAGGATTTTCTTGCCCACAAGGACGGGACAAGTGTTGCACGTAGCCAATCAATGTCCGATGCTCTACCTTCAACCTTTTGTACTTGCCCTCAACATGGGACAATCTGTCCTTGAGTGCCCGATAGGAATTATCGCACTCCTCTACCACCTGTGCCCCAGTAGAGCGGCCTAGTTCCATGGTTGTCACAATATAGTTCTCAGGAACGGCCTTGTCTCTATCACATTCCTCCCGGAATTGCCATATGCAAGGTTCGGGATCCATCCTCATCCGTGGATATTCTGGAAAACTTCCTAGCCTTCTTCTTCATGGGAGGTGCATTGATCCTTTGTAGCAATTCCTCCATCTCGACTGCAGGATCAGTCTCATCCACAGGATCACGCCTCATCCTATCCCTCAGCCAATCTGGCACCTCCTGTCGTGTGTCTGCTACGATGAAAGGCTGCTCTACCTCGGCCTCTACTTCATGGCCCTCGTTCTGACGAGGCTCATCATCATCTATGGGCTCAGTGTCTCCTGAGCTTTGGGCATCTCGATCAGAAGCAACATCATCCTCGAGAGCTACCTCAATCTCATGCTGAAACTGAGTATCTGTGGCAGTGCCTTCATCGGTCTCCTGCCGGTTCTCCTGTTGATTATCCTCTCGGAGCACGTTGATGCTCTGGCCCACGGACTCCCTACGAAGTGGCTGGCTCTCTATTTGTACTGCCTGTTCCGCCTGTTCTGCCTGCAACCTCTCCCTCTGATCAGCAAATAGGGACACTTCCTGTATGCTCGGAGAATGTGTTCGAACCGGCATGTGCAAGGATTCCTCAACTATCACAGGCTCTGGTCGAACTGGCTCTTTTCCCCTAGGCTCTGGAGTTGGATTACTCCGTCTCCTCGGATCAGTTGTTTGCAATCTGCTGTCTCCTATCAAATTGTAGGTAAGGGGAATTGACCTTCCCTTTAGTCGGCTGACATGTCTCTCTATCCAACTCCGTGTAAATGTCAGGACTGGGATACAAAGTGTATCCAAGTCGGTGATCTCTGGCTCTGACCAATCTGGGAGTGGCAAGGGCGTGTTCCTTACTGTGTCATAATCGGCCTGTACAACGTTTATGTCCTCCTCAATCTGATCTTGCACAAGAATAATCTCGCACTCTCTGATCATTGCCAATGGTATCCGGGAAAACATCCTCTTTCTGACTTCGACCTCATCTACTGCACTTGCCCAAAAATCTTCTATTTGTGCCTTGTGCCTAAACTCCTCTGTCAATACCCACCTGATATTTCTATGAGGATCGTAGTAGTGTCTGCTGGAATGGTAAGAAAGCTGAAAGAACTGGAGCTCCGCCTCTGCCTCCCTTGCTGCCTGCAGTGATGGGCATACTTCGTCTGAATTTCCCATAGCAATCGGGAACCCAAGTCCGCCCTTCTTCCTCTTCTTTTGAATCTTATCGTAGGCAATTAGTTGCCTAGAAACTTCCAGCATCACTACCCTGTTCGTGGGATATCGGGGCAACCTGTATGGGTAGGAAGAGAATCCCTGCAGCCTTATGTAAGTGAATTTTGGGAATTGGATAAACCAACATCCAAATTTCTCAATCATTTCTTGCGCCTCCCTCGATATTCTGTGATGGGTCCTTTGCTGCAAGGTCCTTGTGATGTGCATAGTAAAGGCATCGTTGACTCTTTTGTAATTAGTAGTGCTTGTCAAATGCAACTGCGGACAAGCCTCGAATATTTGAATTGCTGAGAACCGCAACCGATTGGTTCTTTGTAAGAGATCCCCCTGTATCTTGTCATGCGAGCCAGCATATAGACGAGGTAAGAGCCCATATAAAATGTTTTAGTCTTCCTCACATTGCGGAGCTGCTCATGTAGACCATCACTGATTAACAATGCCCAATCCATGAAATCCTTGCCCTCCAGTACCAAGTTGATAAAGTAAAACATCCAAGGTTCGAAGACGAACGCTTGGGGACACCCTCCAACTCTACTCAACATCATAATCAGGTCGCCAAACTCTTGCTTCAAGTCTTCGGAAATTATTTGTTTGGGCAACTTCGTACGAGTTGGTTTGGGCTTGATCATCCACCTAGTGTTTATTACATCAGCACACCGGTCCGTTGTAGATGAATACATTCTGTCAGCCCTGTCCTTCGTTTTGTAAATCATTTTCTTGTGGGCGGGGATCCTGAATGCCTCTCCGATTACTTGTGGTGTCAGGTTAGCCAGCACCTTGCCATCTGGCGCAACGATTGTCCTCTGCTCCGAATCGTAGTGGTGAGAGCATTCCATAATGAGCTCCGGGCACCGGATAACTGGTGGAAAATTTGCAGCTGCATATAACCCACTTCTGACGATACTATGTGAAGTCACTAATGGGCGATGGCTTCCAGTCCCCATTATCCTTCTTTTGAATGCCTCCAGGTTAAACGAGCCCAGGTTCGTGTCTGCCAGCCTGCCCAACTTTGATGTGAATTTTGATTCTGGCAGGAAAGACTTGCTTAATTTTTTGATTAATGCCTGTCTGGACTCAACGTGGACGTTCTTGCCTGCAGCTCTTCTGCTTGACTCGGCCATTCTGCAAAAAGGGTAAGATAGTTAGCAAACAAGATTTCATAACAATAAAATATCACTTTTGAGGGTGCCAGCAGATTTTTTTAAAAAAAAAGGCTGCAACACTTTGCCACTTTCAGCTGCAAACCTCAATTGCACCTGTTTACTTCAAGGTTTTCTTAGAAGTTTCTCTACTTGCAGCAACACAATGTCAGATGCTGGGAAATGTTTGCCTGCAGCTATTTGCCCTCAACAAATTTGAAACTTCTCCTTTTAAGTTCGCACTTCCCTTTCTGACTTTGCACTTTCAGCAACTCAATTTCTTTTCTTAAATTCGTACTTCAGCCTCCAGCAACTTGAGACCTCTCTTTGCAACTTCGCACTTCTCCAGTAGTTCAAGAAGCTTCTATGTCTATAGACTCCTACTTCAACAAGTCAACTTGAGACTCCAGAAGTTTGCACTTCAGCAATTGAGAAGCTTCTTCTCAAATCGTACCTTTCAGCAAATCCACACCTTCACTCAAATTCAAAAAATTTCAGCCACTTCAAACTTCTTTCTCAAATTCGCACTTCAGCCTCAGAGAATGTTTTGCACTTAGCAATCTGTGAGAAGAATGAAAAGGATTCAAAATCTTATAGCCAGGTCGAAATCCAGTAGAGGCTATACTTAGTGTATTTTCGAATTCCATTTTCCCTCTCTTTTCCAGTCGCAACACTTGTCATCCGGAGCATCAGAATCTTGAGCTTCTAGAATTTCGAAATTCCATCACTCTTGCACAGGCCCGCTTCATCATATTTGCTTCTTTAAAATATTAAACCAATCACCCCTTCGAACAATTTTACTTTATCCGGCTAAGTCATTTGATTTCATGCTGTAAAATCATTTGAGTCATCCAGTTCAATTCTTGAGCTAAAACATCCTTCGAGAAGAGATATTCATCTCTTTTGCCTTAGAGAAATTTTAAACTTGTCTTAGGAAATTCATCAAAACAGGCACCGAGTAAAATTCTCTATCAAAACGACACAAGCGAGGTGTGGAGTAAGTTCAAATCATCTCTGAATTGCGAACGTTCAATACCCAGAAGAAAATTCCCTTCAGAACTTATAGTTTTCATGTGTATCCGGATGAAGGGGTACGTTTAATTTTTATTATTTAAAATGATAAAAAGGCTAATGTTTATTTATTTTTTCTTCCAGATGTCTTTCACTCCTGCAATTTCGATCTTCTCGGCCTTGGCAAACTATCTTGATTTTTTCTAAAGAATTTTCCTCTGAAGATTTTTTTTTTTTTTTTTGCGTACCTCTGGCAACTGGCATCATCCTCTAGGCGTCTTCTTTATTTTCCCTTAAGAAAAAGCCTTAGGAATATTTTATTAAATTAACTCACCTTTGTAGCCTTGGGCGCAAATCTCATGTAGCGGAGGAAATCTTACCTTAAGAGTGCACTTCACACCTCATGATTCCATTTAAATTTAAATCCCTTAGGCCTTCCCACGTCTAGGCCCTTTTTATCACATTTTTCACAAACAAGGGCGCATTTTGCCTATTGTGAAGGAAATTTCACATTTTAGCGCACTTCACTTTTGCCTTACCCATGTTTTTCTCGAGTGGCCACCTTGGGCGCATTTTCCATAGTAAAGAGGAGAAGAATAAAATAAAATTACGCCCCTCTTAGTATTATTCCCTTCTAGGCATGTTTCACAAGGCGACCCTTCATATCCTTCTAGCGCATCCCTCAAGTGTAGCTTCCACCTTCACCTTTTTACCTTTCAACTTTACCTTTTACTTGGGGCGCAAATGCCATGAAGAACTCTCACGCCTAGGGTGACTCTTCACCTCCTTTAGGCGCATATAGGCCAAGCAACTTCCATTTCCCAAGCGCATTTGCTAATGCTAGGACGGAAAACCCACGCCTTTCAAGTGTCTTTCACCTCCTTTAGGCACATATAAGGGGGTAGACTTCTATTTCAACCTTGAGCGCTTTCCTCTTCACCCCACGCCTAGCTAGTGGCTCTTCAGCTTCCTTGGGCGCATTTTGCCTTGTAGACTTCCATCTTAGGCGCATTTCATGGTGGTCAAGGAAAACCCACGCCTTTCAAGTGTCTTTTCACCTCCTTTAGGCGCATTTGCTATGTGGTCAAGGAATTCCGCCCTCTTTGAGTGGCTCTTCAGCTTCCTTGGGCGCATTTGCCAGTGCTAGGAGGAAACTTCTTTGCCTTAGTGAATTTTTTGATGTGTTTTCGGTGACCCTTCAGCTTCTTTAGGCGCATTTTGCCTTGTAGACTTCCATCTTAGGCTCATTTGAGGATGCCTCAGGGAATTTTGATGCCTTGGGGAAATTTCGATGCATTTTTGGTGACCTTTCACCTTCCCTGGGCACATATAGCCCTTGCTCAAGGAAATCTCACACTTAGAAAATTTTGAAGCTTTCATTCCTCCGGGGCGCATATGAAGGTGTTTGCCTGTCAGTTATGTTTGTAAAATTTCCAACGCCCTTTATGCCCTAGCCTGGCTTTCTATTTTTAGCAAATTCGGAGAAATTAGGGTTTCATTGATTTTCACCCTGTTCTGAACTGGAACTGGCGTGGTTGTGCCTCCATCGGGTGCTGTCATCCTATTCATATCTTATCTGGCGCAATACGTGCTATTTTTAGCAAACCCCAAATTGACCAATTTTGTATCTCTGTTTGCTTTGAAATTTGTTCCACTTGTACTCGATGCTGAAAGAGACTCATTCACACATTTTTCCTGACGAGGACGTGCTATTTTTAGCCATGAGGTGACTTGCTAAAAATAGTAAGTATTCAGATCGTGTTCAAATTTTACCGGCCGGTAGCCTGAAGGATGCTGATTCCGGTGGCGTGCTTCGCTCTGTCATTTCTGCATTTTGCTTCATCTATTTTTAGATGTGGCAGGGGAAACCCTAATCTGATCTGCATGTGCTCCGATTTGTTCCTGGCTGTCCTTGATCGTGCCTACCGATTGCTGGACTGGAGTGGTGGGTAGTTGCTGGGATGATACTACTATTTATAGTAAGTGTCTGGAAAATGGTTACCCGGATGTCGGGCAAGTTTGCATGTCACAGTGCCGTGGGATCTCAAAAAACCCAGAAAATTGGTCAAAGTTTTGGCACCTGGCTAAAAATAGTAAGTCCTTGAAAACTGACCCGATCCATCTGCATGTCATATCATTGCGAAGGCCTCGCAAAACCCACATGGAATATCGAACATGCACTGAAAATTCATGCATGCAAACCCTAAAAATAGCCTCGGGAGGCTGAACTCTGAAAGTCACCATCTCGGTTTGCATGTAACATCATGAAGGTCTTCGAAAACCCAGATCAATTCCCCATCACTCATAAGAATAGCTCGTTTAAATCTCGAGAAAAGCTCAAGGCTTAACTGCTAAAAATAGCCAGTTGTCGGAATCCATTCAAATTTCGCGTGTGGCATTCTGAAGCTGCCTGATTGTGGTGGAACTGACAGAATTCCAAAATCTCGATAAAATAGTCCCCAAATTGAATACTTACTAAAAATAGTAAGTTGTCGGAATACAGTGAAAATTAGTGGGACCCTGTTGGAAGTCTTCTGACTGCTGCACTAAGCTCGAATTTCAATTTTATAACTCAGTTTGACCTTTAATAAGCCTGACTGATGAAAACCCTAATTTCACAGACTTGAACAATACTTCAACCCAGGTCAAACGACGGGACATCCCCGGAAGGACTAAGATAGAGAGAGAGACGCACTAACCAAAGCCAAAAGACCAAAATGGAGCAAAAATTAGGGGGTCCCCATCTAATGGGGTGATGTGTGAAAAGGTCACAACAAGTCCCCTAGATGTCTTGAGGACACGCCAGCATCCTCGAAGTCCCCCCCAAGTCCCCAAATCTCCAAGACGTCTCCATCTAGGAAACGTGGGGTTTTTTGGGGGCGACGCATCCCCGTGGAACACTAGTATTCTTCCTCTTCACTACTTTCACTCTCGACCTATGGACATTTTAGAGTATACTTAACTTTGTGTTTGTCGGATCCTTTCTTGAGCTTTCTCACAAAGTCAGCTTCTTCTTCATCACTTGAAATTTCACTTGATTTGTAACCTTTGTTCTTTATCTTCTTGGATGCTTTGAAAGCGGCTTTCCATTTTAATGGCTTATCCTTGTCTGTCCTCATTTCATATGCCATGGGGATCCCATGCAAGTCATCCATCTTCAAGGTGTCTAGATCCTTCATTTCCTTGATGGCGGAATTTTTTTTGCATTAAATCTAATGGGAAGTGATCTTAAAACTTTTTGCACAATTGTGGATTCTTCCATCTTTTCCCAAGTCCTCTAATGGTATTTACAATCTCATCCACGTGGAGGAATAATCTGCAATTTCTTCTTCATCTTTTATTTTCAAGATTTCAAATTGTCTCCTATGTGTTTGTAGCTTGGCTTTCTTGATTTTGTCATCTCCATAGATATTCTTCAACTTATCCCACATGTTTGTTGTGACCTTTTCACACATCACCCCATCCAAGATGGGGACCCCCTAATTTTTGCTCCATTCTGGTCTTTTGGCTTTGCGTCTCTCTCTCTCTGGTCTTTTTGTCCTTTCGGGGATGTCCCGTCGTTTGGCCTAGGTCGAAATATTGGTTAAGTCTATGAAATTAGGGTTTTCATCCTTCAGGCTTATTAAAGGTCAAACTAAGTTATCAAATTGAAATCTGAGCTTAGTATTGCAGTTAGAAAGCTTCAGGCGGAGTCCCACTGAATTTTCACTGAGTTCTGATAACTTACTATTTTTAGTAAGTACTCAATCTGGAACCATTTCATAAAGATTTTGGAATTCTATCAGTTCCATCACATTCAGGGTACCTCCAAGTACTTGCACGCAAAATTTGGCCAGGATCAGACAACTTGCTATTTTTAGCAGTTCAGGCTTCAGGAGCCATTTTCAGGATTTTCACATGTGCTTTTTAAATGTATGTTTGGAGAATGTTTTTGGGTTTTTCAAGACCTTCGCAGTGACGTAACATGCAAACCAAGGTGATGACTTTTAACGGTTCAGTCAGAGGCTATTTTTAGGGTTTGCATGGTGAGTTTTTTAATGCATGTCTGGATATTCCTCATGGGTTTTTCGAGAGCTTCGCAACGATATGACATTCGAGCGGAGGGAATCAATTTTCAAGGACTTAGTATTTTTAGCCAATGCATGCATGCAAACCAGTTTTCTGGATTTTTCTGGGTTTTCCGAGATCCCCTGGGCAATATGACATGCAAATTCATCCGATAGTGAATTGGTCACTTTTATAGGCAGTTTCTATTTTTAGCAGGTACACTCTAGTAGTTGCTCGACACTTCAGTTAGCAATCAGACTGACATGCAGCAAAAACAAAATCAAACAAGGGTCGTTCAAGGCACATGCAAGTCAAAATTAGGGTTTCCACTTCTATAGGGGGCGAAACTTAGAAATTGTCAAAGTGAAGTACCCCATCAAGATTGGTATCATTCAGGCAACTTGCTGGCAAAATTTGAACAAAATCAGAGAACTTTCTATTTTTAGTAAGTCATTTCATGGCTATAAATAGCAGGTATGTGCCAGAGGTAGGTATGAACAGGGCACTTGAGTCATCAGGATCACGCTTGGCAAGTTTCAGGTCAAATAGGGCCGCAAAAGTCAAGGAAATCAGGAGCTTACTAAAAATAGCAAGTGGCTATAAATAGCAGGCCAACATGAGGGGCAGTCAAAAACAGATTCACCAAGCGAAGAAGATTATATGGTGAAAATTTCATGACAAACGAAGCTGTAGGTCAGAGAAGCAAGGACTTGCAAAAAATAGAATGTGAAAGCAAGGGCACGCAGAAGGCATGAAAATATTTACTAAGTATGGCAAAACAAAGGCTCATACCCTTGAAGGCGCCCAGCTAAGAAGAGAAAATTTCTAAGGAAAAAGTGAAAGCTCCACCATGGAAATGCGCCCACCTTGATGAGTCTTCAAAAATATTCTAAGGTTGTGATAATGAAAGTGGACCCTCCAAAATGCGCCCACCTTGTGATGACCACTTGGAAAATTTCTAAGTGTCCAAAACAAAAGTTGCTATAGCTAAATGCACCCATGATGAAAATAGAAGTCGACCTTCTAAAGTGCGCCCAAGTCAAGAGGTAGGGTCTTCAAAATTTACCTAAGTCAGAATAAAAGAAAGGGGTAAGGAATGCGCCCAAGGTAAGTTGAAAGCCTTGAAAAATCCTAAGGCATTGAAAATAGGAGCTCAACACATAAAATGCGCCCACTTTGAGTGAGGATGTTGAAAATAAATTAAGGGCATGGAAAATGAAAGTGAGCTCGCCTAGCAAAATGCGCCCTCACCTTGGAGATAATATTAAAGGTGGTTGGAAATTTCCCAAGGCAAAAACAAAAGCATGGCACTCAAAATGCACCCAAATCAAGTTGGGAAGATGTGAAAATATACTAAGGCACAAATGAGAGCTCAGCTAGAAAAATGCGCCCACCTTGCAAAAGGAAGTCTACAAAAAGAAATGCCTAAGTATGAAAACAAAAGCACCCTATAAGAAATGCGCCCACTTCATGAAATTAAAAGCATGCTAGTCAGAATGCACCCAAGCAAGAAAAGAAACGTTGAAGAAATTTCTAAGTGTTGAGACTCAAAGCCATAGTAACGAGACTCGGACTCAGCTCGGAATCGGCTAGGGCAACTCGACTCGAGACTCGGGGACTCAGGACTCGGACTCGGCGTAGACTCGGAAAAATGAAAAATAGTTGAAAAAACCCTAGAAATTTAGAGATTTTTAAGGATTTAAAACTTGTTTCAAGCACCCTTTATTGAATACAATACAAATAAAAGAATATTTGATCACATACACAAGTATACAACGATCACATCAGTATAAAGTACACAAATTGTAGTTGCGCCACTGAAGGAAATAGCATACTTAGATATATAAAATTAGTAAAATGTATACAAAACTCATGGAATATGAAATCCATAACATCAAATGTTCCATACAAATACGAAATATCAAAACAATAGCTATAAGTCTATGACTCTATGGCATAGTGGAACCAACATCCTTCCTACGAAGGCATCTAAGGATCCTGGATGATGAAAAGTTACTTACATAAGTATTGTAAAATGAAAAGTTTTAAGTTTTTAACTTTAAATTTGAATTCGATAATGAGATACATCTAGATTCTAAAATAATACAATTTAAATATAAATTTTAGAACAATTAAACGGAAAAGAATTACCTGGCTACATGGAAGGGAATGGTGCAGTAGTACCAAAAGTCTACAATTGTCTTTTTTGTTGCATCATGTGCATCCTTGTTCCAACCCATGCTCTCAAGCGACGATTGAGAACTAGGAGTAGTGCGTGGTACAATATATGAGCCCATGACATCAAATGTTCCAAACAAATATGAAATATCAAAACAATAACTACAAGTCTATGGCTCAAAGGAGTTTGCATCCTTCCTACAAAGGCATCTAAGGTGGGTCGTAGATGATGTAGCTATTGCAGCCATAGTCTCTGCTTGTGACTCCATGCCACCCTCACCAACATTAGTTTTGGATGTGTTTGCTCATGCTTTAGCCTCCTCCTCTGCCATGGCTATAGCCTCAACCTCTCTATCTACCCAGTCAACCCAATCAAGGTCCTCATCACTAGCACAAGTATACATCGATCATATAAGTATAACTATAAACACAAATTGTAGCTGAGTTGCTCAAGAAAATAACACACTTAGATATATAGTCAAAGACTCAAATGTATACAAAACTCATGGAATATGAAATCCATGACATCAAATGTTCCAAACAAATATGACAATAGCACACTTAGATATATAGTCAAAGATTCAAATGTATACAAAACTCATGGAATATGAAATCTATGACATATCAAAAGATTCAAAACAATAATTAGAAGTCTATGGCTCAAAAGAGCCTGCATCTTTCCTATGAATGTGTCTAAGATAGGTCCTGGATGATGTAGTAGCCATAATCTCAAGTATCAGGGAAATTGCCCTGATGGGGTTGAGAGGTAGTGCCCTTTGTGGGGGTTTAGGCGCAGTGCCTCTAGTGGGGTCAAGGGTCAACACCCCTCGTGGGGGTTTGGGGGCAGTTCCCCCAATGGGGTCAAGGGGAAACACCCCTTGCGGGGATCTGGGAGCAATGCCCCTAGTGGAGTCAAGGGGCAACGCCCCTTGTGAGGGTCTGGGGGCAGCATCCCCAACGGGGTCAAGGGGCAATGCCCCTTGCAAGGGTCTGGGGGCAGTGCCCCTAGTGGGGTCAAGGGGTGGCGCCCCTTGTGGGGGGTCTGGGGGCAGCTCCCCAAGCGGAGTCGAGGGGTAGCGCCCTCTCCAATATGCACCCAGCCACAATGAGTTGATCAAAAGCTTCTAAGGAAAGTAAACAGGGGCCCAAGGTAGTAAATGCGCCCATCATGTGAAGGGACTAACACATGAAAAATGCCCAAGGCATTGGAAATGGAACTAGCACATAAGAAAGGCGACCAAGGTTGCTGAAAGCTTAAAAACGTCTAAAGGCAAAGTATAGGCATGGGAGTTCAAATGCGCTTGAGCAAGATGATGAAGGTGTTTGAAGTTTCCTCTAAGGCATGGAGATTTGAAAGGCACCTAGGTGAAATACGCCAAAGGAAGAGGATTCAAATTTAATTCTAAGTATGTGAGGTGAACGCGTGAGAAAATAAAATATCAGAGGGGAAAATGTTCTAGAAATTTTTCTAAGTGAAATAAATATTTCACTAGATGGAAATATGCCCTTGATGTGGATGAATTCCAAATTTTTCAAAGACATTTAAATGGAGTTGGAAACTTGATGAAATATTTTTCAAAAGGGAAACTAAAAATGAATATTTTCCATGGGTCAAGAGGAAAATTAAATGAACCTCTTTAAAATACACCATGGGTCAAGAAATTTTAAATTTATTTTCCTAAGGGAGATTTTGATATTTTCAGAGGGAAAATTATTTTGCCTAGATTATTTTCCTAAGGGAAATTAAATTTCGAGGGTGGATTAAGTTGAGCAAGCAAATGATTTTTGTCAACAGGTTGAATTATTTTAAGCGGGGATTTAAATTGTCTAAGGCAAATTGCACGAAGTTGATGATTTAAATGATGGATATTTTAAACGGGTTGGAAATAAATTTAAATCTCCCATGAAGCTTTCAAGTTGAATTTAATTAAACTTTGCGATAATTTTAAAATGGAATTTTCAAATCAAAATGGAGTGATTTTCTCGCAAGTGGATTAATTACCATGAGTTAACTGACAGACTTGAGGGAAAAAATTCAAATTTTGAAGAAGAAAGAATCTTCATTAATGGCAAATGCCATGATGACTGGCCGACGACTAGCCCACTACTATGCTAAAATTGGAAGATTCTAAATGGAGAGAGTGGCGAATTGATGAAGCTGCTAAAAATAACACCAACACTACTTGGCAAGATTCCTTGTGAAGAATTATTTAAGCAACCATTTCTCTCATTTCTTCTCACACTTTGAAGTTGAGAGTTGCTGAAGTGAAAGAAATTCTTTGAGAGATCGAAATATTGGTAAGAAATCTTTTGATGTTGCTGAAAGTGGAGTTGAGAGCTTTAATTTTTCGAATTGCTGAAGAAGTTAATTGCTAAGAGTTAAGTTATTGAAGTGGCTGGAGATTTTTATCTTCAAACTGATGAAAGTTTGAGTGTGAGGTTGCTGGAGATTTCTCTTCTCAAACTGCTGAGAGTTGAAGTTGCTGTAGAATTCAAAATTCTATGCTGGAGATCTTTTGCTGAAAGTTATTTGCTGAGAGTCAACCTGCTGAGAGTTGAAGTTGCTGCAAAATTTGAAATTCTATGCTGGAGATCTTTTGCTGAAAGTTATCTGTTGAGAATCAAACTGTTGAGAGTTGAAGTTGCTGCAAATTCTTGAAGTTGCAGAGGATTTCTTATTTTGCTGGAGATCTTTATTTCCGAAGTGCTGAAAGTTAACTGTTGGTGACTTTTTATTCTTCTAACTGCTGAAGTTGAAGGCTAAGGTTGACAAGTTGAAGTTAAGGATTCGAATTATTTTATGTTGGAGAAGTCATTCACTTGCTGAAAGTGTTGGTTTGCTGCAAATTTTCTTCACCAGCCAGAAGTACATTGCTGAAAATTCTTTCTAAGCTCAGAAGCTTTTAAAAAGTTTGAGATGGCTGGAGCAAAAGATGTTGCAGGAACAAGCAGAGCCACAAGCAAAGCTAGAAATATTGATGCTAGCAAGGCAAGCTCATCCTGACAAGCAGTGATCAAAAAGCTCGCCAAGCCATTTCTTCCGAAGTCCATGATTACTTCAAAGTTGGCGGGATTAAATGACACCAACCTTGGTTCATTTAATTTGGGTGCACTTAAATCAAGGATGTACGGGTTGGGAGATCATCAACCGTTAGTCACAACACACAATATTATGAAAAGTGAGATCTACGCGGCTGTTGCTTTTCCACCAGCAATATAGTGTCTGGAATTAATCATGGAGTGCGCGAATTGCTACAAGCCGGAACGCAGAACTATCGTCTCTCTAGATGGAAAATTGTTTGCCAACTTTACGCCGAATGCTATCGAAGAGGCATTTGGGATTCCCACTTCCGAAAGAATGTTGTACAGGACAAAGGACAGAGCTGATAGAATGTATTCCTCCTTCGAAAGGTGTGCCGCAGTAATCAATAGAGTCTAGATGCAAAGGCCAAAGCCACCCCGCACTAATCTCCTGAAGCAAACAATTGCTGAGGATGTGAAACAAGAATATTGTGACTTGATTATGATGCTTAGTCGAGTGAACGGAAGTTCACAAGCATACATCTTTGAGCCTTGGATGTTTTATTACATCAAGAACATTTTGGAGGGAAAAGAATGTGTTGATTGGGCTAGGATGATTAGCGACAACATAGATGAACAGTTCAGGAGCCTGAGGAGGACAAAGACTTTTTACATCAACTTGTACGTGATGTATATGTTGGCTCGGATGACCATGTACCAGGGAATAATGTACAAGGAGCCAATCGGTTGTGGCCCTAACCAGTTCAAGATCCACAAGGCCTGCACCCAATTGCATTTAACTAACCCTGCTAGCTACAAGCGGGCAAATGATGCATTCACAATGCACATTGCAAGGACCCTTCAACAGAGAACGCAGCAGAGGATTTCAAAGGAAGCACAGGCGTTGATTGAAGAGTATGGATTTTGGCTCATCTAATTTCCAAAATTCACATACATTAGGCTGTAGGGGTTCACTTCGTATCCATACCGGTCGTTGAGGTACCCCACTGATCATATAATAATGCTAGAAATATCTAGGCAACTTATTGCCTATGATAAAATTCAAAAGAAAAAGAGGAAGAAGGGACTGGATTTTCCTATTGCCATGGGGAATTCCAATGAGGTGTGTCCCTCCTTGCAGGCAGCTCGAGAGGCAAAGGATGAGCTACAATTCTTTCATCTCTCATATCACACAGGCAAGCAGGATTTCGATCCCTATAATAACATCCGAGTGGTGCAGAATGTTGAGTAAAAGCATAAGGTTCATATAGAATATTTTTGGGCAAATGCGGTGGATGAGGCTGAAATAAGAAGAAGGATGTTCACTACACTCCCCATCAAGATGATCAGAGAGTGTGAAGTCATTCCAGTTCCTGATCAGGTGGATGAAGATGTTAATGTCATACAACCTGACTATGAGTCAATAAGAAATACTCTAGTCCCACCACCTGATTGGTCTGAGCCTGAAATCATGGACTTGGACACACTTTCCATTCTGGTGATGACTTTCACAAGGACTTGGGTCGATAGGCACGTAAGCAAACTTAAAAGCAAATCAGTTGCTCTTACATATAACTTGATGGGTGATCAAAGGCCACTATTTGCGAGGAGAGGAAAGCAAGTCGCCCAAGCGGCGGAAACACAAGATGAGGTGCCGACCCAGCCAATACCTTTGAGGATGGAGCAAGCATCACCCACGCGGTCACAAACTCAATCTTTGAGTTTGAGAGAAATTTCTCTATTTATTGATCAAAGGGAAAAATTGAATGAACAACAGGGACTTGAGGAAATTGATCAGCCCAACATCAGGGAGTCGGATAGTTTAAGCGTCAGTGCTCCAAGAGGAGGCCAATAGGAAGAAGAGGAGGAAACAACGGCTAATACCCGTTTCCAGTAGATACTGGACATGGCATTGGAAGAAGAAGATAACACGGAGCAGGAGGCCCAAGGGTCAGGAGATACTCACCTCATGGAGACTGATGAGCCAGAGCAGAGTAGCGTTAGAGAAGAAGTACATGTTGACGGGTGTTTTATGACCACACCAACACAGAATAAAATGTCCAATGGTCACCCTATTCTCTCTTGATCAAAATATTCCGCATGCTAAGATTGTGTGAGAGATCATGCGTTCAACTCCAAGGTTCCTTATGTCGCGAATAGGCTTAGTTGGTTGATGTGAATATGCTGGGTATTCCAAGGGGACTTACGCAATTTGTTCAACTTGGTGAAGCAAATAAAAGATGTGAAAGATTTTATGATGACGCTCTGATTCCTAAACTAACCCGAAAATGCTGAAATTAAATCTGATAAGGGGAGAAATTCTATAATCTATTTCTAAAGGTGGAACACGAGGATAAACTTTAACAAACTTCAAACCAGACTTTGCATTGTCTCCCTTATGACAACTTCCACAAAATCGGTGCAATCTTCAAAGGGTGAGTAGGATGTTCAAATCATGACACAGCATGCACACACTATCGCAACGATGCATGTGGACACACGAATCACAATTGAAGTTAAGTGCCAATGCTCCAGTTGACCACGCAGGGCGAACTCACCATCAGCAAGCCCGCTAGTGGTATGGATGAAAGAAGACTTGCTCAAATCAAACCATGTATTCCATAACTAACAACTACTTGCATAAAATAAAGCCTACTTTACTCTAATCTACTTGAATTGGAAAGACGAAAAAAGCCTTGTCAACTACTCACAACGAAAGAGATAATCACCAATCAATAAAATTCTTTGTATTATGAGAGTCCTCCACAACAACCTTTTACAAAAACTTTCAAAGGGAAAGTTTTTCTTACCTTTTCAAACTAAGCTAACTTCTAACTATTCACTATATGCCTTCTACTCTCTAGCTCTGATTCAATTCTTGATCTAATGTCTAATAGATTACAAATGAGGGGGGATGCCCCTTTTATAGCAAGCACATTTCAGTGGACGGCTCGGATTCAATTACAATGAAGGGCTTAGATCGAGCCACCTATGCCCTAATTAGGGTTTTTGCCCTAAAAACCGCCACGGAGAGGAGTGGGTAATAAATGCACAAATATTCTCCACTCCCCTGCAGGAACCATAATGAGCAATTAATGCCCATCACCATCTTCTAGAAGATCCTCGTCTAGCAGAGCATTCCCGTTGTCCTCTCGAACCGCAAACTCAATCAAACGGGCTAACACTGCCTCAACCTCTTGAACTGAAATCGGTGGGATGTGGTTGAGTTGATATTCTAGAACCATAATTGTCTGCCCATTCCAAGTATAAGACTTTCTCCAAGCAGCCAAGGCATCCTGCGTGTTCTGAATTATGCTGGAGAAAGTGGAGATGTCCTCAAAGTTGTCCCGGACAAACGATCTCACGACTGAGAAGAAGCGAGTCAACCTATCCCTCAGGCCATTTGCAGTTATCTCTTCCGGAACCAACCTCCTAGCAAATATGGCCTCCAAAGTATTGAGGATTCCATCTAGAATATTATTCATTGCTTTCTTGACTCTAGCTGAATCCGCTCGTGCCGCATAATGGAAACCACGGCCCGTGACTACCGAGGAGTACCAACTGGTGAAATCATACCTATCGCCCTCCTGTATTACACCCCCATCCACCAGGGTTTGTAGAGGCATGTGCATCAAAGCCTCCAGACGAAGAACAGTCTTCGTCTGATAAATTTGAGTCTCGCTCCCAACTTGATCTACCATATCTATGTGTGCCAAAACATCTGTGGAATTTTGATAAGCATTGGCGAGGTCCCCCATGAATTTCTCCGTTTCAACCCGAACATGGCTAACCCATTTATCTCCTTCCGTTTCCATCCTTTTCAAATCTTCCAAGCCAATAACTGACTCTCTCAAAAACTCCGGGGGGAGTTCAACTGCTAAGTTCCCTTGTTCACCTGGACGCGCAATATTTTGCACATATCCTATCAAAGTCTTGTGCTCCTTCTTTAACCTCTTGTACTTTTCCTCCATGCAAAGCAACTTATCTTTTAATGCCTGATAGGAGTTGTCGAACTCCTCAATAATTTGGGCTCCCATAGGACGACCCAACTCCACAATGGTGATCACGTAGTTTTCTGGCCTCTCTTCAGCTCGATCACACTCTTCCCTCGGGACAGCAACCTGCAAGGTACGAGAGCTTGACTCATCAGTTGAAATCTTTGAAAACTTCCTAGCTTTCTTCTTTTTTGGTAGTGCGCTAATCCTCCCGAGGAGTTCTTCCATCTCAACGGTTGGATCTGTATCATCCTCAAGGTCTCTTTTCATTCTATCCGAAAGCCAATCCGGCATCGCCTGCTGCGGATTGCAAACGACGAGGGGCTACTCTTTTGTTGCCTCCACCTAGTGTACTTCCTCCCTAACAATACTCTGCTCGGGCGCATCAGTCTCCATGAGTTGAGTATCTCCTGACCCTTGGGTTTCCTACTCCATGTTATCCTCTTCTTCCAATGCCATGTCTAGTATTTGCTGGAAACGAGTATCAGCCGCCGTTTCCTCCTCTTCTTCCTATTGGCCTCCTCTAGGTGCACTGACACTTAAACTATTTGATTCCCTGATGTTGGGTTGATCAATTTCGTCAAGTCCTCGCTCTTCATTCAATTTCTCTCAAACTCGGAGACTGAGTTTGTGACTGTGTGGGTGATGCTTGCTCCATCCTCAAAGGTATTGGCTGGGTCGGCACCTCATCTTGTGTTTCCACCGCTTGGGCGACTTGCTTTCCTCTCCTCGCAGATAGTGGCCTTTGATCGCCCATCAAGTTATAAGTAAGATCAACTAATCTGCTCTTAAGTCTGCTTACGTGCCTATCGACCCAAGTCCTTGTGAAAGTCATCGCCAGAATGGAAAGTGTGTCCAAGTCCATGATTTCGAGCTCGGACCAATCAGGTGGTGGGACAGAAGTATTTCTTACTGACTCATAGTCAGGCTATATGACGTTAACATCTTCATCCACCTGATCGGGAACTGGAATGACTTCACATTCTCTGATCATCTTGAAGGGGGGTCTAGTGAACATCCTTTTTATTTTAGCCTCATCTGCTGCATTTGCCCAAAAATCCTCTATATGAGCCTTATGCTTGTACTCAACATTCTGCACCACTCGGATATTATTATAAGGATCGAAATCCTGCCTGCCTGTGTGATATGAGAGATGAAAGAATTGTAGCTCATCCTTTGTCTCTCGAGCTGCCTGCAAGAAGGGACACACCTCACTCGAATTCCCCATGGCGATAGGAAAATCCAGTCCCTTCTTCCTCTTCTTCTGAATTTTATCGTAGGCAATAAGTTGTCTAGATACTTCTAGCATTATTGTATGATCAGTGGGGTACCTCGGCAATTGGTATGGATATGATGTGAACCCGTGCAGCCTAATGTATGTGAATTTTGGAAATTGGATGAGCCAAAATTCATACTCTTCAATCAACACTTGTGCTTCCTTTGAAACCCTTTGCTGCGTTCTCTGTTGAAGGGTCCTTGCAATGTGCATTGTGAATGCATCATTAGCCCGCTTGTAGCTGGCAAGGTTAGTTAAATGTAATTGGGTGCAGGCCTCGTGGATCTTGAATTGGTCAGGGCCACAGCCGATCGACTCCTTGTACGTTATTCCCCGGTACTTGGTCATCCGTGCCAACATATACATCACATACGAGCTCATGTAAAAAGTCTTCGTCCTCCTCAAGCTCCTGAACTGTTCATCTATGTTGTCGCTAATCATCCTAGCCCAATCAATACATTCTTTTCCCTCCAAAATGATCTCAATGTTGTAAAACATCCAAGGCTCGAAGATGTATGCTTGCGAACTCCCGTTCACTCGGCTAAGCATCATAATCAAGTCACAATATTCTTGTTTCACGTCCTTAACAATTATTTGCTTTGGGATCTTAGTGCGGGGTGGCTTTGGCCTTTGCATCCAGACTCTGTTGATTACCGTGACACACCTCTTGAAGGAGGAGGAATACATCCTATCCGCTCTGTCCTTTGTCTTGTACAACATTCTTTTGGAAGTGGGAATCCTGAATGCCTCTCCGATAGCATCTAGTGTAAAGTTGGCAAACAATTTGCCATCTGGAGAGACAATAGTTTTGTGTTCCGGCTTGTAGCAATTCGGACACTCCATGATTAATTCCGGATACTGTATTGCTGGTGGAAAACCAGCAACTGCGTAGATCCCACTTTTCATATTATTGTATGCTGTGATTGATGGTTGATGACCTCCCAGCCTGTCCATCCTTGATTTAAGTGCACCCAGATTAAACGAACCAAGGTTGGTGTCATTTAATCCCGCCAACTTTGAAGTAATCATGGACTTCAGAAGAAATGGCTTGGCGAGCTTTTTGATCACTGCTTGTCGGGATGAGCTCGCCTTGCCAGCATCAATATTTGCAGCTTTGCCTGCAGCTCTACTTGTTCCTACAACATCTTTTGCTCCAACCATCTACAAAAAGTAAAATAAAATAATAATTAAGAGTGCAGATTTTTTTATAAAATAAAACAACCTCGAGATGGCTGCAAATACGGATTTAGCTTTGAAAATTAGATCCCTCAACATAAACTTCTAACTCCAAACCTCAAACTTTTTAAGAATCCTCTGAGCTCAAAAAGAACTTTCAACAATGTACTTCTGGCTGGTGAAGAAAATTTGCAGCAAACCAACACTTTCAACAAGTGAATGACTTTTCCAACAAAAAATAATTTGAATCTTCTGCTTCAATTTGTTAACTTCAACTTTCAACTTCAGCAGCTAGAAGAAAAGAAAGCTCCAATAGTTAACTTTCAGCACTTCGGAAATGAAGATCTCCAGCAAATAAGAAATCCTCTGCAACTTCAAGAATTTGCAGCAACTTCAACTATCACCAAAAGATTTCAGCATTAAATTTTGGATTTTGCAGCAACTTCAACTCTCAGCAACTTGAGAAGAGAATCTCCAGCAATCTCACACCCAAACTTTCAGTTGTTAGAAGGAATAAATTCTCTAGCAACTTCGTACTTAGAAAATAAAACTCTCAACTTCGATTTCAGCAACTTTGAAAATACTTCAATCTCCCAAATAACTTCTTTCACTTCAGCAACTCTCAACTTCGAAATGTGAGAAGAAATGAGAAACACAGTTGCTTAAATAATTCTTCTCGAAGAATCTTGCCAAGTAGTGCTGGAGTTATTTTTAGCACCTTCATCAATTCACCACTCTCTCCACTTGGAATCTTCCAATTTTATTGCAATAGTGGGCTAGTCGTCAGCCAGTCATCATGGCATTTGCCATTAATAAAGATTCTTTCCCTGGAAAATTCAAATTTTTCCCTCCAGTCTGCCAGTTAACTCCCGGTAATTAAACAACTTGCGAGAAAATCATTCTATCTCGATTTGAAAATTCCATTTTAAAATTCTCGCAAAGTTTAATTAAATTCAACTTGAAAGCTTCTTGGGAGATTTAAATTTATTTCCAACCCATTTAAAATATCCATCATTTAAATCATCAACTTCGCACAATTTGCCTTAGACAATTTAAATCCCCGCTTAAAATAATTCAACCTATTGACAAAAATCATTTGCTCACTCAACTTAATCCATCCTCGAAATTTAATTTCCCTTAGGAAAATAATCCAGGAAAAATAATTTTCCCTCTGAAAAATATCAAAATCTCCCTTTGGAAAATAATTTTAAAATTTCTCGACCCATGGGTGTATTTTAAAGAGGTTCATTTAATTTTCCACTTGACCCATGGAAGATATTCATTTTTAATTTTCCTCTTGAAAAATATTTCATCAAGTTGCCAACTCCATTTAAATGCCTCTGGGAAATTTGAAATTCATCCACATCAAGGGCTTATTTCCATCTAGTGAAATATTTATTTCACTTAGAAAAATTTCTTGAACATTTTCCCCTCTGATATTTTAATTTCTCACACCTTCACCTCACATACTTAGAAATAAATTTAAATCCTCTTCCCCTTTGGTGTATTTCATCTTGGTGCCTTTCAAATTTCCATGCCTTAGGGGATTTTCAAGTCACACACAAGCTGGGCGCACTTCAAATGGCCGACTTTCATTTTCAACGCCTTTTAAAAAAATTCAAACTCATAACTTGAGCGCATTTTATACCTCCTGCTTTTATTTTAATGCCTTGGGATTTTTCTCTAGCAACATCAACTTGGGCACATTTTATATATGTCACTCTCATTATTTTCTCAAGGCTTGGGTGCATTTACATGGGAGAGCTTTCAGGTTTCAAGACTTAGAAACTTCTTCAAGTTTCTATCCTACCATGGGCGCAAAGGAGAGGTAGAGCCTCTGTTTTAAGGTGCATTTTACTCCTGTAGCTTTCAATTTGCTCATGCCTTAGGCGTCTTTGTTTGCTTGACTTCATTATATAGGTTGGGCACATTTCTCATATGCCACTTTGATTTTTAATCCCTCAGGCGTTTCCTCCTTTCAGCAACCTTGGGTGTATTTCTATGTGGGAGCTTTCAATTTCATACTTGGGCGTTTTCCTATACTTGAGATGGGCGCAAATTAGAGGGGGAGCTTTCAATTTCATACTTAGAAACTTTTCCAACGTTTCTTTCCTTGCTTGGGTGCATTTTATAGGGGCTTCTTTTGTTTGAATGCCTTACAAACTTTTCATTTACCTTTGTTGGAGGTGGGCACATTTTGATGCTCTTACTTGATGGGCGCATTTCGAAGGGGTTACTTTTACTTTTAACACTTAGGCGTTTTCAGCCTACTCCTCCATTATGGGCGCATTTGGCCCCTCAAGCTTTTGTTTTCATACTTAGAGATTTTGACTTGGCTTTACAAGGTGGGCGCATTTGGTGTGAGCTGCTTATATTTTTGCCTTAGAAGAATTTGCATGTTAACTCTTCCATCATGGGCGCATTTGAGAGGGTATGCTCTCATTGTCTCACACTTAGAAATTTTTGAAGGCTTTTCTTGGCCACTTCCACTTGGGCGCATTTGAGCCCATGAGCTTTCATTTTTAATGCCTTAGAAATTTTCACATCT
Source organism: Sequoiadendron giganteum (assembly GCA_007115665.2). Classification (NCBI taxonomy): domain Eukaryota; kingdom Viridiplantae; phylum Streptophyta; class Pinopsida; order Cupressales; family Cupressaceae; genus Sequoiadendron; species Sequoiadendron giganteum. The sequence continues at coordinate 430,052,918 of CM021106.1, forward strand.
TCCCAACTTGATTTGGGCGCATTTTGAGTGCCATGCTTTTGTTTTTGCCTTTGGAAATTTCCAAACGCCTTTAATATTATCTCCAAGGTGAGGGCGCATATGAAGGTGCTCACTTTCATTTTCCATGCCTTTGATTTATTTTCCACATCCTCACTCAAAGTGGGTGCATTTTATGTGTTGAGCTCCTATTTTCAATGCCTTGGGATTTTTCAAGGCTTAGCTGGGTGCCTTCAAGGGTATGAGCCTCTGTTTTGCCATACTTAGCAAAAAATTTCATGCCTTCTGCGTGCCCTTGCTTTCACATTCTATTTTTAGCAAGTCCTTGCTTTTCTGACCTCCACAGCTCCGTTTGTCGTGAAATTTTCACCATATAATCTTCTTTGCTTGGTGAACTTGTTTTTTGCCTGCCCCTCATGTTGGCCTGCCATTTATAGCCCCCTGCTATTTTTAGTAAG